>CP139507.1:117912961-118416293 GCA_021014915.2 Artemisia tridentata subsp. tridentata
AACCAGGGGAAACTATTGAATCTTACTACCACCGTTTCACCAACATTATCAACGATCTTGATCGTCATGATATAAAGTTACCAAAGATTGCTATCAACTCCAAATTCCTTGGATGTCTTGGTCCTGAATGGCAAAAATATGCAACTTTTGTGAGACAGACAAAGAAAATTGGTGATGTCAAATACGGACTCATGTATGATTACCTCAGACAACATCAATCAGAAGTGGATAAAGAAATTGCAGCACGAGGAGGCTTCACACCAGCACCAACACCAAACTCACTTGCTCTCGTTGCTCAATCCAACTTCTCGTTACCACAACAGGAATTTGGCAACTCATCTTTTCAACCAAACATTCCACCCCAACCTCATAATCAAATCATTCCTTATGAAGCACCACAACAATACTCTGATAACCAGCTGGTTCCATACAACAACACCGATTCAATGCTATATTCAAATGCAGATCATGATGAAGAAGAGGATGCTTTCAATTCACTTAATGAAGCATTTGGATTGATTGCTAATGCATTTGGCAGATTCACCAAATCCAACAACCGTCTTCGTTCATCTTCAAATACCAGGAATCAGGCAATTGTTCATGATGGCAGAGTTGAAGTTCAGAACAGGTCTTCAGGTAGATTTGGTTCAGGAAATCGTGGATATGGAAATCAAAGGGTTCAGTCAGGAGGAAATAGGTTCACTGCTGCAGGGGTAAACAGAAACAGTATAGGGAATGTTCAGAGAGGAAATTCAAATGTTGGGAATGGTCAGAAAGGCATTGCTAATACATCTATCACATGCTACAATTGTGGGGGAAATGGTCATATGGCTAATACTTGTCCGAAGCCGAGAACAATGGGAAGTCAGTATCACAAAGAAGCTCTTATGATGGCACTCAAAGATGAACGAGCAGCTGGGATGATGACTCAAAATGATCAAAGTTTTATGGCAAACGTGGAATCAGATGATGAGATGGAAGACCTTGAGGCCAATGCTGCAGTCATGCTTATGGCTAACATGCATGAAATGAATTTGTCCGAGTCAGGCCCAGTATATGATACTGATGGTCTTTCTCAGGTACCCGATCCTACATGTCTTATTCATGAAATTGCTTCACCATCTCTATCTTCATCTACAAACGAAACGTTTGTTCAAAATGAGTTATTTTCATCACCATCCGATGATCAAGTTAACACAGTTGTATCATTTGATGATGATAAAACAGTTGTTTCCTTTGATGATCTCATCGATGATGCTAATTGTGATCATATTGAACAAAACGATCCGTTGAATGATCAAGATTCGGACTTACAGGCCTTATTATTGACCACCCAGTCACAAATAGAAAAATGCAATGACATCAATCAGAAGCTCAAAGAGAAAATTGCAGTGTTAACAAAGGATAATGAGTGTTATAAATTACAACTTTCCGGATATCTAAAACAAGATAAACGAGAAAAAGGTTTTGAAACAGCTTTCCAACAAGAGTATGTAAAAGTTCAAAATTTAGAAAGTCAAGTTCGTGAGTTAACCATTGCCAAAGCTGAGCTTTTCTCTCAAAAAGAAAAGGATCAATTGGAGTTTAAAATTCAAATTAATACTTTAAATTCTGAGTTGTTGAAAACTCAATCTGAGCTTTCTGCATCTCAATCGGATCTTCTTGAAGAAAAGAAAGCTAATAGGAAATGTGTTGACTCCTATCTTGATCAAATTCTGGATTTAGAAACCAAACTCAAAGACTTTCAAAACATTGTGTATAAAACGGGTAATTCTGTAACGCAAATTCAAAAGAATGTTGTAAAACCAAGTCCTAAGGGAGTCAGTTTTGCACTTGGAAGTGACACACCCCGAAATTTACACAAAGCACTCAAAGAGAATCCTAAGTTATACAATGCAACATTTCTGTTAGATGATTCCTTTCAACGTGTTGTTATGTACTCTGTTGATGAAGAAACTGATTTTCTTGAAAACAAGATTGAGGGTCGATCCAATTCACAACAAAAGTTTTCAAAAGTACATTATGATTATAATGCAAGACCTCATTTGAGCAAATCATTTGTTCCTCCAAAGGATCATCCAGAACAAACGTTAACATACACACACATAAGTGCTCCCTCGTCCATAACTTCTGATTCTATGACTGGTGTACAATTTAAAGATTGTTTGACAGAGGATCTTGTTGATCCACAAATGCCTAAAGAATGTCGGGTTCTTCGATATTTTAAGACATTTATGGATGACATTTTTCGTTTGGAGACTGAAATTGAGTTTAGTTCTCAAATTCCTATCTCGTCTTTTCTTTCTCCTGTTCAGAAGGAAAAGAAGGAGATTCTCCAAAAGAAAATTCTTCCTCATGTTAGAAATCTGAAAAAGGGTGCAACAAGATGGGAAGAGGAGTTAAAAACGGAGATAGCATCTATGAGATCCATTTTCAAAGCTAAAGATGACAAGGTTCAACGTCAAAAACTTCAAAAGAAATTTTTAGCAATAGAAAATGATCGACTCTTGGAAAAAGTCTTGTGTTATGACGTAGTCTCTGTGATTATGAACTCGCTCTATGAATCTGGTAATGCGTTAATTGTGAATGATCATGCTGTGGATCTTAAGATACTACATATGGAAATTGATAATCTGGTAAATGAGAATGAGAATCTTCGACAGAACAATTGTGATGTGGAAAACAAAGTTTTTAATCTTCAAAAACAGTTGGACTGGTGTCAAAAACGAAGTTTTGAATTTGAACTCAAATTTCAAAATCTCATGGAATCTCTATCATTTCAAGACAGTCATGAACAGAACAAAGAAACTAAAGCGTTTTTAAAAGTTAAACTGTTTCAAAATGACAAAGATTTGGATGAAGTTATTCAAAACAGAAATGACACAGTCTACCTAAACAGAAAATTGGATTCACAAAATCAAGAGTTCCAACACATCATCATTGATTTGAAGAAGAAGATCAAAGTTTTAGACAAGAGCAAAACAAACAGTCATAAGATTGCTCCAGGAATGTATGTAGTGGACAAAGCACATACCCAAG
Source organism: Artemisia tridentata subsp. tridentata (assembly GCA_021014915.2). Lineage (NCBI taxonomy): Eukaryota > Viridiplantae > Streptophyta > Magnoliopsida > Asterales > Asteraceae > Artemisia > Artemisia tridentata. Next base: position 117,916,001 of record CP139507.1, read on the forward strand.
CATCTGACACAACCACTAATTCAACTACTTGTACTTCCACAGGACTAGAAACCACCTCTAAGAAGACTCACAAGAAACAACGGAAGAATAGAGTCAGGAAGTCTAGGAAGGAAGTCTCTAAGTCTGCAGAAGTCTCAGAAAGTAGTTTGAATAAGACACTTGTAACATCAGGAATAGAATTGCACGTATCTGAGTCTAGTTCTAAGAATGATGTAACAAATGATAACTCTTTGAATATTAATGAAAATGTTTTGGTTGATGCTACTTGTGTCTTTTGTCGCCATAGCATACTATCTGGTGATCATACAAAGTGTGTTGCTAAAACTTTGCTAACTACGAGAAAGAAACGAACTAGTGGCGCTTCCTCTAGGCGTAAAACCTTTGCGAAATCCATTTTAGGAATGCCCCCACTAGATGTTTCTGAGGAGAAAATAGAACAGCCCCAATCCAAGACCAATAAGTCACCTAGTGCATTCCTTAGGAAAAAGGCAGAGACTAGTTGGACCTGGCAACGCTGGTTACAGAACACTTTTGATTTTAAATGGTTACCTAAAATACTAACATCTTGTGTAACTAACCCAGCGGATCCAACCGTTATCAATTCTCCACCTGTTTCCGATGTGTGTGATGCAGGTGATTCAAATCGTCCTCTGGATTGTTGATAGCGGGTGCTCCCGACATATGACCGGCAATCTCAAACTTCTTCAGAACTTTGTTGCAAAGTTTATCGGAACGGTCAGATTCGGGAATGATCACTTCGCTGCAATTATGGGCTACGGGGATTATATTAATGGGAACATCGAAATCAGCCGTGTATATTATGTTGAAGGTCTCGGTCATAATTTGTTCTCCGTGGGACAATTCTGCGATGGAGACTTGGAAGTAGCATTCAGGGAGAAAACATGCTTTATTCGTGATCTTCAAGGGAATGACCTTATGAAAGGAAAACGCGGAACAAGTCTGTATTCTATCTCCTTTGACGGCATGACAGCTTCTTCTCCTATTTGTTTACTCTCCAAGGCTCATCCCACAAAAGCTTGGTTATGGCACAAAAGATTGTCTCATCTCAATTTTAAAACCATGACTGATCTTGCCAAGAAGAAATTAGTTGACGGTCTACCAAAATTCAGATATGCCAAGGATCACTTGTGTTCTGCTTGTGAACAAGGAAAAAGTCATCGTGCCCATTTTCCTCCCAAAACAGAACACAGCACAGACCATGTCCTACAACTGCTTCATATGGATTTGTGTGGTCCGATGCGCGTTCAGAGTATTAACGGGAAGAAGTATATTCTGGTAATCGTAGATGATTATTCAAGATGGACTTGGGTCTATTTTCTTCGGACTAAAGATCAAGTTCCTTCTATCCTCATCACGTTTCTCACCAAGATTCAAGTTCAAGTCCGTAACACCGTCAGAATCATCAGAACAGATAACGGGACTGAATTTAAGAATCAAATCATTCGGGATTTCACAGAAAAACATGGGATTGTTCATCAGACTTCCATAGCTCGCACTCCGGAACAAAATGGTGTAGTTGAAAGACGAAACCGGACGCTCGTGGAAGCAGCTCGAACTATGCTGATCAATGCCCAATTACCAGATTATCTTTGGGCTGAAGCTGTCAACACTGCTTGTTATACTCAGAACCGTGCAATGATCACCAAAAGACACACCAAAACACCATATGAGATTATACAAGGGAGAAAACCAAACATCAACCATTTTCACGTCTTTGGAGCTTTATGTTATCCGAAGAATGATAAGGATGATCTTGGTAAACTTAAGGCTAAAGCAGATATTGGGATCTTTGTTGGATACTGTGAGAACTCCAAGGGATATCGTATTTGGAATCGTCGGACTGGAGATATTCAAGAAACCATACACGCTAATTTTGATGAACTCACCGAAATGGCTTCTGAGCAAGACCGCTTAGAACCCGCACACAACCGTCTGAACTTTCCTGAATCTTCATCTGCACCCCTACCTTTCAACAGGAAGGATCTGGAAGATTTGTTTGCACCAATGTTTGATGACGTTCATGTAACTAGTGCATCAGATGCTTCCACCAATTCCGCTGCTCAACAACTTCCGTATCAAGCACCTGATCTATCAGCATCTACATCTACAGTAGTTGTTGATGATGCACCACAACCTGAATCATCATCATCAATGGAGAAAACACCTCCACCAGCAGTTGAAGATTCATCCCCCATTTCTAACAATGTTCCACCACCAATAGGATATGACGGGAACGCCTTCTTTAATCCATTTGCTCCACCACCAACTGTTCCAGATTCCGAAGAATCATCATCGAGCAACATGGACCCGTCATATCATCATCACAACGTTCAACACTACCCATCAACTCATAAATGGACAAGGGATCATCCATTAGTAAATGTGATTGGCAATCCAGATAAACCCGTAATGACCCGACAGAAACTCCACACAGATGGTGAAACATGCATTTATGCTCTCACTGTTTGTCAATCTGAACCGAAAAATATCAAAGAGGCCTTGACTTACGACAATTGGATTGAATCAATGCAAGAAGAGTTGGATCAGTTCAAGAGATTAGAAGTTTGGGAACTCGTTGAAAAACCGGATGGAGTTTATGTTGTGGGATTAAAATGGATTTGGAAAAATAAACTGGATGCAGAAGGAACGGTTATTCGGAACAAGTCTCGGTTGGTTGCTAAAGGGTATAGCCAAGAAGAGGGAATTGACTTCGAGGAATCCTTTGCACCAGTGGCTAGGCTAGAGGCAGTGCGAATGTTTCTGGCATACGCGGCTCATAAAAACATCACAGTTTATCAAATGGATGTGAAGACTGCATTTTTGAACGGACAACTTCGTGAAGAGGTGTATGTTTCACAACCAGAGGGCTTCGTTGATCCAGAACATCCACAACATGTTTACAGGCTTAAGAAAGCTCTCTACGGCCTTAAACAAGCCCCGAGGGCATGGTACGATAAACTTGCTGCATTCTTGCTTGCTAATCATTTTACTAAAGGATCTGTGGACCCGACTCTGTTTATACAAAAACACGGGGAGGACATTCTCATCGTACAAATTTATGTGGATGACATCATTTTTGGGTCTACCCATAAAAAGTACTCAAACGCTTTTGCAAAACTTATGAAACAAAACTTTGAGATGTCCATGATCGGTGAATTAAACTTTTTTCTAGGATTACAAGTTCACCAATCACCTCGTGGTATATTCTTGAGTCAGTCCAAATACGCACAAGAAATATTAAAGAAGCATGGCATGACAACTAGTGACACCTATAACACCCCAATGGCCTCCTCATCCCCGAAGCTAGATGCTGATTTACATGGGAAACCCACTGATTCTACAAATTATCGTAGTATAATTGGGTCTCTTATGTATCTCACAGCTAGCAGACCGGATGTTGTATTTGCCACATACCTGTGTTCACGCTATCAATCTAACCCAACAGAAAGACATTTATCTGCTGTTAAAAGAATCCTAAGATACATCAAGGGAACCATTAATTTGGGGATCTGGTATCCAAAGGATTCTGGTTTTGCACTAACTGCTTTTTCAGATGCGGATCATGCGGGATGTATTGATACAAGGAAGAGCACATCTGGTGGTGTTCAATTCCTCGGTGACAAGCTGGTGTCCTGGCAGTCAAAGAAACAAGATTGTACGTCTCTATCATCAACGGAATCAGAATATGTAGCCATGTCTGCCTGTTGTGCTCAAATCATTTGGATGCGATCACAACTGATGGACTATGGTTACATATTCAACAAAATCCCGATGTACTGCGACTCCAAAAGTGCCATTGCTATCTCGTGCAACACCGTCCAACACTCCAAGTCCAAACACATCGCTCTCAGATATCACTTCATCAAAGAACATGTGGAGCAGGGTACCGTTGAGTTGTATTTTGTGGGAACGGAACACCAATTGGCGGATCTTTTCACGAAAGCTTTACCTCATGAACGTTTTGTGAAATTGGTTCATCAAATTGGAATGCGATGTTTGACTCCTCAAGAATTGACAAACTTTCTAAAAAACAACTAAATGAGTCAAATATCCAAAACTATCCTTGTATATATATAAAAAAAAAAAAAAAAAAAAAAAAAAAAAAAAAAAAAAAAAAAAAAGGTGCAAGTACAATTCCTTCTCCAACACTTTGTTTATTTTTAGAACACGTGTTGAGGGGGAGACACAATTTTTTTCAAAACTTTTAAAATTGTACTTGCATATTTTTTCAGAAATTGTTGTTTCACAAGCTTTTGGTGATAAGATGTTAAGATAACATAATTGTGTGCCTTAAATGTGACAATTGAGACTTAGTGATAGAATGATGGTGGTATAGGACTAGGATTTCAAAGTTAACTAGGTTAGGGGACTAAATGTGCAAAATATGCAAAATTAAATGGTAGATATTTATACTCAATATCGCATTTACTGCTATGACATTATTCACCAACCGAATTAAATAACCCACCCACCATCATCCACGGTTCTCATTGATTCTGACGATCCGAACAAGATCTTTGATTTTTGTGAGTATTTCTGTGTTTATAATGCTAATATAAAAGATGGTTTTGAACTTTATCATGATCCAACGGCTAGAACACCCAAAATTAAGTAATCTAGTTCTAGGGTTTGCGTTAAAAGTGAGGATTTTAATTAAGGATGTTTGTGATGAAAATGATTGCACGACAACACTATTACAATGTTTGGAAACCTATATTGCATGCTTAATTGTACCCAGAAACCACAAATTAGTCGAATTGATTTTTAGGGTTTAAGCTACGATTTGGGGAAAACTTTGTGGATGTGTTTTTTGTGTAATGTGCCTATTGAAAAGTTGTTGTCTAATGATTAATTGAGTATTGCCATGCTTGAATCATACCCAGAAACACCTTAAGTGATTCGATTGAAGTTTAGGGTTTATGAAGAACATGAACAATAGCAGTTTTGAATCTTGCATATTTGTGGTTCGTTGATGTTATAACTTTGTCCATATGGTCATAATAGTTATCTAAGTTGTTTGTGAATATCTGTGGACATAAACCATGAAGTTATAATGAATCACGATAAGAATTTGAGTGTTTGTTCATCGTCTAAAAGTGTTCGTTAACTCTTGTATTAGAGTTTATCGAAGTTGGCCAAAATTATCGCAGTTGTGGTAGTTATCGCAGTTGTGATAGTTATCGCAGTTGAGATGGTTATCGCAGTTGAGATTTTTATCTTGATTGGGGTAATTATCTTGATTGATATAATTATCGCAGTTGGATGATTATCGCAGTTGGATGATTATCGCAGTTGAGATGCTTATCGCAGTTGGGATTCTTATCGCAATTGGGATGATTATCGCAGTTGGATAAATATCGCAGTTGGATTCTTATCTTGATTGTATATTTATCGCAGTTGTTATAGTTATCGCAGTTGTTGTAAGTTATCGCAGTTGTCTTTATTTATCGCAGTTGTGATAGAACTTGGCTAATTCTTGATAAATTCTTTAACCAGGCATGTATCAACTAATCATACATACAATAGGATGCCATGTGTTGTTTAAAACTAACAATTTCTCTAACAAACATGCATTCTGTATACTTGTATATGATTGTTGATTCAGATACTCATCAATGGCAACTTCTCAACAACAACCTCTTCCTGCTCTCACCAAAGAAGAAGTCTTTCCTCGAGGGTATACTTTGGAAATTGGGAAGAACAACTCACGGGTAGAATTGGACAAGATCAAATGTTCTGATCCAAGTTGTCAGATTGCTATAGAGATTCTCAAAGCTCACAAATGCAGGGATATTCTTGACAGCTCAGACACTATTCCAGAGCTATATATTCATCAATTCTGGGATACCTTCACTAAGAGCAATGATGACAAGTACTTTACTTGCACACTGGATCGGAAGCAAATCAGAGTTACACCCGCTACTCTCAGAAAAGCCTTGAAACTTCCAGAGGCACCTGAAGCTGCTGCCCGATTCCACCCAACACCTTCAGAGTCAGAGGTCATGCAATTCCTGGAGGATATTGGTTATGATGTTCAGCCTGATACACCATTAACCACAATCTCCAAGGTTAATGCCAGATACATTCCTCAACCCTGGAGGACTATCTTCTTCATCGTAACACATTCAATATCTGGAAGAGATAGTGGGTTCGAGCATCCAAGACTGGCTCATCTTCAAGTCTTATGGGGATTTCTTAATGAAGAACCTATTGACTTTGCTGCTCTTATTTGGGATGATATAATGTACTTACAGCGTAAAATTTTCAAGAAAATCCCATTTGTTCGATTCACCAAAGTTCTTATCAGCTACTTACTTGATCAACATGAAGACATTGATAAACGTCCTACAGATCAAGAAGTTCATGAATATAGCATGGATAAAACATTGGGCAAAGTTTATTTTCCGAAGGAGAGCACACGAAAGCAAGGTGCAAGGTTGCCAGACTTTTTGATACCAGATGAGGTTAGAGAAACAAAAGCTTATCATGATTATGATAAAGCATACCGTGAACAACGTGTGGGTCTTGCCAAGGTGACTGAAGAAACTGGATCTTCAAAGACTCGCTCAAAAGGTAAGACTAAGACAGGAAGTGCCTCAAGTGTGTCTAAACCAAAAGAAAAACATCCAAGACCAAAATTCATCAGAAGAAAAGTACCAAGCAAACCTCAGCCACAAACTGAACCGAGTGGAATCGTTGATGAAAGTACTGAGTCTGACTCTGAATCATCTAAAGAAGAACAAGCATTTATGACCGTTGAAGAAGCAGAATTTCACAATCAGATCTCTAAGGAAAATGCACAGAAACAAAGTCTCAAATCATTAAGAGAAGATGAAGAGAGAAGGGCCAGAAAGGCAGTAGAAACACAGAGAGAGTATGAGATGACTCATAGAGTTGAAGGATCGGGAACCGCTCACGAAGAAGAATCGACTCGAGACAATCCGGTTAATCAACCCGGTGGATCTGGAGCTGCATCAATCTCTTCTCAGCATACAAGCTCGGTTAATCAACCCGACTTGGAAGCCCAGAATCAGGAGGAGAAAGAAAAGAGTCAAGAAGGCAATATTGTATTTTCTGACAAAGAAATCTCAGATTCCATGTTTGACGACAATCCAGAAGAACAACCACGTAACACTGACACAGACGATTGGAATATGGAAGATGACAGAGATATTCTTGGAGATACAACAATTAATGCAGCCAAGGATCTTGAGGAACAAGAAAAACAAGAAGAAGAAAGGAAACGCAAGGAGGATGCTCAGGCTAACCTGGAAGCAGACAGTTACATACGTTCTCACACTCCAACACCTCCTCGTTCTCCTCCAAAGGACACAGCTAAATCCAAAGACACCATTCCTCAAACTGAACTTGCTATGGTTGTCAGTAACCCACAACAACAACAGGAACAACCACCAGTTCAATCCTCATCAAAGACACCTCCCGGGTCACCTCCTAAGAATCCTTCACCTCCACCCTCACCTCACGTAGAATCAACTGCTAAATCTGACGAATCAATCCCTTCACTCACACCATCACCTTCAAGATCTTCATCACCAAAGTCAAAAGCAACCGTTTCTGAAGCTATTCATAAGGCCTACAAGGGAAAGAGCAAAAGAAGAATCGTTCATGTAACTAAAGTTGAAGTCGTATCACCTGCAGCAAAGAAGCTTAAAAAGGCAGTGAAGAGAGCACAAGCTCTAAGAGACAACCAAGCTACAACAAAATTGACTGAAATGGAAGAATTAGTCAAGAAGTTGTCTCAACAAATGGAAGAGATGCAGAAGAGTAAAGAGCAGATAGACGAATTCCTCGGTCTTAATATCAAAGATCATATGACACGCAAGACAAAGAAATTTGTCAAGCAATTTCTTCCTGATCTTCAAAAGGACATCAATGACCATATTGATTCACAACTTGATGAAAAGATCAAAGAAGCCGTCTCCTCTTCTTCACAAACCAAACCACTTCACGATCTCTCCATTGAAGAAATCGAGCTTGTTCTTCTCGATAAACTCTTTGCTATCATCTCTCCCTCTCCAGAAGAAATCAATCTGATCACAGCTCTTCGTGAACACATTGACAAGAAATCATGCAAGGAAACTGCTGATAAAGGAAAACGCATTCGAGAGGATGACGATGAAGATGACAAGGAAGAAAAAGACCCTAAACCCGAACAAAAGAAACACAAAAGCGGGTCAGGAATTCATATTCAGGAACAAACTGGGAAACCAACATCATCTATGCCTCCTAAACAACAAACATCTGGTCCTAAGGAAACCGAACATCATTATGAACACTTCACTGCTGAAGACGTTGACTTTCAGCCACAAGACGATCAACCACATTCGCCACCATCACCACCAAAAACAAAGACATCCAAATCAAAGTCATCACACAGCAAGAAATCATCCAAAGAACCAGCTGTTGTATCATGGCTTGATGATGATACAGATGTACTAGGGAATGATTGGTTCGATCATCTAGCAAGTGCTCAGATTCCGACAAATGAAGCTTCCCGAGTTGAAGACAGCACGTTTGCTGTTACTCAAGAGATTAAACGCAGTCTTAATATAAAGAAGATGACCAAAAGGGAACTACGTCGAATCAAGAATGATGCATTCACTCTTCTGAGGGATAAAGCCACCAGTGCCGCTGAACTCGAATATCACCTTGAAAACATTGCACGGGCAATGTCAAGTGACTTTGATTGGGCTAGTCCAGATGTCGTCAGGAAAATTGGCAAGAATCAACCCTTCATCACTGATTGGAACAAGCCACTTCCTGTGATACGACGATCTCACTCCTCAGAAATTCCATTCAATCTTTTCTTCAACCAAGATCTAGAACTTCTCAAGAATGGAGCTCAAGGGAAAACAAAATATGCTACATCTATAACTTTCACACCAGCTGCTGTCTACACACAATCAGCAATTGAAGAAGCAGCTATTGAAAAACATCTGTTTGTTAAAAAGCTTGTGACATATGATCGTGACGCAGAATTAGGGATTCATCATTGGTACTCAAAACGACAAAGCTGGTACAAGTACAAACTTGCTATCCAGAAATCTCGAGAACAAGTTTACAGTGATCTCAAGCTCGTGGCCATTATTGATGTGAGCGGATCCAGACGTTGTGATTATATCTTTCTCGATGAAATCAAGGTCAAAAGAATCGACGGCAAAATCTACACATTCTCTGAAGCTGACTTTCCTGAGTTGAATTTGAATGATATCGAAGATATGTACCTAATGAAGGTCCAAGGCAAATTGCAACATTTGTCAGACGAACGTCGATATGCACTCAGTACATCTCTGTGTCATTTCATCAGAAGGAAAATCATTCGAGAACGTATAGAGGATCTCCAACTGGGTGTTGAAAGTTATCAGACAAAGTTAAATCTTGTTGAACCAGAGTTTCTTCGAAGTAGCAATAAGGACCCTCAGTACACCATGCTCCATAATCCAGTCTTTGGGTTCGTCTACAGAAGCACAACAGATTTTCACCGCTTCATGGCATTCGATGAAATTCACAAGTTCTGTGACGATACTTTGAAGAGTGTACGTGATGGGTTAGCTAACCGGGTTCAAGATTCAGCATTGGGGAAATCGAGGAGATGGAATTCCAAGGAAGTACGCCAAGTCAAGGGGTTTATCCGGAAGATTGAAGAACGGTTGTATTATCGGGATCAGATGAGAAGGCTAGAAAGCTATGTTGGGGGTCGTCCACCGTTCGCCATCAGGCTATTCCAGAGAACAGACCCAGTCTTCACAACTTTTGGCAGGGGCGGTTGATGTAAGAATTTATTATCATATTACATCATTCTTATTCTTTCCATATCGGCCTATGTATTACGGCTTGTGCACACATAACAGTGTACAACCCAGACCCTAAAGAAAGGACCCTAAGGTACGCTTCAGTGCCTCAATCCTGAAAAAGGAGCGAAAGCTTCTTACTTATGAGCAGAATTAAAACCTGAATGTTTTCCAACGTTTTTTCAAACATTCTGCTCATAAGGACAAGTATTCCCTCGTCCAGGGGGAGTATTTGTAAAATATAATCTTTGTTCACAAAGAAGTATCAAAGTTCTTGAAACTTCTTCCCTAAAACTCAAAAATCAGCATATTTTAATCATAAACGTTTTCCAAAAACATCATGAGTATGCTATTTTTGAGGGGGAGAAGAAACAAATGATTAAAATATGATGTCTCATTTGCTGAAATCTCGTGAGCTCAAACTCAGAATTGACCCTCGAATTGACGAATAGGAAAGTCAGTAGTCGAAAGGACATGTCCCGGACGGGTAATAATTTCAAGCCAGTTCATCTGGTGATGTAAGCGTGTCTCGCAAAGGATGTGTCTGAGTAGAATGTACCGATTTCGAGCGATAATCTTTGAATCTGATCTGGACGGGTAATAATTTCAAGCCAGTCTAACTGGTGATGTAAGCGTGTCTCGCGACGATCAGGTTCATTGAAAGTCAATCAATTCAAAAGTGCAAACTCTTTCCGGCATGTGCAAATTTCAAATTTATGACTTATGCGCACATGTTAAGGGGGAGTATTTCTGAAAATCATCAAACTCTCAAGGTGTCAACAAAATGTCTTTACAATTATCGACACTTTGAGAGATTTTCAATGGTTTTGGTTGTATGGCATCATTAGGATAGTCATGGAGTTATAAGGTGACTAAGGTTAGGGAAAACCGTCCTATGATCCGCCAGAGCCGGAGGGATCTACCCAAGGACAATACCACTAGTTTAGACTAGAAAGTCCTAGGTATGATATAAAAAGGAGAAAATGAATGAACGGAGAAAGAAGGGGTTGAAGAATTAAAAAGAAAAGCAAAGAAAAGGGTGAAAAAAAAATAGCCCTCCATTTGTTCAACCTTAGGGCAGACAACGGGTTCAATTCATAATCTACTGGTTGATGAGCATCACCGGTATTGAAGACCAAAGACGTCATGGACCCAGTGACGCACTAAAAAAACCTTCTAAGCCACTCAAGTGTCTCTCAAAAGACATTTGTTTCATTCACACGGAGAACCCTTCATAATCTATCGACATCTCATTACGAGATTGTTGATATTGAAAAGGAGGCAATCTGCTCCACGCCTCCGATGACCAAACAAATATGCACTTATTGAGTCTAGAGCCATGAGATTCATCAAAAGATCTCTTAGGTACACTTAGAATTACTCTGGTGTTCTACATCATGGGCATCAGTTGTAACTTAGGAAAAGTGTCCTTCGCAGATCTTAGCAATCTGCCAAGAACATTCATGAGAAAAGTCACATTTGTGATTATCAATGATTGAATGGAAATCCTGCCAGAACAACATCAAACAATTCTGACAGCAGGTCACTTCGGTAACTCCTTGTGGGTTACGCTTAGTGTTTTGCTCCAAACGGTCTACAGTCGTGGGGTGATCTCCAGCGACTCACTGAATCGTGGGTGCACTTCGGTGTGTCCGTGTAATCCCTTTCGGGGGAATCCGGTTCAGAACGGTCTGGGTTAGGATTTGAGAAAGTCTTCACACTATGCTGTTGATGATCTCAAGTCTGAGCCTGTAAGTACCGGTTGGTTCGTGCTGTTGCTGCTGCTGCTGCTGTGGAGCTGGAGTTCAACCATCAAGACTCCATCATGCTTATATCTTGAAGAAACGTTCTCTCAATGACTCAGTTATTACAAAAGTTCAACACAAGCTATAGTAAAGTCAAAAGTTCAAGCACATCAACTTTCACAAGATTAAGATTGAAAAGTGAGAACATGTTGCAGAAAACAAATCAAAGATATATGAGCATGATGGAGAAGACCAGAAGACGTTGGAGATTGGCAGATAGAGACAACATCATATCATCATCACACAAGAACAAAGAATCAAAGATTATAAAGACGTCGGAAGCCTAAGAAGCAAAGAAGACGTCGGGCAACATTGATGATCAAGACTTAGGGGGAGATTGTTAGGAACACGTTTTAATTATTTACAAGTCTTGTTCATTTATAATGTTGCAAATTAAATAGGATTATATTGTTTGTAATTATGGACCGGTCCATTAGTAATCCATGGACCGGTCACAATAGTAAGGTCATGTTAGTAACATGCAAGGGAATATTCCATAGAATGATTCCCTCCCATTGCCTATAAATACAAGGCATGGGGTACTCATTTAGTGTCGGTTTTTCATGCATTGTGCGGAAGCTATGCTCGTGTAATCTTTGATCAAGTGAAAAGCCTACCATTCTTATTCTTCTCTTCTTAGTTTTCTCTTCTAGCTTATTAGCTTATTGTTCTTTCATACGTAGCTTATTATTAGAGATAGTAGTACGTGCGTATTTAACCTTAACGTGTGTGGGTTTGAGATCTAAACGGGAACCTACAAGATCCATTAGACTCATAGAATCAATGTCTGGCTTATTCTTCCAGACAACCACATGCATAGCCCATTCTGATGGTAGACTCCTTAGGAATTTTGAATAGAGATCTTCCTGAGGCATCTCAATTCCTAGAACAGCAAGTTGACTCACTAGTTTCTGAAGCCTATTAAACATATGATCTAGTGACTCATTGCTTGTTGCTGTGAAGTTCTCAAACTGTTGCTTGAGAAGGGTCTTCTGGGTTTTCTTGGTGGCTTCATTCCCACCATACCTTGCAACAATAGCTTCAAAAAGAGTTTTAGCACACTTGTATTTACTGAAGTTCAGTAATTGATCATTGGGGATTGTCATCAGTAGCATGCTCCTTGCTTTAACATCATTCTTGTGCTGAGCCTTCTCATCAGTAGTCAATGGCTTGGTCTGCACCTTTGTTTCAGAGACACCCTCAACAACAGTTGTTGTAGTTGTGGGCTTAAAAGAATTTCCATCTTCTATTATCTCCCATAACATATAATCCTGCACTTGAAAGAATTGTTCAACTCTTAGTTTCCTCATATCGAACTCATTGGGTTTAAGCATTGGTAGCTTAGCAGCAATATTGGTTTGACTTGTAGTTGTCTCCATGTCCATCTTCTTCTTAAACAAATTCGTCTGGATCTTCTAAATCAAAGTATCAGCAACCTGTCTCTGATACCACTTGATAGGATTGATTATACACTTAGGATGTTAATCCTGTTAATGTGTATGTGATACTTTGAGTTGATATAACAAAGTATGCGGAATCTACTTTGCTATACTTAGAAGAATATTTGTGTGATTGATTGAAACAGCTTAAGAACAAGAGACAATTGTATAACTTCAACGATTCAATATTATTAATTCAATAATACGAGTGATCTCCTATCACTAGGGTTTACAACCTTGAATCTTAGCAAAACAATATATCTAGATACGTCTAACTTCGTACTCTATTCAATAACCTAGGCAATCCTTTTATAGACTAAGGATTCCTGTACAAGATAACTATCATCTATATAAGTAAGATATACACAAAATCCTTTCTATACTTATCTTCTAAACGATTACAAAAATTATAAGTCGTACTAACTTTCTATTACCAACCGTACTAACTGACTTTGTACTGTTAGTACAATCTTCAATGTCTTCCAGCAGTACTAACTTATAAGCAACAGTTTCAACTGTTTACATTAATTCCCAACAGTAGTATTGCAGGTTGTCTCCATGAACTATAGGTATAGGAGAGCGAAGGAACTAAGCTTCAACCATGTATAAAAAATAGACAGAATATCAGTGATGGATGTACGGCCACCAAGCACAACTACTGTCGATGCACAGGTAGTGCTGATTTCGTATGGTGTGTACATCCATCATTGATACTTTGTCGCTGTTTTTGTACCATACAACTTTTCATGCTGAACTGCCTCACTACATTTAACTGCCTGCAAACAAAACATAAGTATTATTCGAATCTTTAAATTCTTCGGTCATTGACATACGGATTCAACTTTCAACTACTATTGTATTTACATGGTATGAGTACTCAGCATTCATAGTTTTTAAGTATTTTTATACTAACTGTGTTCATATAGATAATTTATTTACTAGTATATTTTTTTATCGTTCAGGTTTGCATGGTCACGTACGCAAATGAGCAAAAGTTAAGTATCATTCAAATTTATTGTCTGTTTTCATACTTACTGTATTCATGTGCATGGTTTAATCATATTTTCGTATCCTTCAGGTTATTTACTGCATGCCCGAGGTTGAAGGGGTCTTGCACAAACTTCGAATTGTCGCAAGCGCAACCTTTGACCCCTTTGTCGACAACCTCTCATTTGTTCGACTACTCTCGGTGTCTGCTGCATTTAAAGAAGCTCCACCCGGGAAAAGAGTGGAAGTATTTCAGTTTTGGAATTCATAAACATAGCCCATGTACTCAAGTATGTATTCACACTTATTTTAATACATAGTTAGTCATTCTAAATCCCCATACAGTTCTGTTAGGAATATAAATATTCATATGAAGGCTCGGTCACCCCGAGCATCTAATTAGCATTTATATAGCTCGTAGGCTTATATATATTTGTTTAGTATTATTAGTAATATTAGTATTAGCTTAGTCGTATTTATATTCGTGGAGTGGGTCGGGGCTTTCCCCACTGTCAGCTCACTCCACAGCCCACTAGGGGCACAAATATTAGGACTATATATATAACCCTTCCCACACAAGGGAAGGGTGGAACTCTTCACACATTAATCTAATATCCAGATTTTCACATAGTTCCCTCTCTCTCTAACATCTCACTAACTCACCATGGGTTTCTTGATCTTTCAAGATCCAAGACCACCCGAATCATACACACAATCAAGAAGGTTATTTCCTACAATTGGTATCAAGAGCCATGGTTTCATCTTGGTCAGATCTGTGGTCCATGGTTAGGTTCGATCGATTTGATTGTGTGTCGGTTTTGTTTTTATTTGGTTCGAACATTTTCTTGTTTGTCTAAACTGTTTTGCATCACAGTCTGCTAGTATACATGTCATGAGATACAGATTTGGTTTAATCTTCATGTGGGCCTCCAATGGGTTTTAATCCTTGAGATACTGATTTGTTTTCCTTTGTGTTTCTTGAGCACATGTCTTGGTTTGGTTAAATCTTAATGGTTAATTTTTGCTTAAACTGTGTTGCTCATATTTTGTTCGATTCATGTTTTAAACCTGATTTTGTCAAACTGTTTTATACTACTTATCATGGTGGGCTTCAAGTTGGTTATTCCCTTTTTATTTCTAGATCGTACCCTACTTTTACTTGGGCTTAAGTTTGTAATCTGTGCTTTTGGTTTACATTCGTGGGTCCTTGTCCAGTAGTTGTGGTGTGCAGATTTATGGTTTGTATTGTCCGAATTGGTTGATACTATGATATTGTGGTATAGATCATAACTGTCATGTTGGGTAGTCATGATTCTTGGTGATGATGATGTTCATAGTAGCGTTTTGGTACACAACTTGAATGTTACTTTGGGCTTCTAACAGTGGTTTCCAGTATATTGCTATTTGGAATCTCAAAATGTTGTGGCTTATTGTGGTTAAATTCATGGTTTTAACGTTGGTGACTTGTGGTGATAGTTGGTTG
The DNA here is from genome assembly GCA_021014915.2 of Artemisia tridentata subsp. tridentata. Taxonomy (NCBI): domain Eukaryota; kingdom Viridiplantae; phylum Streptophyta; class Magnoliopsida; order Asterales; family Asteraceae; genus Artemisia; species Artemisia tridentata. The sequence continues at coordinate 117,931,548 of CP139507.1, forward strand.
TTGTTGCATCTGGGTTTTAAGGCATACAGTTAGAGTATGCAACAGCAGATATGATTGTTCTTGGTTATGATGTTCTTGCTTGCTGCTTGTGTTATATGGATATTCTTGAATGCGGTTTGTGTGACATTGGGGCTGATGTTTGGAGTGTAACCAAAAGGGGGTTAAAGACAAAAGTGTGAGTGTGACAGCTTTGACTGGTCAAACTTGTTGTTTGTCTAAGACTCGGTTTGTCTCAATAATCACCAACTCGGTTTGTCTAAATACTCACCAACTCGGTTTGTCTGTACAATCATGGACTCGGTTTGTCTGTTTAATCACAAACGCGGTTTGTCTATATACTTATGAACTCGGTTTGTCTACCATTTCATCGATGCGGTTTGTCACTCAGTCAAACGTTCAAACGGTTAACGAGTTATCAAATAACAAACCGAATCATAGATAAAGAAGAAAATGAAGCAGAAATGACACAACATCTAGACCACAACCAACAACCAGACTCAATCTTGTGGAGCACATCTATCATTAACGATACAAAATCCACTACTATCATCAGTCCAAGGATCTTCAACTGACTCGACACAAACAAGATAAACAACAAATCTAACATTATTCTAACCCCACAGCCAATAATCACAGCCGATATCTCTAACACATCGAGCCAAACATAATTCTTTAACAAACAGATCTCAGCTCATTATTTCTCTCTTTTTCGTGATATTCAAAGGACCATCATGACTTCTCAAAAGTCAAACACACGAAAGAAATAATCAAATCATCATCGATCTAATTTTGAAGTCTAAGCTTCAATTGAATGTCCAAAAAAAATAAAAGAAGGATCTATAACAATTGTGTTAAATCTCTTCTTTGTTTCGGTAAATCAAAACTAACCAAACAGAAAACTAATTATGATCTCAGATTCGTGCTTAGGTCTTTAACCAAAATCCTCTATTTAAGATTAAGCATGTTTTTCTTCATAGATCGATTTAGTTTGAAGCTTAGCCTCAGTGAATATCCGAATATTTTAAAGAACGAGACATAACATGGGGGTTATACCCGTTTTCTTTTGAATCGGTATGAAAAACAATTAAACACAACATAGTAAAACCTACCTGAGATCTTGATGACGTGTGTGGGCTTCGATTGTGTTTGTGAGACCCGATTTGAAGGATATGTTCTGATGTTAGTTAACGTGAGGATGGTTTTGAAGATGATTTCTACTGACAGATCATTGATGTGGTTGATGAAGACTGTTAGGTGGGAGCAAGAAGGGTTAGTAAGAGGCTGTGGTAATCACTAAGTGTGATTAGGGTTGGATTTATGTGAAATATTAGGGTTTAGGTATGTTTATACCGGACTTAATGTGGATCGAATCAAGGGAGTGTTTGTTTGGACCGGGTTGTTTACATACGGGCTGGTTGGGCCTGATTTTATAAGTGTTGGGCTAGTAAGATTAATGGACTTTGATTGCCTTGGTCTTAAACGAATAGCACTAGTGTAGATGGTTTTGTTTGGGTCTACATAACTTCACGTGGATACAGGCATCATGGTTTGTATTTGGGTTTATGAATATCTACGTAGTTTCAGAGGTATGAATTTGGCAGCAGTGTCCTATTGAGCCTACCACTTGAGTGAGCCTGCAATTTGATATTTACGATTTGAGTTACAGTTGACAAATTGCAATTTGATTAATTGTGATTTGTCAAGTTGCGTTTTGACTTATTGCGACTTGACGGATTGCGACTTGACCAGTTACGATATGACGTTGCAAGTTGACACTTGCGATTTGACTAATTGTGACTTGGTTGATTGCAATCTGACTTGTTGCAATTTGACAATCTGTGACTCGACTTGTTGCGATTTGATCAAGTAGTGATTTGACTCCTGTGACTTGAATTTCGAAGATTAATATTGCACTTCACTCTAGGCTATTCTTGTTGAGTTCACGGTTTCTCTTGTAGATTTTAGAAAATCCCGCGAAAGATTCGATTTCTCGGTTTAAATCTCAAGAACTGTAAAATCCCGTGAAATCAATTTTGGACAAGTAGGCGGGACTTGGATTTTGACAAACTAAAACTTACGGGGTTTGACTATTTTTTTTGGGATAAGTTTGTGCTTCAAGATCAGCAGGAATTGGGAAATTATGATAACTTGGTTGGTTTGTTAATTCACGGGTTGGTGTACTTAGTGTCACAAACATCTCGGGATGGATGGATGCACGATGTTTGATGACCCTTGCTCAAGCGTATTTAAGGTGATTAGACCTGGATGTTCAAGAAGTGGATATATACAATAAAGGATGGAAGGTTGGGTATATATCACTACCTATATTTAAAGGAGTTACGTTGTTGTGCTCAATATAGGTTCTAAATCACAATTTGCAATTTAAGGTGATTAGACTTGGATGTTCACGAAGTGGATATATACAATTAAGGATGGAAGGTTGGGTATATATCACTACCTATATTTAAAGGAGTTACGTTGTTGTGCTCAATATAGGTTCTAAATCATAATTTAGTGCAAGTTTAAGGCGCGGACTTGTTCTTTATCAAGCTTCATCAAGTGATTGTTGTTTCTCGAGCTTCTAATGGGATTGTTGTTCAAGATCTTCTCAAAAGGTAGTCAGGCTTAAAGACAAGAGGTGATTTGTTTGGAGACATGTTTTAACCTTTTACTCACTTTAAAGTCATATGCATTTCATCAAGCGGTTTTGGCATATTACGAACTTCAATGAATTGTTCATCAAGCGTGTCTCGAGCTGGTCTAAACCATTGATGATGAGGAAAGCAAGGGGTTACTACAAGAGAGTCTTAATCACCATCTTCGTTGCAGTAGTTTCATTTGTCTCTTTCCATGTTTTGTGCCTGTCAAATTCACAAACATCACGGACTCTCAGCTTTGGCAAAAAGGTCATTTCATGTCCTTTTTGAGGGGGAGAATTATCGCAAGTTTCCTAGAAGATCTGTCTCCAGCGATGTGAATTTTAGCGGTTCCGGTTACAGCGGGTCAGATCGTATCGGTTCAGTCTCCAGCGGTTTGAATCTTAGCAGTGTCGGTTACATCGGGTCAGATCGTAGCGATTCAGGATTCAGTGGTTCAGTCTACAGCAGTTTGATACTTACTGTTGTGCAGTTAGTTCTTGAATTTATTTCTCAGATAAATCTCAAGAACTGTAAAATCCTGTACACAGTACGACAACTATGATAGGACTGACTATGAGTCATGGGCACTTCTAAGAATTATGTTTCTTCTCTTTTTGGCTAGTCAACAGCACAAGATGATCACGAAGTTAATCTGGTATTCTTTATTTGTGATTGAAGTTGAATTTCTCGAAGGCGTCTACTTATTTTATCTTGAAGTCGGGGTTGGTTGGATGCATGACCTTCAATGATAACTTGCTCGTGCGTAAAATTTAAGTTGAAGACTTGGGTTATCTAGTTACCAGCAGTCGGGGTAACTATCACTTAAGAGTTATTGGAGTACTCAGTGTCACACGTCAATGACGATGTCGATAATCGCAAGAGGTGTTAATGTCTCATACTTTGGTTAGGTATTGAGCATTTAGAGATTTGCTTGGAGCATTAATTCTCTACACCGTTCTTCCAACATTAGTGCAAGCTTAAGTAACAAATTTGGGGACTTCTACTTCAGTTTTCAGTATTGGTATATCGGGTTTTCTTCATCGAGTGATCACTAATCTATGTTCAAGGTTGGTTAGTTGGCCAAAGGTTTTAAAAGTTGTGATGTGATCTGTAATTCTCACGAAATATTCTTAACCCAAACTGATGTTCACCAAAACCAAATCAGTCACGCCACATTCAATCGGTTACTGTCTCACGGTTTCTTCTTGGTTTTGTAAAATCCCGCGAAAGAACTTATTTCTCGGTTTAAACCATAGATTTGTAAAATTCCGTGATGATGGGCTATGCGCTCTTGACCAGGATCGGGTTAAAACTATCATCGAAGTTCAGTTATAACATCACAAATGGCTGGATCGAGGCTTTTAATTGACAAGATGTGACTACGGGGTTAGTTCAGTATTATTTATTTGAGGCTCAAGTGAAATTTCATGGGTGCGTGTACTTAGCATCTGAAGATATCGGGGAGGTTGGATGAAGATTCTTCAAGATCCTTGTTCGAGCTTTCAATACAATGACAAGGACTTGGATATCTAGTTATTTTTTCTTTCTCCCTATTACAAAATAACTATCACTTTAAGGAGTCACGTTGTAGTGCTCAGTGTCACACGCAGTTGTGGATATCCAAGAGGTGATGTACGTCTTATACTTGATGGTTGGTTGGTTGAAGAGTATAGAGTACTTAGGGATTCGATGTTGCACGAAGTCTCTACACCACTCTTTGTCACGCGTTAGTACAAGTTTAAGTCACAAGTTCGGGTTATATTACTTCAGTATCAAGTTCATCATATTGGGCTTTCTCCATCAGTGGTCACGACATCAAGCCGACAGAATGATAATGGGGTTGGTAACGAGTTAGATGAGAGAAGAAGTAAAGAGAGAGATTATGACGTTTGAACACAGCAGTTCAAGCCTCGTTCGTCATCATTATGACGTCTGTACAAGTCAGTGCAGGCCTCGTTCTTCATCATTATGACGTCTGTACAAGTCAGTGCAGGCCTCGCTCTTCATCATAATGACGTCTGAATACCTCAGTTCAGGCCTCATTCCTCAAAGAAAAGAAAAGTGTACGCTTGAGTGCACTTTATCTTCAAAAGAAGAGGAGTCTTCTTATTTATGGCCATTCTCATCAACAAGATTCATGCTCTTTCCGTGCTTATTCAATCTTCAAGTGGATCGGCGCTTATTGGAGTATTCTTTTATTCACGTATTCAACCAAAAATTGCAGTTAACAGGCATATGCAATTTTTGAGGGGGGGAAAGGGTGAATAAACAACGTGTTAGTCTTCAAGAACCGTCAAGCGGAGTTACTTATCGTTGATGGTATTCATATTCACTGGTTCAATCACCAAAAATTGCAGTTGGCAGGCATATGCAATTTTTGAGGGGGGGAAAGGGTGAATATTATTCTACATGTTGGTTGATGATTGAGAATGGTCATACGAATCCTGAATACGTCAGTTCAGGAGTCGTGCAAACCATGTTTCTCCAACACTACTTCTTCCGTCTATCAAGGTGTTGAAGAACATGGTCATGGAATGCTAATCTACATCGTCTCACGGGCTGGTACAATCAGTAACAAAGGGTTTCTAGTCAATGCTTCATGCACACTTCATTAGGCTGCATGTACACATCATGATGATGATTCCGATTAATCGTAACCATCATGGGGGAGAGAAATGTGTACACCAAGGACGCACAACAGGTTCACGTGATCAGGGCTTAATATCCAGGATGGATAAATACTGTAGATGATCAGTGGTTCAACTTGTTACCTTGGTATTATCGTTTCACTGCTACGTTATGTGCTGATTAATCGTAACCATCAGGGGAGAGAGAATGTGTACATCAAGGACGCACAACAGGTTCATGTGATCAGGGCTTAATATCCAAATATGGATACATTCTATAGATGATCAGTGGTTCAACTTGTTACTTTGGTGTTATACTAAAGACTGAAGAAGGTCGAGTCATCAGTCTATTCTTCATTCTCTGTTGGGAGTTATCTTCTCATGTGTATGCTGCGGGCTGATGGGTTATATGTAAGGGTACTGGAAGACATTTGGTGAGATGAAAATGATTGGTATTCTATTCCTCCACATTGGGCAATCTTGAAGAAGGTCGAGTCTTCAGTCTTCTCTACATTCAAGAATGTTGAGCTCTTTTCTTACAACTTGATATTTAACTTAATCCCATGACAGTTCTTGTTTGATGAGTTGTGGAGTTAAGTTAGATTCAAGTTGTTCTGTAGTTTAAGGGTAGGTCCAACTTGATTTTAACCTAATCTCATGACAGTTCTTGTTTGATGAGTTGTGAGGTTAAGCTAAATTTCAGTTGAGGCTCAACTTAAACTACCGAAAAGTTGCCTAAGGTTTTTGACGGAGTCATTCTAGGACGGGAGTGTTAGAAGATTAAAGACGGCATGCATTTGGTTATCAAAAGACTTCTTCATATTTCGGGCGTTCATCCAAAGTCTTCTTCCTATTATGGGTGATCGTCAGAGGTTGTCAGATTGGGGGAGAGCACTAATTAGGGGAGAGTGAAAAGCCAGAATCATTCCCTGATTGAAAGTGCTCACATTGCTCTTCAGCAAGTCAAGTGATGAATGCGGTGTAGATTCAGAATGCTGAGGAGTAATGGTTTCTGGTTCGTATCCTTGTATATATTTTGCTTCTTACATTCTTTTTCTCATCTTATACCATTTTGTAAATAGATACATAGAATTCATGCTAATTGTAAATAGAGAAACGTAAAACCAGAAAAACCATAAAAATTGAAAAATAGAAAATACCAAAAATAGTTTCACCTAGGCATGTCTTCTGTTTATCGATAACATTTACGGACTTAGAAATGTCATTCAATAATGGCACGGGTCTTTAAATGAAGCTCGAGCAGAAGTTAAAATGGATTCTTAAAACATGTCTAAATGGCTTGCTATTACTTTAGATAGCAACCCGCGCTTCAAAATGGGGAAAGCACGTCGCCAAAAAGACGGCTGTTCCTCCAACTGGGTGATGTTCACCTGGGCATCGATTACTTTATATCCATGTTTCTTCGATCTGATGTACGTTTCAGTGCATCATTTCTTGAAAAAGAAGAGAAGTCTTCTTTGTATAACAAATAGTTTTCATTCTATGATTCTTCTGAAAATTATTTGTGAGACACTTGGTGAATATGTGTTGTATGAAATTTGTTTATACTTGGATTATGCATAAAATTTGTCACTCAATCAACGACTACAAAACCTCATGACAGTTCTTGTTTGATGAGTTGTGGGGTTAAGCGTGATTTTAGTTGAGGTTCAACTAGAATACGGGTCATTGATTGAGGGGGAGAGTGAATTCAAATTTTATATCATCAAACGGATTTATTGGTTAAATCATACTTGTTAGAAATGGTTTTGTAGTTAATGGGGAATTAGTTGAAGAGGATCTTGCTTAAATATATCAAATGACCAAGTGTGTTAGTTGCTAGAAAGTTTAGGACATTATGTGCAATTTGCTTGTAGTATCCTAGCTTCACATAACTAGAAGGTTCATTTGTATCTCTTTGGAATCCTCGTTTAATCCCCTAGATACTTTAAGACTCAAAACCTAAAAGAAGTAAGAAAACCAGTTGTGTTTGATGTTCTTGAATGCCCCAATGACATTTGTATGATCTGAATGAATGAGTTTCAAATGTTGTGTGACTTATGTTAGTCGATTGCTGCTCAATTGTTGTCAATATTGTGCTTATGCTATCAGGATTTGCTTAGGTGTATTGTTATTATGTTAGAATCATGTTCCTAAGATCCTGAATTAAATATTGAAATCTGTGTGAATTGCCAAGTTCATGATTGCTATTTGCTCTTCATGCTAGATAGTGGTTTGACGTAGTTCCTGATTGGGGTTTGATTATAAGATGAACTTGGTATTATAATGTGGCAAGCTGCTGAAGGGTAGCTATCTAGGAATAGTGTATCTGTATGTATGTATATCTGTGTTGATATTCTTATGCAGATTCCATAGCCAAAATGAATGTACCAGTTCCCATTCTAACCATTTGATCAGACGTTCAAACTCTATTGATTGGCTCGGAATTCACCACGACAACAACATCGGCAACAACAACAACAACAACACCTTCACCTCCACCACCATCATCTCAACAAAGAAGTACTTACTCGGATCTCGCCAAGAGGAGATCGACAATACTTGAGAAAATTTGTTGGTGGATGGATAATCGATGTTGACCACTGACTCACTCAGAAAAGTGGGTGATTACATTATCTGCGCAAAAAGGTCAATATCATTTGTGTCATAATTGTCATTTTGTGCAAAACAAGCAGTGAATCTCCCTCTTAGATTAAGGGGGAGCATAGTATGTTTCATCATCAGACTACATTAAATCGGACACATTTTCTCCCACATTTTCTAACTTATTTAAATCAATTGGGATCACAAATCTCAAAAGGTTTGAAATTTTTGATCGGGGGAGAGAATGTGATTTAAATATGAAACCTGATGAAAATGTGATGTTTTGGAAAGTATAATGAACGCTCTCCCATATGTGCTAAACTCTTTCGTATATCGATGCACATATTGAGGGGGAGCAAATGGACTAAAAGGATTTGGCGTGCATCTTATGTGAGCAAGGCTCAGACTTCACCAATGAATTGACGATAGCTAAAGTCAGTAGTTGAAAGGACATGTCCTGGACGGGTAATAATTTCAAGCCAGTTTATCTGGTGATGTAAGCGTGTCTCGCAAAGGACGTGTCTGAGTAGAATGTACCGATTTCGAGCGATCTTCCTTGAATGTGATCTGGACGGGTAATAATTTCAAGCTAGTTTACTAGTGATGTAAGCGTGTCTCGCGATGATCATGTTCTTGGAAAATCAATCAATTCAAAAGTGCGAGCTTCACCTGACATGTGCAAATTTATATAACAATCATTTGAGCACATGTTGAGGGGGAGCATTTGAAAAATATAAAACTCTCAAGTGTTTGCAAAAATGTGTTTCAGAATCATGAACACTTTGAGAGATTTTTTAAAAATTTGGTTTATGGCTATCGTGGAAGTACACCAAAGACCGACCATTTTAATTAATGCATGGAGTTATAAGGATGGTTAGGTTAGGCTCAAGTTCCCACGATCCCGCCAGAGCCGGAGGGATCTACCCAGGGACAATCCACTAGTTAGTGTAGAAGTCCTTAGGTATGATTAAAAAGGAGAAAAGTGTGATTAAGGGAAGAGTGCCGACTGAGATGGAGCTAGTACTGGAACAAACCCAACAAGGTACTAGTAATGAAGTCTCGGTAAGCACTGAAGGGGTTGAAGAATGAAAAAGAATTGTAAAGATAAAGGGTGAAAAGAATTAGCCCTCCTTACAACTTAGGCAGAAACCGGGTCAATACATATGCTGTCAGAATCACTTAGTTGATTGCTGGCATTGAAGACAAAGTATCATGGACCCAGTGATACGCTGCACAACCCTCCCTAGCCACTCAAGGTCCCTCAAAGGATTCTTGTTTCAATTGTCACGGAGTTCAATACATTCCTATCGTCTCTCTCACTCCGAGTTAGATGATATTGAAAAGGTGGCAGTCCTCTCCAGCCTCCGCTCACTAAATCAAAACGCACTATAGAGTCTAGAGCCACGAGATGCATAATAAGATCTCATAGGGACACAAATTACTTCTACACTGGGTGTTCGTCATTAAGGACACCAGTTGTAAACTTAAGAGTCCTACGCAGATCTTAGCAATCTGCCAGAACATTTATGAGGGAATTTACAAATGTAATTCTCAAATGATTGAATGGAAATTCCTGCCAGGGTCAACATCAAGCAGCCCTGAATGCAGGTCACTTCGGTAATTCCCTGGGGATTACGCTTAGTGATCGCGGCGGTTTCAAACGGTCTACAGTCGTGGAGTGATCTCCAGCGACTCACCTAATCGTTGATGTGCTACGGTTCGATCTTAAAAAGCCCTCTGTGGGTTTTCGATTAGGAACGGTCTTGGTAAGAATTAGAGAGAGTTTTCACACTATGCTGTTAACAATCTCGAAGTCCGAACCTGTAAGTACCGGACGTTTTATTGCTAACTGTCGTATGCAGGAACTTCTGGCGATTGTAGCTGTGGAATGCTGTAGCTGGTTGCTGTTGTAGCTGGTTGCAGAAAAGATGCCAATCCTCTACCACATGTTCACACTACATCATCTTAATCAAAGAAGTCATGATCAACCTAAAGACCTTTAACACAGCTTCTGCAAACTCTGATGCTGAAGATCATGACACCAAATAGTGTGAGCATGTCGGCTCGAAGAATATCACATCACATGGAAACATACTCCTGAAAGATGACTTGGAAACAAATGTTGGATGATAAAGTCGAAGAATACTCAAAGATCATCCAAGACAAAGAAAGGTCATCTAACGTACACTGCTGAATGCACAAAGTTTCAAGACAATGAAGAATCAAAGACTACGAGCTATGACAACAACTTCAGAAGATAAAATGCTAGAATTCAAGTTATTATTTCCGGGGTGACCTCCCTTAGGGGGAGATTGTTAGGAATATAAATATTCATATGAAGGCTCGGTCACCCCGAGCATCTAATTAGCATTTATATAGCTCGTAGGCTTATATATATTTGTTTAGTACTATTAGTAATATTAGTATTAGCTTAGTCGTATTTATATTCGTGGAGTGGGTCGGGGCTTTCCCCACTGTCAGCTCACTCCACAGCCCACTAGGGGCACAAATATTAGGACTATATATATAACCCTTCCCACACAAGGGAAGGGGGGAACTCTTGTCACAATTAATCTAATATCCAGATTTTCACATAGTTCCCTCTCTCTCTAACATCTCACTAACTCACCATGGGATTCTTGATCTTTCATGAATCAAGACCACCCGAATCATACACACAATCAAGAAGGTTATTTCCTACAAGTTCCTTTCGTCATTTCAACAATCTAGCAATTTGCCTGGTGCAGGCCTTTGCACAAAGGGAGTTCAAACGACGAAAGGAATTGTAAGGGGATTTAGAAAGGGTAGCTATTTTTTCTAACTGTCATAACTAATTTTTGTTCACATATCCATAACCGTAGTGGCACAAAAGTGTAACGCCCCGTGATAAAAAACAATTAAAAACGTGAAAATTTTTCGCAAAACTGACACCCGAAACTGACACCCTGTTACTCTTTCGCATGCTGACAAAAATTTACACATAATTAGACCTTGAGACTATTTTTAAATAAAACTAGACTCAATTACCTTCAAAACGATAGGTAGCACGACCCGTTTCGACTTACGGATTAAAAGATATGAATTTTTGAAAACTGCCAAACCTGGACTATTGGATAGATGTGCCATATCCCAAAAAGGAGATGCGCCGTATCACCTGATACGCCATATCTTAAAAAGGAGATGCGCCTTATCACCTCTACACAGACTATCCAGAAATTCTGGACTGACCTATTGTCTCATTTTTGCATTTTCAAAATCCTCGGCCGAAACTCCGACCTCCCGAACTCGAAACTTGACGAAACTTTCCAGAAGCCTTTAGTATGTCCATAAGATTATTTTCATGCAAAAACAACTCCCGTTTGACCACCCAAGTTATTACCTCAAAATTGGACGGGTTATGCATAAAACCCATTTCGACCCATTGACACACAAAACCACTTAGACCACTTCATTTACCCACCATATTCAATCAACACCTATAACTTATCATACTCAACCTGTCTCCAACGTCCATGACCCGTTCAAACCCAAAGTGGGTAAAAACTAGCTTATACCAAACACTCTCTTAAACTAACTTTCATAACACATTTTTTATGCAAAACACACAACTACTACATATTCTTTTGGACTCATACACAACTTAACATTTCTAACATATTGAAAGAGTGTTGGTACAACGTCATGACCCGTAACTTCCCAAAATGGGTGGATTTGGCTATTTCCCAAACACCCCTATAAAGTTTGACTACAACCATAACCATTACCATATGAACATCATAACTTATACACAAACTTGACCCTTGACCTAAACATGAACAAAGACCATATATGACCACAATACCGTGGATAACAAAATGACCACAAGAATTGAAGTATACCAAAACACGACAAGACACTTCGGGGCTTCCAACTTCAATATGCTTGGTCCAAAAGAGTACGGTCTTCTACTACATAATCACTTACACCTTTTCCTTACCTTTGCTAGATCCTTCGGTACCTATCAAGAAACATCACAACTAAACATGTAAGCGAAACGCTTAGTAAGTACATGGCATAACAAGCTAAACATCATAAATCATACATAACCATAACTAGTCTAACCACTAGTTAAGCTAGCGATATAGGGGCACTTACCTCACGCCAACATAGTCGGCCTAAACACGATCAACCCGTAAGGTTGAACCTCATCCCATAGTTAGCCCGACGACTAACTAAGCTACACCTAGTGATGGATCCATAACTAGCTAACTCGCACCCTATACCCTATCCTTCACCATTACCATGTAATTAAACATGATAAAGCTAACAATATAAACCATTATCATACCAAGATATGATAAAGCTAACAAGAACATGTTATGGCCAATATACTTACCTTAATTCACAATACCACTTTACTAGCAATGCCTTCCAATCTTCCTATTTGCTTCCTACAACACAATCATCTCAATTTAAGGCTAATTTCAACATTACCATGATACACTATAAATCTTTAACCTTTTTACAAAAACTCATCATAAACCCTAATTAACAAATTTAGGGATAACACTTACTTGAGATGGAAAATGCAAATTAAGACTTCCTAGTGTCTTGGAATCACTTGAAGATGATCAAGATAGCTTGAAAAATAACAATGGAGTTCCCTCCTTTTTCCCTTTCCTGGACCGATCTATAGTTATACTCCTTACACACTCTCAACTTTTCTAGACTTTACTCAATTATTCTAAGGACTAATATTTAACTAATAAACTTTGCCCATATGGCAAGACTAGTCCTCCAAGTTTTCTTTCTTTCTAAATAGATCACACATATTTATCACTTAACACATAAAACATAATACATAACTTATTATATACTTATTTAGTACCTTACCGGGATATGGGTGTAACAAAAAGGCTTTGGTCAACGCTAAGGTTAAATTCGTAAAGAAAGATGCGAAACCGAAGAGAATGGTGTGACAAGTAATTTAAAAGAAATTGCTTCTTCGCAGCGTCCTCTTCCGTTTCCCATCTTTCCTTCGTAATTCAGCCATACTATTGACTAGAACCAATTGTGTCACCACAGTTACAGATATGCAAACAAAATTTAGCTATAACCACCACATAACATCAGTTTTTGCTTTTTCTGCTATTTTCTTTGTTAATGTTCTCGTATGTGCCGTTGTCATCATAGGCGATATTGGATTAGGAAGTAGCAAGGCTTTCAACGTGAATACTTCCGATGGTCAATCTTAATCTTTTGTTTATAATGTTACTTTAGATGCATCATATGTTCATATGTCTCTATTTACACATGCATCCATCTCCTTTGTTAACATCTATATACAACCGATTTTTTTATTCGCAGTTTGCCAAGCTGCTGACTTATGTTACTATTATTATGTGCATCCTGCGTTCCACAAACTGATGAGAATGTAAGTTACAGCGAATTTCTCTCTTTTTAGATATCTAAAAATAAAGAGATCCGCTGCGACTTACATTGTCATCAGTTTGTCGAACAGAGGATATGTCAAACAAATAAAGTAGCCCTACTGACCAACAACAGGATGAAATTTTTAAAGATTGGTGGCAAATGAAAGAGGATGTCGTGACAAATTATTTGTTGCAGATAATTTTTTTCGCACCATCCTATTTCATTTGCCACTGATCTTTCAAAATTCAATCATATTGTTGATTAGGAGTTGTTGTGGAACCGTTTGCACATACACATACGTATATGTGTGTATATATATGTATATATATATATATATATATATATATATATATATATATATATATATATATATATATATATATATATATATATATATATACATATATGTGTACATATATTTGGGTATATATAATATATACACACACACACACACACATACATTATATATATATATATATATATATATATATATATATATATATATATATATATATATATATATATATATATATATATATATATATATATATAGGAGGGATTTATTTTCATAATTCTCTTAAGTGCGATAACTGAGAGAACTCCCTTAGACCAATCATATTTTTTTTAAATATTAAAGATTTTTATTTAATCAAAAGGGTATAATAGAAAAAGATAATTTCTATTTATTTGTGATTTTTTTTTTTAAAATTCGTTTTTTAAAATCCAATAATTTTAGGAACTTTTTTTTTTTTTTTTTTTAATTTTTTTTTTAACTTTTTTATTTCCAGCATGCATTATTTGAAAAAAGACTAGGTGCATGTATGTTTTATAAATAATGTCAATTTACATATGTTTTTAGTATTTAATATAGTAAAAGACTTTTTTTTTTTTTTTTTTTTAAAGAAATGTTATTTTCCAAATGTAGTGCATAGATGTTTTTATGTAATAATTTTTTCATTTTATTTTCTAGATGTAGTGCATAGGTGTTTTTGAATAATTTTAGAACATACATGTTTTTCAAATAGTAAGGTGCATATGTGTTTTTTAGATAATGTAAATTTATAACAAAAAAGAACATAAATGTTACATACAAAATTCAATATCAATTGAAATACATATGTGCACACTCATTATTATCAACATTTTTAAGAAGTTGGACATATATGCACGCCTTCAATAATCGTATTTCTTCAAACGCCGCATTGTATCTATGTGTGCATCCACTTCTAGATCTTCATTGCTATCACCATCTTCATTAATCTGATACAAACATGCCCAAAAACAATTAAACCTTAACCAAATAGTGTAAGTAACTTTTTAATCATAATAACTAGCCTAACATATATGCACAATCTAAAACACACATGCATCCATTTAAAACACACATGCACCATTCCAATGAATTTTAAGTTAACTTTAAAACACGTATGCACCAACTTACGTATATGCACCGACTCAAAATGTGTACCGAATAACATGTATGTTCTATTAAAACCAAAATGTGTACTGAATAACATGTATGTTAATAACAAGAAAACCAGCCATGTTCAATGTAAAAAGAGTTAACTACATTTTTGGTCCTCGTGGTTTACCGGGTATAACGATTTTGGTCCAATAGTTTCAAACATAACGGATCTTGTCCTATATCCGACGACCCGTAACACTTTTGGTCCAATTTTGTTAATGTCGTTAGTTTGACTTTCGTTGACCGTTAAATGAGAGGGTAATCTTGTCTTTTCATCCCCCACCCACTACCATTAAAATAAGAACCTACTACTGAGCTTATCTTCCAAATCCTCCACCCACTTATCTTCCAAATCCTGGATCTCAACACAAAATCCACCACCTCGATCTAACACCACACAAAATCCAAATCCTCGATCTCAACACAAAATCCACCACCCACTTATCTTCCAAATCCTCGATCTAAACACAAAATCCATGCTTATTATGATTAGAATAAAAGCGCATTTGCTTGAGGACAAGCAAATCTCAAGTGTAAGGGTATTTGATGAAGCGAAAAGTGTACCGCTTTTAGGGGGTCATTTAAGCCCTAAATCGTATTTATTTGATCGAATATTGCCCTAAATCGTTCCTTTTGTCATTTTAGGTACTTTGGAGAAGAAATCTGGAAAAAGAAGTATTTTGGACGTTTTTGGAGCATAAAAGTGAAGAAAACGACAAAGTCTCCAAAGCTGCTGGAAAAGTACTCTTGACGGCGTCAAGGATTGCTCCTGACGGCGTCACGGCTTGGCAAAAGAGGTGGATATGAAAAATACACATGATAAGCCAGGGAGTTTTGCAAAGGAAGTCTGACGGCGTCACCCTTTGAAGTGATCAAGGTCGTCACGGTTTAAGCTAAAGAGGGACGGCGTCAAGCCCATTTCTGACGGCGTCAACCTTTGATAAGCCAGAGCGGATTTTGGAGCACTAAAGAGGGACGGCGTCAAGAAGGCCATCCGGGAACCCTAGACACGGCGAGGTGACGACGTCAAGATCTACAACGTGACGCCGTCATCCCTTAAACTCTATATATAGTTTTGCAATTTTTTGTCATTAGTGTGCAACTTTGTGAGGAGAAACCCTAAGACGAATTTCTGCCATTTTTAAGGGTTTTCATACCCTTGGATCTCCCATGTTTAATTGAAGATAAGTAATCACTTAATCAATCAATATGTCTATGTGTTGTTTGATTATATCTTGTTCTTGTCTTTTGATTAACATGCTAGGCTAGATTTGTCTTGTGTTTGCTTAGATCTAATGAAACCTAACTATTGATTATTAGTTGTTAGTGTGTTATTAATTGTATTGGATGATTGTTTATCGATGTTAGGCTTAAGAAAACTGGCTAACTTCCTATACGGTAACTTGCTTGAACGTCTTAAGAAACATGAACCAATGCGTACTAAGGTTATTATGGTTGTATTTAATGCATGAGCGAATTCTAGTGATCCCATGTTAGGAGCTTCTTAGCCGGCTCGACATAGGAGTGAAGCAGGAGCTTGTAGAGTTGGGGAAGTACGTACGCCACCCCACGATTGGTATTAAGGAATACACCCGTCATCCACGCAATTAATACACACTAATCAACCGGTAAAAGATAGTTAGGGAGTAAGGAAATCTAAGTAAACATATTTCTCTCCACATAAGTTTCACAACCTTTTTATTTTTAGTTATTTTATTTTATTTGCAATTGTAGTTATTTGGGTTAGTTGACTAGCAATTAATTCCGCCCACTCCTTTAAACCCGAGATTTTACTTGCTTTCATAAAAATATAAAAATAAAAAAATAATCTTCCTTCACCCTTAGACCTAATTAGAGTAGTTTTTCATACCTAACGAATACTATTCCCTGTGGAGAACGATCAATCCCCCGTACTTACCACTACACTATACTACATCGGTCAGGTACACTGCCTGGTGGGGATTGCAAGCTTCTCGAGATCCCTCGAGAGGTAAAACCTGTTGTAAGGTCGCAAAACCACGCATCAAGTTTTTGGCGCCGCTGCCGGGGAATAGTTATTGTTTAGGTTGAATTTTTATTTTATTAGGCCTACTCACTTGATTCCTATCGAGTGAGATTTTTATTTTCTTTTTATTAGATTTCTTTAGTCTATCTTTTTCTTTGTGCCCTTTGTTTGTAAAACCATTTTCATTTGTCACCATGGCAGATGAAATTCCATTTAGATCATTAACAATAGAGGAACAATTACTTTACACGGATAGATTTGCTTCCTGTTGTTCCAATGAATTTTTAAGTGATCTTAGATATATACAAGAGGAGATGGGTGTAAAGTTTGATAGGTTTGATGAATTATGTGCATGTGTGGCTTCTATTAAACAATCATTGTTAGGATCAACTCCTTTTAATAAGACCCTTTGGAAAAATTTTGAGGAAAGCCTCCTAACCGTGAACCATAAGTTTAATAAATTAATGGGTTCGTATACATCACAACTTGAGGAAACAATTGAGGAGGATTTAGCCGAACATGAGCATATTGAGCAAAAAGACCTAGGTTTTATGATCAATGACTTTGAATCTCAAGGAACACATGATGAATCCTTTAGGCAAATTGAACAGAGCAATCAAGTTATCGGGGAAGATTCTTATGAATCGGACTTAGAACTTGAAATGGCTAGAGAAGGATTTGAGATACTTAGGAACATGTTTGGGTTAGATTCTACTAAAACACATGATGTGGATATAATTGATATAGAGACAAGGAAGGATGAGGTAAATAACACAAACCTACAAAGTACCCCACAAGTCCTACCATCATTCGAGACATACACACCGCCCGTGACTTACCCGGAAGAAGTAGAAGGGACTATAGGAAACCCCCAATTGAAGTAGAACCTTTGGAAGAAACACAACTAGAGGAAATAGGTTTGAATACTTGTAGTCATAACCTTTCTCTTAGTTCTAGGGAAGTTCCTAGTTTTGATGAACCGGAGCCTAAACCAAAAACGTTACCTAATCTTCCATCCTTAGATGTGAACTTAGGAATTGAATTAGGTCCCGATCCACCCATCAAACCATATTGTCCGGGTAGTTTTATGTTGAAGGTAGTAGACTCTAAGCCTTGTAGAGAGGAAGCTGACATAGGAGTGAACCATAACCTTTCATACTTACATCACCCATTCATGATTAATCACAAGAAACATTATGGGTTTAAACCGGGTTTATTAGGTCAAAGTGAATTCTTAACTTGGAGTCTCTCGAAGTTGATAGAAGATGATCCCTTTCTAGGAGAAAATCTTAATCCGCCCACTAACCCAATTGAATTAGGTAAGGTTATGATGATAGGATCCCGCACCTTTGAGCATATAATTCACCCGTCACTCTTTCCTCACGTGGCATATTTCCACCCTAAGGGTGTGTATCGCTACTTTCACCCACACTTAATCCTAAGTGTAGGGAAAACCTCCCCTATTTCCGTTAAATAAGGGTAGAGTCAGGCTCGTGACTCGAACAAAAACAAGCGCTTCTTGGGAGGCAACCCAAGCTTTATTTGCTTTGTTTGTTTGTTTTGTTTGTTTGTTTGATTTTATTTGCTTCCGTATGTATGTTTAATTTTTATTATTATTGATTCATGTTCAAAACTAAATTGTGAAAATGTTTTATCTTGTTTTTAACTTCGTCTTAACTACATATAAAGGTATTTTGCAAAAGATAAGTGTAAGGGAAATCCAAATCGGTTTATTAGAACAAATGAACATGAATCATAACAATATTAAATTAACATACATATTAGTAATTGTTTGAGTCAAATGCTTGTATCGAGTCATAATGATGTTTTGCAAGAATTCCAGGAAGTAAGGTATAGGTTTTTCCAGAAATTTTCCGGAAACTTAACATGAGAATTCTGTCAGATTATTGCTGACGGCGTCAGGATTTACAACCTGACGGCGTCAGGTGTTAATTTTCTGAAATTTTTGAAAGTTTTGTTTTCATAAAAAGTTTTTATTAAATCTCTAACTTATAATCTCCAGGAATCTGCAAAATAATCATTCCACAAGCATTATATCCTTATATAGAATTTATCCCGCCGATGTTATGCAGGTTTTCGTGTTTGTTTTCTCAGGTTTAACAGGTTATTTTGGACAAGGAGATGTTTGTGGAATCAAGCTTATGGCGATGCATTAGTCTTGGAGCTTCTACATTCTCTTGGAAGAAGATCTAACCATGTTACCCCTTTATCCACCGAGCGAATCAGGGGAGTATTTGATTTCATTCTTTCACCTTATTTACTTTTACATCTTGTTATTTGAACATTGGGGACAATGTTCATCTTAAGTGTAAGGGGGGGTAAAGTACGATACTTTGGGGTAAAAATACGATACTTTAGAGAATACAATTGCACTTGATTTTTGTTTGTTTGATGGTAGATGTGTAATAAAACTGAGATAAATACCTGTTAGGGCAATTTTAGTGCCAAATTTAAAAATTTTTACGACATATAGGAGTGAAACTTTGGTCTTAATGAGCGTCTCATGGATAGGAGTTATATGACTAGCACAAAAACCGTACCACTAAAAAATTTTCCACCCCCAAATATGTGAGGTTCGCCCCTAGAATTGGTAGGAAAAGCATTTATGCTATGATGTGTGTACCGGTAGCACTTAGATTCTAGAACTTGCGTTAGGACCATTCCGAGGCCACAAGTGAGACTACATTCATGTAGTTAGATTTACTACATGATAAGAGGCATTAGGATTAACCCATTGTTTTACACCTGTGTTTTTGTTATAATTACTTTGGCTACATTGGTCAAGTAATTCTCCCACACCCTTTGCGTTGTACTCATTTTTAGTACACGATACCCCTAGTACACCCCTCAGAGCCTATCTTTTCATTTCGACCTTTAAGCATTTTACTTAAAGGAAGAATTTGTTACACCCCACTTAAATGTACACCCAAATCGCCTTAGCCTACCTTGTATGCACTCATTTTTAGTGCATTATTGTTACAACATTTGTTTAAACCCTTAGTTAATTATCTAATTGATTACATTTTTGCTAAGTCGAGTCATATCCTTGTACATATTGTTTTGGGACGATTGGGACTCATGGGTAAAGTACTAGTGTAATGGAGTAATGGGGAAGAACAACATTATTACCCCCATATGTGCTAAATATTTTAAAAGTACTCCAAGTGTTTCGATTATCTTAATTCGAGTCATTAGAATAGTTATTTGTAAAGTTATGTAAAAGTTCAAGTGTAAGGGGAATGCAACGCCCCTATGATGTATTATTTTGGATGGTAGGGCAAGAGTGTATGTGAAAAAAAAATCGAAAAAATCAAGAAAAATACAAAAAAAATGAGAAAAAGAAAAGTAGAAAAAAACATACGGACTACCATCCCGTTTCATTTTATGTTTATTTTATGTTTTTGTTATTTTGTTTTTAGCTTAAGTCGAGTCTAGTCTTGGCTTAGCAACGCCATATTTTACATGTAATTAATCAAGATCTTTAACTCGCCACCAGTAAAATATCCCTTATCCAACAAATCCATGTTTATCATATCCCTACACCTTACATTATAACCCGTTTAAAAGCCCTCTTTGATAGTTTATCTTAGGTGCTTACGCCTAGTGGTGAAGGTTTTTGATACTTATCCAAGCCTATGGTAATCTATTTGCTATGACAGGTAGTGAGAGATATTATCCGTTTTCATTTATGAGATATACTTTTATGACACCTGAGAGATGTGAGTATCTAAACACTACTTGTGAGGTGCTAGTTTGTAATCTCCGTGCTTATTATGATTAAAGTGGAATGACTATTTGTTGTAATTACTTTTATATTAGCATTAAATGACCCCTAACTTGTATTTTGATTAGAATAAAAGCGCATTTGCTTGAGGACAAGCAAATCTCAAGTGTAAGGGTATTTGATGAAGCGAAAAGTGTACCGCTTTTAGGGGGTCATTTAAGCCCTAAATCATATTTATTTAATCAAATATTGCCCTAAATCGTTCTTTTTGTCATTTTAGGTACTTTGGAGAAGAAATCTGGAAAAGGAAGCATTTTGGACGTTTTTATAGCATAAAAGTGAAGAAAACGACAAAGTCTCCAAAGCTGCTGGAAAAGTACTCTTGACGACGTCAAGGATTGCTCCTGACGGCGTCACGGCTTGGCAAAAGAGGTGGATATGAAAAATACACATGATAAGCCAGGGAGTTTTGCAAAGGAAGTCTGACGGCGTCACCCTTTGAAGTGATCAAGGTCGTCACGGTTTAAGATAAAGAGGGACGGCGTCAAGCCCATTTCTGACGGCGTCAACCTTTGATAAGCCAGAGCGGATTTTGGAGCACTAAAGAGGGACGGCGTCAAGAAGGCCATCCGAGAACCCTAGACACGGCGAGGTGACGGCGTCAAGATCTACAACGTGACGCCGTCAGCCCTTAAACTCTATATATAGCTTTGCAATTTTTTGTCATTAGTGTGCAACTTTGTGAGGAGAAACCCTAAGACGAATTTCTGCCATTTTTAAGGGTTTTCATACCCTTGGATCTCCCATGTTTAATTGAAGATAAGTAATCACTTAATCAATCAATATGTCTATGTGTTGTTTGATTATATCTTGTTCTTGTCTTTTGATTAACATGCTAGGCTAGATTTGTCTTGTGTTTGCTTAGATCTAATGAAACCTAACTATTGATTATTAGTTGTTAGTGTGTTATTAATTGTATTGGATGATTGTTTATCGATGTTAGGCTTAAGAAAACTGGCTAACTTCCTATACGGTAACTTGCTTGAACGTCTTAAGAAACATGAACCAATGCGTACTAAGGTTATTATGGTTGTATTTAATGCATGAGCGAATTCTAGTGATCCCATGTTAGGAGCTTCTTAGCCGGCTCGACATAGGAGTGAAGTAGGAGCTTGTAGAGTTGGGGAAGTACGTACGCCACCCCACGATTGGTATTAAGGAATACACCCGTCATCCACGCAATTAATACACACTAATCAACCGGTAAAAGATAGTTAGGGAGTAAGGAAATCTAAGTAAACACATTTCTCTCCACATAAGTTTCACAACCTTTTTATTTTCAGTTATTTTATTTTATTTGCAATTGTAGTTATTTGGGTTAGTTGACTAGCAACTAATTCCGCCCACTCCTTCAAACCCGAGATTTTACTTGCTTTCATAAAAATATAAAAATAAAAAAATAATCTTCCTTCACCCTTAGACCTAATTAGAGTAGTTTTTCATACCTAACGAACACTATTCCCTGTGGAGAACGATCAATCCCCCGTACTTACCACTACACTATACTACATCGGTCAGGTACACTGCCTGGTGGGGATTGTAAGCTTCTCGAGATCCCTCGAGAGGTAAAACCTGTTGTAAGGTCGCAAAACCACGCATCAGATACACTATAAATCTTTAACCTTTTTACAAAAACTCATCATAAACCCTAATTAACAAATTTAGGGATAACACTTACTTGAGATGGAAAATGCAAATTAAGACTTCCTAGTGTCTAGGAATCACTTGAAGATGATCAAGATAGCTTGAAAAATAACAATGGAGTTCCCTCCTTTTTCCCTTTCCTGGACCGATCTATAGTTATACTCCTTACACACTCTCAACTTTTCTAGACTTTACTCAATTATTCTAAGGACTAATATTTAACTAATAAACTTTGCCCATATGGCAAGACTAGTCCTCCAAGTTTTCTTTCTTTCTAAATAGATCACACATATTTATCATTTAACACATAAAACATAATACATAACTTATTATATACTTATTTAGTACCTTACCGGGATATGGGTGTAACAATTCTCCCCTCCTTAAAATAAGATTTCGTCCTCGAAATCTACTATTGAAATAAATGAGGATACTCATTCCTCATCTTCTCCTCTAGCTCCCATCTAATGCTTGTACCTTTACGATGTCTCCATTGCACCTTCACTAACGGAATTTCTTTGTTTCGAAGTTGCCTCACTTTCCTTCCTAAGATTGCTTCCGGTTCATCCTTTTGTGAAATCAAATCCGGATCAATTTCGATATCATCTAAAGTGACCACACTAGCCTCATCCGCTAGACATTTCCTCAAGTACGACACATGGAAGGTATTATGAATACCTCTCATTTCTTCGGGCAATTCCAACACATAAGCCACCTCGCCAACACGTTTCAAAATTTTAAACGGCCCTATAAACCGCGGACTTAATTTCCCTTTGTTTTTAAACCTAAAAACGCCCTTCCACGGAGAAACTTTTAGCATAACCATATCACCTACCTCGAATTCTATTGGTCTTCTTCGATTATCGGCATAACTTTTCCACCTATCTTGTGCCGCCTTAAGTCTTGCTCGAATCATCTCAACCTTTTCCGTCGTTGCCAACACTATATCCGTGCTAGCCAATTCCCTCCTTCCAACTTCTTCCCAACATACGGGCGTCCTACACTTTCTACCATAGAGCATCTCATAGGGTGGCATGCCTATACTAGCATGATAACTATTATTGTAAGCGAACTCAACTAGGGGTAAATGGTCGTCCCAATTACCTCCAAAGTCAATCATGCAAGCTCGAAGCATATCTTCTAAAGTTTGAATCGTTCTCTCGCTTTGCCCGTCGGTTTGAGGATGAAAAGCCGTGCTCATATGAAGTTTCGTACCTAACTCTTCTTGGAAATCTTGCCAAAAATTTGAAGTGAAACGCCCGTCTCTATCGGAAACTATGGAAATAGGTACTCCATGACGCGCGACTATCTCGCTAAAATAAATCTTTGCTAACTTATGAACAGGCATATTCTCCCTAATCGGAATAAAATGAGCACTCTTAGTTAAACGATCAACCTCTACCCAAATTGCATCATTCTTCTTCTTCGTCTTTGGCAATTTCGTAATGAAGTCCATAGTAATCTTCTCCCACTTCCAAACTGGAATGTCTAAGGGTTGGACTTTCCCATACGGCTTTTGGTGTTCGGCTTTTACCTTCAAACAAGTTAAGCATCTTTCTACGTACTTCACGCAATCTCTTTTCATACCCGGCCACCAATAGTTTCTTTTCAAATCAAGGTACATTTTCGTAGCTCCCGGATGAATAGAATACTTCGATTTATGGGCTTCTTCCAAAAGTAATTCTTTAATGTCGCTTCGAAACGGAATGTAAACTCTCCCATACCGTGTCTTAATTCCTCGGCTGTCTTCTTCAAGATGAGAAATGTGAGAAGTGATACGTTCTTTCTCCTGATTCTCTTCTTTTAACGCTTCCTCCTGAGCTAACTTAATTCTATCGAAAAGATCAGATGTAATAATCATTCTCAAGGAGTGAATCCGTGTAACATCACTTCGACCCTGACGACTTAGCGCATCCGCTACAACATTCGCCTTACCCGGATGGTAGCGAATTTCACAATCATAATCTTTCAGCAAGTCTAACCAGCTACGTTGCCTCATATTCGGATCCTTCTTATCAAGAAAATACTGAAGACTTCTATGGTCGGTGTATATTATGAACTTCACACCATATAAAAAATGTCTCCAAATCTTCAAAGCAAAGACTACGGCCGCAAATTCAAGATCATGAGTCGGATATTTCTCTTCGTGCTTCTTTAGTTGTCTTGAAGCGTAAGCAATCACTTTACCCCTTTGCATAAGGACACATCAAAAACCGGAATAAGATGCATCACTATAGACCACCATGTCTTTGGTTCCCTCCGGTAACACTAAGATCGGTGCTTCACACAACCTCTTTCGTAAAGTACGGAAGGCTTCTTCTTGCTTCTCGCCCCACACAAAAAGAACATTCTTCTTGGTGAGTTCGGTTAATGAAGATGAAATTTTGGAGAAGTCTTGAATAAACCGTCGATAATAACCCGCGAGTCCTAGAAAACTTCGTATTTCACCAACGTTCTTCGGCGTTTTCCAATTCATCACGGCCTCGACCTTTGACGGGTCAACTTTAATACCATCGGGATTAATAACATGACCAAGGAACTGAACTTCTTGCAACCAAAATTCACATTTCGAGAATTTAGCATACAATCTTTCTCTTCTCAACGTTTCAAGGATTTCTCGAAGATGTAGTTCATGTTCTTCCTTGCTCTTAGAATAGATAAGGATATCATCGATGAACACTATAACGAATTTATCCAACATCGGTCTACATACACGGTTCATGAGATCCATGAAAACCGCAGGCGCATTCGTAAGACCAAAGGGCATGACCGTAAACTCGTAATGTCCATAACGGGTCCTAAAAGCCGTCTTAGGAATATCTTCTTCTCGAACCTTCAACTGATGATAACCCGAACGGAGATCAATCTTTGAAAACCACTTCGCACCTTGAAGCTGATCAAATAGATCATCTATTCTTGGCAAAGGGTATACATTTTTCACCGTGACTTTGTTCAATTCACGGTAATCAATGCACATCCGCATACTATCGTCTTTCTTTTTAACGAACAGAATCGGAGCTCCCCACGGTGAGCTACTAGGGCGAATAAAACCCTTGTCAAGTAACTCTTGGAGTTGGCTCATTAACTCTTTCATCTCGGAAGGAGCAAGACGATAAGGAGTTTTAGCGATAGGAGTAGCACCTGGAACAAGATCAATACGGAACTCAACCTGTCTGTCGGGTGAAATACCCGGCAAATCTTCCGGAAATATATCACGGAATTCATTAACAATCGGAACGTCTTCGATACTTTTCTTCTCAAAACTCGTGTCTACCACGTGCGCCATAAAGGCAAGACAACCACGTGATAAATATTTCCTAGCCTTCATTACGGAACATAATTTTAACTCGCCTTCCCTTTTATCACCGTAGATCATCATTTCTCTACCGCTAGGATTTACAACTCGAACGATCTTTTGTCTACATAGGATGGCAGCATGGTGTTTACCCAACCAATCCATACCGATGATAATGTCAAACTCTCCAAGCATTATGGGAATTAGATCAATCATAAAAACGCTCTCATCAATCTCTATCTCTACATTTCTATACACACTAGACACCACAACAACTTTACTATCGGCAATTTCAACTTCTACGGGTGTCGAAAGTTTATCTAGAGGAGTGGACAATTCCTTACTAAAACTATAAGATACAAAGGACATGCTTGCGCCCGAGTCATACAAAACACGAGCGGGTTTAGAATTAACGAGAATTATACCTGTGACAACATCTGAACCCGACTTCGCTTCTTCGACACTCATCTGATAAACACGAGCTGTAGGACTCGAAACCTCAACCTTTTCTCCTTTAATCGGTTTTAAACGGCTTCGCTTGCTTAGGATTGGCCTTAGGACATTCACTTACCTTATGTCCTTCTTCGTTGCACCAATAACATATTACCAAAGGCTTGGTGTAATTCTTGCTAATATGGCTAGTATCCCCACATTTATAACATCCCTTCATCCCAGATTTACATTCTCCCATATGGTTCTTACCGCATCTATTACACTTAGGAGGTAACTTCCCTGTGTTGTCCTTCTTTGTGAAATCAAACCTGCCTCGCTTACCAAATGTTGATGATTGCTCTTGCTTCCTTTTTAAGTCTTTCTTCTCTTTACTTTTCATCCTATCTAAATCCGCCTCACGAGTACGCGCTCTGCTTAGAAGATCATCCATGGTAGTACACTTGAAAGGTGATACTATCGTACGAATTTCATCCTTGAGCGTCCTTTGAAATTTATCAACTCTAAGCTTTTCGTTGTTAAGATACTCTGGGCAATATTGCACCATGTCACAAAACTTTCCCCACAACTCGTTCACCAATTCATCCGTTTGCACAAGAGTGTAGAATGCTTCTCTTATTTTATCAATTTCCTCCGCGGGAGCATACTCTTTCATGAACACTTCCTTAAATTGATCCCACGTGCACGATTCTCTCCAAGCACTACCCTTCTCGTTTGCCTTGCCTTCCCACCATACTTTAGCCCGTTCACGAAGGTAATTAGTAGCAAAGTTCACCTTATCCTCTTCTACACAACGACTCGTACGAAAAGCCCCTTCTATATCAGTAATCCATCTAGAACTCTTTAACGGATCAAGAGTCCCCGTAAATGTGGGTGGAGCACAAGCAGTGAAATCGCGGTAGGTGGATTTCTCCTTCCCTACACCGGGTCTAGCATTCGAGTCATTCACTAATTCCCCACTCTTCTTAAGCTTCTCAATCTCCTCTTGAAATATCTTTTGTAAGCTCTCGGTTGTTTTGTCGACATAATAGGGCATAACTTTCTCAATAGCCCTTCCTACTCTATCAGTCACCAAAATATCCAATTCTTTCAATTCAGCTCTAGTAAAACTTCTAGGGTTAAGATTTTCCGGTAGTGGCATTGACTTGACACTACTAGAATTTCCCTCATCATTTGAATCATCATCATCATGACGGGAGGAGGTCGTCCTTAACACCTCCTTATTTCGAATAGCCGCCATCTTTTCTACTAAAATGAAATTTAACAATTCATACTATTAAGCAAAATCATATACATAGTCAATGCATGAATGACATATCCATTCTTATACTAAACACCCTAGAGTTTATCATCCATGTATAGCCTAAATGATTTCAATCTCACATATGTCTCATATTTTTATCACTACGGTGGCCAGGCATAGTCATAAAAATACTTAACATATGTGTTCTCGAAATCACCCAAACAATACACAAATAACAAACATCAATACTAAACGCGTCTACACAAGGCCTAAGTCTAGGAAATCTTAAAGGGAAATCCTAAATCTCTTAGACCGAAGCTCTGATACCAAGTTGTAACGCCCCGTGACCAAAAACAATCAAAAACATGAAAATTTTTCGCAAAACTCACACCCGAAACTGACACCCTTTTACTCTTTCGCATGCTGACAAAAATTTACACATAATTAGACCTTGAGACTATTTTTAAATGAAACTAGACTCAATTACCTTCAAAAAGATAGGTAGCACGACCTGTTTCGACTTACGGATTAAAAGATATGAATTTTTGAAAACTGCCAAACCTGGACTGTTGGATAGATGCGCCATATCCCAAAAAGGAGATGCGCCGTATCACCTGATACGCCATATCTTAAAAAGGAGATGCGCCGTATCACCTCTACACAAACTGTCCAAAAATTCTGGACTGACCTACTGTCTCATTTTTGCATTTTCAAAATCCCCGGCCGAAACTCCGACCTCCCGGACTCGAAACTTGACGAAACTTTCCAGAAGCCTTTAGTATGTCCATAAGATTATTTTCATGCAAAAACATCTCCCGTTTTACCACCCAAGTTATTACCTCAAAATTGGACGGGTTATGCATAAAACCCATTTCGACCCATTGACACACAAAACCACTTAGACCACTTCATTTACCCACCATATTCAATCAACACCTATAACTTATCATACTCAACCTGTCTCCAACGTCCATGACCCGTTCAAACCCAAAGTGGGTAAAAACTAGCTTATACCAAACACTCTCTTAAACTAACTTTCATAACACATTTTTTATGCAAAACACACAACTACTACATATTCTTTTGGACTCATACACAACTTAACATTTCTAACATATTGAAAGAGTGTTGGTACAACGTCATGACCCGTAACTTCCCAAAATGGGTGGATTTGGCTATTTCCCAAACACCCCTATAAAGTTTGACTACAACCATAACCATTACCATATGAACATCATAACTTATACACAAACTTGACCCTTGACCTAAACATGAACAAAGACCATATATGACCACAAAACCGTGGATAACAAAATGACCACAAGAATTGAAGTATACCAAAACACGATAAGACACTTCGGGGCTTCCAACTTCAATATGCTTGGTCCAAAAGAGTACGGTCTTCTACTACATAATCACTTACACCTTTTCCTTACCTTTGCTAGATCCTTCGGTACCTATCAAGAAACATCACAACTAAACATGTAAGCGAAACGCTTAGTAAGTACATGGCATAACAAGCTAAACATCATAAATCATACATAACCATAACTAGTCTAACCACTAGTTAAGCTAGCGATATAGGGGCACTTACCTCACGCCAACATAGTCGGCCTAAACACGATCAACCCGTAAGGTTGAACCTCATCCCATAGTTAGCCCGACGACTAACTAAGCTACACCTAGTGATGGATCCATAACTAGCTAACTCGCACCCTATACCCTATCCTTCACCATTACCATGTAATTAAACATGATAAAGCTAACAATATAAACCATTATCATACCAAGATATGATAAAGCTAACAAGAACATGTTATGGCCAATATACTTACCTTAATTCACAATACCACTTTACTAGCAATGCCTTCCAATCTTCCTATTTGCTTCCTACAACACAATCATCTCAATTTAAGGCTAATTTCAACATTACCATGATACACTATAAATCTTTAACCTTTTTACAAAAACTCATCATAAACCCTAATTAACAAATTTAGGGATAACACTTACTTGAGATGGAAAATGCAAATTAAGACTTCCTAGTGTCTTGGAATCACTTGAAGATGATCAAGATAGCTTGAAAAATAACAATGGAGTTCCCTCCTTTTTCCCTTTCCTGGACCGATCTATAGTTATACTCCTTACACACTCTCAACTTTTCTAGACTTTACTCAATTATTCTAAGGACTAATATTTAACTAATAAACTTTGCCCATATGGCAAGACTAGTCCTCCAAGTTTTCTTTCTTTCTAAATAGATCACACATATTTATCACTTAACACATAAAACATAATACATAACTTATTATATACTTATTTAGTACCTTACCGGGATATGGGTGTAACAAAAAGGCTTTGGTCAACGCTAAGGTTAAATTCGTAAAGAAAGATGCGAAACCGAAGAGAATGGTGTGACAAGTAATTTAAAAGAAATTGCTTCTTCGCAGCGTCCTCTTCCGTTTCCCATCTTTCCTTCGTAATTCAGCCATACTATTGACTAGAACCAATTGTGTCACCACAGTTACAGATATGCAAACAAAATTTAGCTATAACCACCACATAACATCAGTTTTTGCTTTTTCTGCTATTTTCTTTGTTAATGTTCTCGTATGTGCCGTTGTCATCATAGGCGATATTGGATTAGGAAGTAGCAAGGCTTTCAACGTGAATACTTCCGATGGTCAATCTTAATCTTTTGTTTATAATGTTACTTTAGATGCATCATATGTTCATATGTCTCTATTTACACATGCATCCATCTCCTTTGTTAACATCTATATACAACCGATTTTTTTATTCGCAGTTTGCCAAGCTGCTGACTTATGTTACTATTATTATGTGCATCCTGCGTTCCACAAACTGATGAGAATGTAAGTTACAGCGAATTTCTCTCTTTTTAGATATCTAAAAATAAAGAGATCCGTTGCGACTTACATTGTCATCAGTTTGTCGAACAGAGGATATGTCAAACAAATAAAGTAGCCCCACTGACCAACAACAGGATGAAATTTTTAAAGATTGGTGGCAAATGAAAGAGGATGTCGTGACAAATTATTTGTTGCAGATAATTTTTTTCGCACCATCCTATTTCATTTGCCACTGATCTTTCAAAATTCAATCATATTGTTGATTAGGAGTTGTTGTGGAACCGTTTGCACATACACATACGTATATGTGTATATATATATATATATATATATATATATATATATATATATATATATATATATATATATATATATATATATACACACATATATGTCTACATATATTTGTGTATATATAATATATACACACACACACACAACATACATATATATATATATATATATATATATATATATATATATATATATATATATATATATATATATATATATATATATATATATATATATATATATATATAGGAGGGCTTTATTTTCATAATTCTCTTAAGTGCGAGAACTCCCTTAGACCAATCATATTTTTTTAAATATTAAAGATTTTTATTTAATCAAAAGGGTATAATAGTAAAAGATCATTTCTATTTATTTGTGATTTTTTTTTTTTTAAATTCGTTTTTTAAAATCCAATAATTTTAGGAACTTTTTTTTTTTTTTTTTTTTTTTTTTTAACTTTTTTATTTCCAGCATGCATTATTTGAAAAAAGACTAGGTGCATGTATGTTTTATAAATAATGTCAATTTACATATGTTTTTAGTATTTAATATAGTGAAAGACGTTTTTTTTTTTTTTTTTTTTTTTTTTTTTTTTTTTTTTTTTTAAGAAATGTTATTTTCCAAATGTAGTGCATAGATGTTTTTGTGTAATAATTTTTTCATTTTATTTTCTAGATGTAGTGCATAGGTGTTTTTGAATAATTTTAGAACATACATGTTTTTCAAATAGTAAGGTGCATATGTGTTTTTTAGATAATGTAAATTTATAACAAAAAAGAACATAAATGTTACATACAAAATTCAATATCAATTGAAATACATATGTGCACACTCATTATTATCAACATTTTTAAGAAGTTGGACATATATGCACGCCTTCAATAATCGTATTTCTTCAAACGCCGCATTGTATCTATGTGTGCATCCACTTCTAGATCTTCATTGCTATCACCATCTTCATTAATCTGATACAAACATGCCCAAAAACAATTAAACCTTAACCAAATAGTGTAAGTAACTTTTTAATCATAATAACTAGCCTAACATATATGCACAATCTAAAACACACATGCATCCATTTAAAACACACATGCACCATTCCAATGAATTTTAAGTTAACTTTAAAACACGTATGCACCAACTTACGTATATGCACCGACTCAAAATGTGTACCGAATAACATGTATGTTCTATTAAAACCAAAATGTGTACTGAATAACATGTATGTTAATAACAAGAAAACCAGCCATGTTCAATGTAAAAATAGTTAACTACATTTTTGGTCCTCGTGGTTTACCGGGTATAACGATTTTGGTCCAATAGTTTCAAACATAACGGATCTTGTCCTATATCCGACGACCCGTAACACTTTTGGTCCAATTTTGTTAATGTCGTTAGTTTGACTTTCGTTGACCGTTAAATGAGAGGGTAATCTTGTCTTTTCATCCCCCACCCACTACCATTAAAATAAGAACCTACTACTGAGCTTATCTTCCAAATCCTCCACCCACTTATCTTCCAAATCCTGGATCTCAACACAAAATCCACCACCTCGATCTAACACCACACAAAATCCAAATCCTCGATCTAAACACAAAATCCACCACCCACTTATCTTCCAAATCCTCGATCTAAACACAAAATCCATGCTTATTATGATTAGAATAAAAGCGCATTTGCTTGAGGACAAGCAAATCTCAAGTGTAAGGGTATTTGATGAAGCGAAAAGTGTACCGCTTTTAGGGGGTCATTTAAGCCCTAAATCGTATTTATTTGATCAAATATTGCCCTAAATCGTTCCTTTTGTCATTTTAGGTACTTTGGAGAAGAAATCTGGAAAAGGAAGCATTTTGGACGTTTTTGGAGCATAAAAGTGAAGAAAACGACAAAGTCTCCAAAGCTGCTGGAAAAGTACTCTTGACGGCGTCAAGGATTGCTCCTGACGGCGTCACGGCTTGGCAAAAGAGGTGGATATGAAAAATACACATGATAAGCCAGGGAGTTTTGCAAAGGAAGTCTGACGGCGTCACCCTTTGAAGTGATCAAGGTCGTCACGGTTTAAGCTAAAGAGGGACGGCGTCAAGCCCATTTCTGACGGCGTCAACCTTTGATAAGCCAGAGCGGATTTTGGAGCACTAAAGAGGGACGGCGTCAAGAAGGCCATCCGGGAACCCTAGACACGGCGAGGTGACGGCGTCAAGATCTACAACGTGACGCCGTCAGCCCTTAAACTCTATATATAGTTTTGCAATTTTTTGTCATTAGTGTGCAACTTTGTGAGGAGAAACCCTAAGACGAATTTCTGCCATTTTTAAGGGTTTTCATACCCTTGGATCTCCCATGTTTAATTGAAGATAAGTAATCACTTAATCAATCAATATGTCTATGTGTTGTTTGATTATATCTTGTTCTTGTCTTTTGATTAACATGCTAGGCTAGATTTGTCTTGTGTTTGCTTAGATCTAATGAAACCTAACTATTGATTATTAGTTGTTAGTGTGTTATTAATTGTATTGGATGATTGTTTATCGATGTTAGGCTTAAGAAAACTGGCTAACTTCCTATACGGTAACTTGCTTGAACGTCTTAAGAAACATGAACCAATGCGTACTAAGGTTATTATGGTTGTATTTAATGCATGAGCGAATTCTAGTGATCCCGTGTTAGGAGCTTCTTAGCCGGCTCGACATAGGAGTGAAGTAGGAGCTTGTAGAGTTAGGGAAGTACGTACGCCACCCCACGATTGGTATTAAGGAATACACTCGTTATCTATGCAATTAATATACACTAATCAACCGGTAAAAGATAGTTAGGGAGTAAGGAAATCTAAGTAAACACATTTCTCTCCACATAAGTTTCACAACCTTTTTATTTTTAGTTATTTTATTTTATTTGCAATTGTAGTTATTTGGGTTAGTTGACTAGCAACTAATTCCGCCCACTCCTTCAAACCCGAGATTTTACTTGCTTTCATAAAAATATAAAAATAAAAAAAATAATCTTCCTTCACCCTTAGACCTAATTAGAGTAGTTTTTCATACCTAACGAACACTATTCCCTGTGGAGAACGATCAATCCCCCGTACTTACCACTACACTATACTACATCGGTCAGGTACACTGCCTGGTGGGGATTGCAAGCTTCTCGAGATCCCTCGAGAGGTAAAACCTGTTGTAAGGTCGCAAAACCACGCATCAAGTTTTTGGCGCCGCTGCCGGGGAATAGTTATTGTTTAGGTTGAATTTTTATTTTATTAGGTCTACTCACTTGATTCCTATCGAGTGAGATTTTTATTTTCTTTTTATTAGATTTCTTTAGTCTATCTTTTTCTTTGTGCCCTTTGTTTGTAAAACCATTTTCATTTGTCACCATGGCAGATGAAATTCCATTTAGATCATTAACAATAGAGGAACAATTACTTTACACGGATAGATTTGCTTCCTGTTGTTCCAATGAATTTTTAAGTGATCTTAGATGTATACAAGAGGAGATGGGTGTAAAGTTTGATAGGTTTGATGAATTATGTGCATGTGTGGCTTCTATTAAACAATCATTGTTAGGATCAACTCCTTTTAATAAGACCCTTTGGAAAATTTTGAGGAAAGCCTCCTAACCGTGAACAATAAGTTTAATAAATTAATGGGTTCGTATACATCACAACTTGAGGAAACAATTGAGGAGGATTTAGCCGAACATGAGCATATTGAGCAAAAAGACCTAGGTTTTATGATCAATGACTTTGAATCTCAAGGAACACATGATGAATCCTTTAGGCAAATTGAACAGAGCAATCAAGTTATCGGGGAAGATTCTTATGAATCGGACTTAGAACTTGAAATGGCTTGAGAAGGATTTGAGATACTTAGGAACATGTTTGGGTTAGATTCTACTAAAACACATGATGTGGATATAATTGATATAGAGACAAGGAAGGATGAGGTAAATAACACAAACCTACAAAGTACCCCACAAGTCCTACCATCATTCGAGACATACACACCGCCCGTGACTTACCCAGAAGAAGTAGAAGGGACTATAGGAACCCCAATTGAAGTAGAACCTTTGGATGAAACACAACTAGAGGAAATAGGTTTGAATACTTGTAGTCATAACCTTTCTCTTAGTTCTAGGGAAGTTCCTAGTTTTGATGAACCGGAGCCTAAACCAAAAACGTTACCTAATCTTCCATCCTTAGATGTGAACTTAGGAATTGAATTAGGTCCCGATCCACCCATCAAACCATATAGTCCGGGTAGTTTTATGTTGAAGGTAGTAGACTCTAAGCCTTGTAGAGAGGAAGCTGACATAGGAGTGAACCATAACCTTTCATACTTACATCACCCATTCATGATTAATCACAAGAAACATTATGGGTTTAAACCGGGTTTATTAGGTCAAAGTGAATTCTTAACTTGGAGTCTCTCGAAGTTGATAGAAGATGATCCCTTTCTAGGAGAAAATCTTAATCCGCCCACTAACCCAATTGAATTAGGTAAGGTTATGATGATAGGATCCCGCACCTTTGAGCATATAATTCACCCGTCACTCTTTCCTCACGTGGCATATTTCCACCCTAAGGGTGTGTATCGCTACTTTCACCCACACTTAATCCTAAGTGTAGGGAAAACCTCTCCTATTTCCGTTAAATAAGGGTAGAGTCAGGCTCGTGACTCGAACAAAAACAAGCGCTTCTTGGGAGGCAACCTAAGCTTTATTTGCTTTGTTTGTTTGTTTTGTTTGTTTGTTTGATTTTATTTTGCTTCCGTATGTATGTTTAATTTTTATTATTATTGATTCATGTTCAAAACTAAATTGTGAAAATGTTTTATCTTGTTTTTAACTTCGTCTTAACTACATATAAAGGTATTTTGCAAAAGATAAGTGTAAGGGAAATCCAAATCGGTTTATTAGAACAAATGAACATGAATCATAACAATATTAAATTAACATACATATTAGTAATTGTTTGAGTCAAATGCTTGTATCGGGTCATAATGATGTTTTGCAGGAATTCCAGGAAGTAAGGTATAGGTTTTTCCAGAAATTTTCCGGAAACTTAACATGAGAATTCTGTCAGATTATTGCTGACGGCGTCAGGATTTACAACCTGACGGCGTCAGGTGTTAATTTTCTGAAATTTTTGAAAGTTTTGTTTTCATAAAAAGTTTTTATTAAATCTCTAACTTATAATCTCCAGGAATCTGCAAAATAATCATTCCACAAGCATTATATCCTTATATAGAATTTATCCCGCCGATGTTATGCAGGTTTTCGTGTTTGTTTTCTCAGGTTTAACAGGTTATTTTGGACAAGGAGATGTTTGTGGAATCAAGCTTATGGTGATGCATTAGTCTTGGAGCTTCTACATTCTCTTGGAAGAAGATCTAACCATGTTACCCCTTTATCTACCGAGCGAATCAGGGGAGTATTTGATTTCATTCTTTCACCTTATTTACTTTTACATCTTGTTATTTGAACATTGGGGACAATGTTCATCTTAAGTGTAAGGGGGGGTAAAGTACGATACTTTGGGGTAAAAATACGATACTTTAGAGAATACAATTGCACTTGATTTTTGTTTGTTTGATGGTAGATGTGTAATAAAACTGAGATAAATACCTGTTAGGGAAATTTTAGTGCCAAATTTAAAAATTTTTACGACATATAGGAGTGAAACTTTGGTCTTAATGAGCGTCTCATGGATAGGAGTTATATGACTAGCACCAAAACCGTACCACTAAAAAATTTTCCACCCCCAAATATGTGAGGTTCGCCCCTAGAATTGGTAGGAAAAGCATTTATGCTATGATGTGTGTACCGGTAGCACTTAGATTCTAGAACTTGCGTTAGGACCATTCCGAGGCCACAAGTGAGACTACATTCGTGTAGTTAGATTTACTACATGATAAGAGGCATTAGGATTAACCCATTGTTTTACACCTGTGTTTTTGTTATAATTACTTTGGCTACATTGGTCAAGTAATTCTCCCACACCCTTTGCGTTGTACTCATTTTTAGTACACGATACCCCTAGTACACCCCAAAGAGCCTATCTTTTCGTTTCGACCTTTAAGCATTTTACTTAAAGGAAGAATTTGTTACACCCCACTTAAATGTACACCCAAATCGCCTTAGCCTACCTTGTATGCACTCATTTTTAGTGCATTATTGTTACAACATTTGTTTAAACCCTTCGTTAATTATCTAATTGATTACATTTTTGCTAAGTCGAGTCATATCCTTGTACATATTGTTTTGGGACGATTGGGACTCATGGGTAAAGTACTAGTGTAATGGAGTAATGGGGAAGAACAACATTATTACCCCCATATGTGCTAAATATTTTAAAAG
This sequence comes from Artemisia tridentata subsp. tridentata, assembly GCA_021014915.2. Taxonomy (NCBI): domain Eukaryota; kingdom Viridiplantae; phylum Streptophyta; class Magnoliopsida; order Asterales; family Asteraceae; genus Artemisia; species Artemisia tridentata. The sequence continues at coordinate 117,968,252 of CP139507.1, forward strand.
TACTCCAAGTGTTTCGATTATCTTAATTCGAGTCATTAGAATAGTTATTTGTAAAGTTATGTAAAAGTTCAAGTGTAAGGGGAATGCAACGCCCCTATGATGTATTATTTTGGATGGTAGGGCAAGAGTGTATGTGAAAAAAAAATCGAAAAAATCAAGAAAAATACAAAAAAAATGAGAAAAAGAAAAGTAGAAAAAACATACGGACTACCATCCCGTTTCATTTTATGTTTATTTTATGTTTTTGTTATTTTGTTTTTAGCTTAAGTCGAGTCTAGTCTTGGCTTAGCAACGCCATATTGTACATGTAATTAATCAAGATCTTTAACTCGCCACCAGTAAAATATCCCTTATCCAACAAAACCGTGTTTATCATATCCCTACACCTCACGTTATAACCCATTTAAAAGCCCTCTTTGATAGTTTATCTTAGGTGCTTACGCCTAGTGGAGGAGGTTTTTGATCCTTTCCCAAGCCTATGGTAATCTATTTGCTATGACAGGTAAGGACAAGCAAATCTCAAGTGTAAGGGTATTTGATGAAGCGAAAAGTGTACCGCTTTTAGGGGTCATTTAAGCCCTAAATCGTATTTATTTGATCAAATATTGCCCTAAATCGTTCCTTTTGTCATTTTAGGTACTTTGGAGAAGAAATCTGGAAAAGGAAGCATTTTGGACGTTTTTGGAGCATAAAAGTGAAGAAAACGACAAAGTCTCAAAATCGGCTGGAAAAGTACACTTGACGGCGTCAAGGATTGCTCCTGACGGCGTCACGGCTTGGCAAAAGAGGTGGATATGAAAAATACACATGATAAGCCAGGGAGTTTTGCAAAGGAAGTCTGACGGCGTCACCCTTTGAAGTGATCAAGGTCGTCACGGTTTAAGCTAAAGAGGGACGGCGTCAAGCCCATTTCTGACGGCGTCAACCTTTGATAAGCCAGAGCGGATTTTGGAGCACTAAAGAGGGACGGCGTCAAGAAGGCCATCCGAGAACCCTAGACACGGCGAGGTGACGGCGTCAAGATCTACAACGTGACGCCGTCAGCCCTTAAACTCTATATATAGCTTTGCAATTTTTTGTCATTAGTGTGCAACTTTGTGAGGAGAAACCCTAAGACGAATTTCTGCCATTTTTAAGGGTTTTCATACCCTTGGATCTCCCATGTTTAATTGAAGATAAGTAATCACTTAATCAATCAATATGTCTATGTGTTGTTTGATTATATCTTGTTCTTGTCTTTTGATTAACATGCTAGGCTAGATTTGTCTTGTGTTTGCTTAGATCTAATGAAACCTAACTATTGATTATTAGCTGTTAGTGTGTTATTAATTGTATTGGATGATTGTTTATCGATGTTAGGCTTAAGAAAACTGGCTAACTTCCTATACGGTAACTTGCTTGAACGTCTTAAGAAACATGAACCAATGCGTACTAAGGTTATTATGGTTGTATTTAATGCATGAGCGAATTCTAGTGATCCCATGTTAGGAGCTTCTTAGCCGGCTCGACATAGGAGTGAAGTAGGAGCTTGTAGAGTTGGGGAAGTACGTACGCCACCCCACGATTGGTATTAAGGAATACACCCGTCATCCACGCAATTAATACACACTAATCAACCGGTAAAAGATAGTTAGGGAGTAAGGAAATCTAAGTAAACACATTTCTCTCCACATAAGTTTCACAACCTTTTTATTTTCAGTTATTTTATTTTATTTGCAATTGTAGTTATTTGGGTTAGTTGACTAGCAACTAATTCCGCCCACTCCTTCAAACCCGAGATTTTACTTGCTTTCATAAAAATATAAAATAAAAAAAATAATCTTCCTTCACCCTTAGACCTAATTAGAGTAGTTTTTCATACCTAACGAACACTATTCCCTGTGGAGAACGATCAATCCCCCGTACTTACCACTACACTATACTACATCGGTCAGGTACACTGCCTGGTGGGGATTGTAAGCTTCTCGAGATCCCTCGAGAGGTAAAACCTGTTGTAAGGTCGCAAAACCACGCATCAGATACACTATAAATCTTTAACCTTTTTACAAAAACTCATCATAAACCCTAATTAACAAATTTAGGGATAACACTTACTTGAGATGGAAAATGAAAATTAAGACTTCCTAGTGTCTTGGAATCACTTGAAGATGATCAAGATAGCTTGAAAAATAACAATGGAGTTCCCTCCTTTTTCCCTTTCCTGGACCGATCTATAGTTATACTCCTTACACACTCTCAACTTTTCTAGACTTTACTCAATTATTCTAAGGACTAATATTTAACTAATAAACTTTGCCCATATGGCAAGACTAGTCCTCCAAGTTTTCTTTCTTTCTAAATAGATCACACATATTTATCATTTAACACATAAAACATAATACATAACTTATTATATACTTATTTAGTACCTTACCGGGATATGGGTGTAACAATTCTCCCCTCCTTAAAATAAGATTTCGTCCTCGAAATCTACTATTGAAATAAATGAGGATACTCATTCCTCATCTTCTCCTCTAGCTCCCATCTAATGCTTGTACATTTACGATGTCTCCATTGCACCTTCACTAACGGAATTTCTTTGTTTCGAAGTTGCCTCACTTTCCTTCCTAAGATTGCTTCCGGTTCATCCTTTTGTGAAATCAAATCCGGATCAATTTCGATATCATCTAAAGTGACCACACTAGCCTCATCCGCTAGACATTTCCTCAAGTACGACACATGGAAGGTATTATGAATACCTCTCATTTCTTCAGGCAATTCCAACACATAAGCCACCTCGCCAACACTTTTCAAAATTTTAAACGGCCCTATAAACCGCGAACTTAATTTCCCTTTGTTTTTAAACCTAAAAACGCCCTTCCACGGAGAAACTTTTAGCATAACCATATCACCTACCTCGAATTCTATTGGTCTTCTTCGATTATCGGCATAACTTTTCCACCTATCTTGTGCCGCCTTAAGTCTTGCTCGAATCATCTCAACCTTTTCCGTCGTTGCCAACACTTTATCCGTGCTAGCCAATTCCCTCCTTCCAACTTCTTCCCAACATACGGGCGTCCTACACTTTCTACCATAGAGCATCTCATAGGGTGGCATGCCTATACTAGCATGATAACTATTATTGTAAGCGAACTCAACTAGGGGTAAATGGTCGTCCCAATTACCTCCAAAGTCAATCATGCAAGCTCGAAGCATATCTTCTAAAGTTTGAATCGTTCTCTCGCTTTGCCCGTCGGTTTGAGGATGAAAAGCCGTGCTCATATGAAGTTTCGTACCTAACTCTTCTTGGAAATCTTGCCAAAAATTTGAAGTGAAACGCCCGTCTCTATCGGAAACTATGGAAATAGGTACTCCATGACGCGCGACTATCTCGCTAAAATAAATCTTTGCTAACTTATGAACAGGCATATTCTCCCTAATCGGAATAAAATGAGCACTCTTAGTTAAACGATCAACCTCTACCCAAATTGCATCATTCTTCTTCTTCGTCTTTGGCAATTTCGTAATGAAGTCCATAGTAATCTTCTCCCACTTCCAAACTGGAATGTCTAAGGGTTGGACTTTCCCATACGGCTTTTGGTGTTCGGCTTTTACCTTCAAACAAGTTAAGCATCTTTCTACGTACTTCACGCAATCTCTTTTCATACCCGGCCACCAATAGTTTCTTTTCAAATCAAGGTACATTTTCGTAGCTCCCGGATGAATAGAATACTTCGATTTATGGGCTTCTTCCAAAAGTAATTCTTTAATGTCGCTTCGAAACGGAATGTAAACTCTCCCATACCGTGTCTTAATTCCTCGGCTGTCTTCTTCAAGATGAGAAATGTGAGAAGTGATACGTTCTTTCTCCTGATTCTCTTCTTTTAACGCTTCCTCCTGTGCTAACTTAATTCTATCAAAAGATCAGATGTGATAATCATTCTCAAGGAGTGAATCCGTGTAACATCACTTCGGCCCTGACGACTTAGCGCATCCGCTACAACATTCACCTTACCCGGATGGTAGCGAATTTCACAATCATAATCTTTCAGCAAGTCTAACCAGCTACGTTGCCTCATATTCGGATCCTTCTTATCAAGAAAATACTGAAGACTTCTATGGTCGGTGTATATTATGAACTTCACACCATATAAATAATGTCTCCAAATCTTCAAAGCAAAGACTACGGCCGCAAATTCAAGATCATGAGTCGGATATTTCTCTTCGTGCTTCTTTAGTTGTCTTGAAGCGTAAGCAATCACTTTACCCCTTTGCATAAGGACACATCCAAGACCGGAATAAGATGCATCACTATAGACCACCATGTCTTCGGTTCCCTCCGGTAACACTAAGATCGGTGCTTCACACAACCTCTTTCGTAAAGTACGGAAGGCTTCTTCTTGCTTCTCGCCCCACACAAAAAGAACATTCTTCTTGGTGAGTTCGGTTAATGAAGATGAAATTTTGGAGAAGTCTTGAATAAACCGTCGATAATAACCCGCGAGTCCTAGAAAACTTCGTATTTCACCAACGTTCTTCGGCGCTTGCCAATTCATCACGGCCTCGACCTTTGACGGGTCAACTTTAATACCATCGGGATTAAAACATGACCAAGGAACTGAACTTCTTGCAACCAAAATTCACATTTCGAGAATTTAGCATACAATCTTTCTCTTCTCAACGTTTCAAGGATTTCTCGAAGATGTAGTTCATGTTCTTCCTTGCTCTTAGAATAGATAAGGATATCATCGATGAACACTATAACGAATTTATCCAACATCGGTCTACATACACGGTTCATGAGATCCATGAAAACCGCAGGCGCATTCGTAAGACCAAAGGGCATGACCGTAAACTCGTAATGTCCATAACGGGTCCTAAAAGCCGTCTTAGGAATATCTTCTTCTCGAACCTTCAACTGATGATAACCCGAACGGAGATCAATCTTTGAAAACCACTTCGCACCTTGAAGCTGATCAAATAGATCATCTATTCTTGGCAAAGGGTATACATTTTTCACCGTGACTTTGTTCAATTCACGGTAATCAATGCACATCCGCATACTATCGTCTTTCTTTTTAACGAACAGAATCGGAGCTCCCCACGGTGAGCTACTAGGGCGAATAAAACCCTTGTCAAGTAACTCTTGGAGTTGGCTCATTAACTCTTTCATCTCGGAAGGAGCAAGACGATAAGGAGTTTTAGCGATAGGAGTAGCACCTGGAACAAGATCAATACGGAACTCAACCTGTCTGTCGGGTGAAATACCCGGCAAATCTTCCGAAAATATATCACGGAATTCATTAACAATCGGAACGTCTTCGATACTTTTCTTCTCAAAACTCGTGTCTACCACGTGCGCCATAAAGGCAAGACAACCACGTGATAAATATTTCCTAGCCTTCATTACGGAACATAAATTTAACTCGCCTTCCCTTTTATCACCGTAGATCATCATTTCTCTACCGCTAGGATTTACAATTCGAACGATCTTTTGTCTACATAGGATGGCAGCATGGTGTTTACCCAACCAATCCATACCGATGATAATGTCAAACTCTCCAAGCATTATGGGAATTAGATCAATCATAAAAACGCTCTCATCAATCTCTATCTCTACATTTCTATACACACTAGACACCACAACAACTTTACTATCGGCAATTTCAACTTCTACGGGTGTCGAAAGTTTATCTAGAGGAGTGGACAATTCCTTACTAAAACTATAAGATACAAAGGACATGCTTGCGCCCGAGTCATACAAAACACGAGCGGGTTTAGAATTAACGAGAATTATACCTGTGACAACATCTGAACCCGACTTCGCTTCTTCGACACTCATCTGATAAACACGAGCTGTAGGACTCGAAACCTCAACCTTTTCTCCTTTAATCGGTTTAAACGGCTTCGCTTGCTTAGGATTGGCCTTAGGACATTCACTTACCTTATGTCCTTCTTCGTTGCACCCATAACATATTACCAAAGGCTTGGTGTAATTCTTGCTAATATGGCTAGTATCCCCACATTTATAACATCCCTTCATCCCAGATTTACATTCTCCCATATGGTTCTTACCGCATCTATTACACTTAGGAGGTAACTTCCCTGTGTTGTCCTTCTTTGTGAAATCAAACCTGCCTCGCTTACCAAATGTTGATGATTGCTCTTGCTTCCTTTTTAAGTCTTTCTTCTCTTTACTTTTCATCCTATCTAAATCCGCCTCACGAGTACGCGCTCTGCTTAGAAGATCATCCATGGTAGTACACTTGAAAGGTGATACTATCGTACGAATTTCATCCTTGAGCGTCCTTTGAAATTTATCAACTCTAAGCCTTTCGTTGTTAAGATACTCTGGGCAATATTGCACCATGTCACAAAACTTTCCCCACAACTCGTTCACCAATTCATCCGTTTGCACAAGAGTGTGGAATGCTTCTCTTATTTTATCAATTTCCTCCGCGGGAGCATACTCTTTCATGAACACTTCCTTAAATTGATCCCACGTGCACGATTCTCTCCAAGCACTACCCTTCTCGTTTGCCTTGCCTTCCCACCATACTTTAGCCCGTTCACGAAGGTAATTAGTAGCAAAGTTCACCTTATCCTCTTCTACACAACGACTCGTACGAAAAGCCCCTTCTATATCAGTAATCCATCTAGAACTCTTTAACGGATCAAGAGTCCCCGTAAATGTGGGTGGAGCACAAGCAGTGAAATCGCGGTAGGTGGATTTCTCCTTCCCTACACCGGGTCTAGCATTCGAGTCATTCACTAATTCCCCACTCTTCTTAAGCTTCTCAATCTCCTCTTGAAATATCTTTTGTAAGCTCTCGGTTGTTTTGTCGACATAATAGGGCATAACTTTCTCAATAGCCCTTCCTACTCTATCAGTCACCAAAATATCCAATTCTTTCAATTCAGCTCTAGTAAAACTTCTAGGGTTAAGATTTTCCGGTAGTGGCATTGACTTGACACTACTAGAATTTCCCTCATCATTTGAATCATCATCATCATGACGGGAGGAGGTCGTCCTTAACACCTCCTTATTTCGAATAGCCGCCATCTTTTCTACTAAACTGAAATTTAACAATTCATACTATTAAGCAAAATCATATACATAGTCAATGCATGAATGACATATCCATTCTTATACTAAACACCCTAGAGTTTATCATCCATGTATAGCCTAAATGATTTCAATCTCACATATGTCTCATATTTTTATCACTACGGTGGCCAGGCATAGTCATAAAAATACTTAACATATGTGTTCTCGAAATCACCCAAACACTACACAAATAACAAACATCAATACTAAACGCGTCTACACAAGGCCTAAGTCTAGGAAATCTTAAAGGGAAATCCTAAATCTCTTAGACCGAAGCTCTGATACCAAGTTGTAACGCCCCGTGACCAAAAACAATCAAAAACGTGAAAATTTTTCGCAAAACTCACACCCGAAACTGACACCCTGTTACTCTTTCGCATGCTGACAAAAATTTACACATAATTAGACCTTGAGACTATTTTTAAATGAAACTAGACTCAATTACCTTCAAAACGATAGGTAGCACGACCCGTTTCGACTTACGGATTAAAAGATATGAATTTTTGAAAACTGCCAAACCTGGACTGTTGGATAGATGCGCCATATCCCAAAAAGGAGATGCGCCGTATCACCTGATACGCCATATCTTAAAAAGGAGATGCGCCGTATCACCTCTACACAGACTGTCCAAAAATTCTGGACTGACCTACTGTCTCATTTTTGCATTTTCAAAATCCCCGGCCGAAACTCCGACCTCCCGGACTCGAAACTTGATGAAACTTTCCAGAAGCCTTTAGTATGTCCATAAGATTATTTTCATGCAAAAACATCTCCCGTTTTACCACCCAAGTTATTACCTCAAAATTGGACGGGTTATGCATAAAACCCATTTCGACCCATTGACACACAAAACCACTTAGACCACTTCATTTACCCACCATATTCAATCAACACCTATAACTTATCATACTCAACCTGTCTCCAACGTCCATGACCCGTTCAAACCCAAAGTGGGTAAAAACTAGCTTATACCAAACACTCTCTTAAACTAACTTTCATAACACATTTTTTATGCAAAACACACAACTACTACATATTCTTTTGGACTCATACACAACTTAACATTTCTAACATATTGAAAGAGTGTTGGTACAACGTCATGACCCGTAACTTCCCAAAATGGGTGGATTTGGCTATTTCCCAAACACCCCTATAAAGTTTGACTACAACCATAACCATTACCATATGAACATCATAACTTATACACAAACTTGACCCTTGACCTAAACATGAACAAAGACCATATATGACCACAAGACCGTGGATAACAAAATGACCACAAGAATTGAAGTATACCAAAACACGACAAGACACTTCGGGGCTTCCAACTTCAATATGCTTGGTCTAAAAGAGTACGGTCTTCTACTACATAATCACTTACACCTTTTCCTTACCTTTGCTAGATCCTTCGTACCTATCAAGAAACATCACAACTAAACATGTAAGCGAAACGCTTAGTAAGTACATGGCATAACAAGCTAAACATCATAAATCATACATAACCATAACTAGTCTAACCACTAGTTAAGCTAGCGATATAGGGGCACTTACCTCACGCCAACATAGTCGGCCTAAACACGATCAACCCGTAAGGTTGAACCTCATCCCATAGTTAGCCCGACGACTAACTAAGCTACACCTAGTGATGGATCCATAACTAGCTAACTCGCACCCTATACCCTATCCTTCACCATTACCATGTAATTAAACATGATAAAGCTAACAATATAAACCATTATCATACCAAGATATGATAAAGCTAACAAGAACATGTTATGGCCAATATACTTACCTTAATTCACAATACCACTTTACTAGCAATGCCTTCCAATCTTCCTATTTGCTTCCTACAACACAATCATCTCAATTTAAGGCTAATTTCAACATTACCATGATACACTATAAATCTTTAACCTTTTTACAAAAACTCATCATAAACCCTAATTAACAAATTTAGGGATAACACTTACTTGAGATGGAAAATGCAAATTAAGACTTCCTAGTGTCTTGGAATCACTTGAAGATGATCAAGATAGCTTGAAAAATAACAATGGAGTTCCCTCCTTTTTCCCTTTCCTGGACCGATCTATAGTTATACTCCTTACACACTCTCAACTTTTCTAGACTTTACTCAATTATTCTAAGGACTAATATTTAACTAATAAACTTTGCCCATATGGCAAGACTAGTCCTCCAAGTTTTCTTTCTTTCTAAATAGATCACACATATTTATCACTTAACACATAAAACATAATACATAACTTATTATATACTTATTTAGTACCTTATCGGGATATGGGTGTAACAAAAAGGCTTTGGTCAACGCTAAGGTTAAATTCGTAAAGAAAGATGCGAAACCGAAGAGAATGGTGTGACAAGTAATTTAAAAGAAATTGCTTCTTCGCAGCGTCCTCTTCCGTTTCCCATCTTTCCTTCGTAATTCAGCCATACTATTGACTAGAACCAATTGTGTCACCACAGTTACAGATATGCAAACAAAATTTAGCTATAACCACCACATAACATCAGTTTTTGCTTTTTCTGCTTTTTCTTTGTTAATGTTCTCGTATGTGCCGTTGTCATCATAGGCGATATTGGATTAGGAAGTAGCAAGGCTTTCAACGTGAATACTTCCGATGGTCAATCTTAATCTTTTGTTTATAATGTTACTTTAGATGCATCATATGTTCATATGTCTCTATTTACACATGCATCCATCTCCTTTGTTAACATCTATATACAACCGATTTTTTTATTCGCAGTTTGCCAAGCTGCTGACTTATGTTACTATTATTATGTGCATCCTGCGTTCCACAAACTGATGAGAATGTAAGTTACAGCGAATTTCTCTCTTTTTAGATATCAAAAAATAAAGAGATCCGCTGCGACTTACATTGTCATCAGTTTGTCGAACAGAGGATATGTCAAACAAATAAAGTAGCCCTACTGACCAACAACAGGATGAAATTTTTAAAGATTGGTGGCAAATGAAAGAGGATGTCGTGACAAATTATTTGTTGCAGATAATTTTTTTCGCACCATCCTATTTCATTTGCCACTGATCTTTCAAAATTCAATCATATTGTTGATTAGGAGTTGTTGTGGAACCGTTTGCACATACACATACGTATATGTGTTATATATATATATATATATATATATATATATATATATATATATATATATATATATATATATATACATATATGTGTACATATATTTGTGTATATATAACACACACACACACACACACACACAACATATATATATATATATATATATATATATATATATATATATATATATATATATATATAATATATATATATATATAAATATATAGGAGGGCTTTATTTTCATAATTCTCTTAAGTGCGAGAACTCCCTTAGACCAATCATATTTTTTTAAATATTAAAGATTTTTATTTAATCAAAAGGGTATAATAGTAAAAGATAATTTCTATTTATTTGTGATTTTTTTTTTAAATTCGTTTTTTAAAATCCCATAATTTTAGGAACTTTTTTTTTTTTTTATTTTTTTTTAACTTTTTTATTTCCAGCATGCATTATTTGAAAAAAGACTAGGTGCATGTATGTTTTATAAATAATGTCAATTTACATATGTTTTAGTATATTTAATATAGTGAAAGACTTTTTTTTTTTTTTTTTTTTTTTTAAAGAAATGTTATTTTCCAAATGTAGTGCATAGATGTTTTTGTGTAATAATTTTTTCATTTTATTTTCTAGATGTAGTGCATAGGTGTTTTTGAATAATTTTAGAACATACATGTTTTTCAAATAGTAAGGTGCATATTGTTTTTTAGATAATGTAAATTTATAACAAAAAAGAACATAAATGTTACATACAAAATTCAATATCAATTGAAATACATATGTGCACACTCATTATTATCAACATTTTTAAGAAGTTGGACATATATGCACGCCTTCAATAATCGTATTTCTTCAAACGCCGCATTGTATCTATGTGTGCATCCACTTCTAGATCTTCATTGCTGTCACCATCTTCATTAATCTGATACAAACATGCCCAAAAACAATTAAACCTTAACCAAATAGTGTAAGTAACTTTTTAATCATAATAACTAGCCTAACATATATGCACAATCTAAAACACACATGCACCATTCCAATGAATTTTAAGTTAACTTTAAAACACGTATGCACCAACTTACGTATATGCACCGACTCAAAATGTGTACCGAATAACATGTATGTTCTATTAAAACCAAAATGTGTACTGAATAACATGTATGTTAATAACAAGAAAAACAGCCATGTTCAATGTAAAAAGAGTTAACTACATTTTTGGTCCTCGTGGTTTACCGGGTATAACGATTTTGGTCCAATAGTTTCAAACGTAACGGATCTTGTCCTATATCCGACGACCCGTAACACTTTTGGTCCAATTTTGTTAATGCCGTTAGTTTGACTTTCGTTGACCGTTAAATGAGAGGGTAATCTTGTCTTTTCATCCCCCACCCACTACCATTAAAATAAGAACCTACTACTGAGCTTATCTTCCAAATCCTCCACCCACTTATCTTCCAAATCCTGGATCTAAACACAAAATCCAAATCCGGCGAGTCAAACCGGCGAACACAAGAAACCGACTCATTAAAATCTTATCTCACACCAAACTCACAATTAAGAATGTGTTTGGTTTATGACGGGATTGTGAATGCTACGTTTATAGAGTGGTTTTTTAGTCAAGGGAGGGTTAAGGAGGCGATGGAGAGTTATAAGTCATTGTTGGATAAGGAGTTGAAAAAGGTGAAAATGTGGTCGATTTAAGTGATTGGGATCGAATTGAAGAACTGAATGTGACTGAGGAGGGAAAAAAAAGGCGTTTGTTTGGTCGAAAACTGTGATAAGGAAAAGAACTGTTGTGTTGGTTGTTGTTCTTCGTTTCGGGTTCTTCGGGTTCTTGGCTAAGGTGGTCGAGATGAGAGGTGACAACGTTGTTTAAGGTTGAGATGTCGGTGGGTGTGATTGTGAAGCTGGTGTTTGAGAGCCAACTGGGGTTTGTGACTTGAAGTGTTTGGTTTGGGTTTGTTTGGTTTGGATTTAATTCATCCGCAAACCTCCATTGTGCCATTTTGGAAGCTTATTTAATTCATCCGCAAACCTCACATTAGAAACATTGTTGTGTTGTGATAATAAAAGTGGGAGTGGATTTACTACATATGAGATGTTTAGAAGATGAGTACTGGAAATGAAAGAAAAATTGAGTAACCACACATTAGAAACATTTGGTAGATTGAGGGACGAGTTGTTCCATCTGTGCTTACGTGTAATCTTTTGATGAATCGTTTGGTTGAAGAGGGTGAAGTGGATATGGCTATGGCGGTTTATGAACATTTAAAGATGAATGGGTTTTGTCCGAATGTGTACACGTATGGAATTGTGGTTAAAGGGCTATGTAGAAATGGGCGTGTGAAAGAAGTTGGTAAAATTGCTGAGAGATTCAGGCTCACCCGTTGATTTTTTTGCTTATGCTTGTGTAATTCGTGGTTTTGTAAAAGAGTTGAAGTTGGATGCTGAAAACGTTTTATATGACATGAAGCATTTGGGACTTATCCCGGATGCATATTGTTATGGTGTGTTAGTTCAATGGTATTGTAAAAAGGGGATATTCTCAAGGCATTGGAAATTCATGAGGGAATGTGTTCGAATGGTATCAAAACCAATTGTGTGATTCTGAGCTTGATTATACCAGTTCATGAATGCAATGGAATCAGGTGTTATGTTTGATAAATGGACCAAAAGTGTTATGCTGTATCCGAGGGTATTTTAGTCATTTCACGATTTTTTAACTAGTCAAACTAACAGTCAACAAAAATTGGACCAAAAGTGTTACGGGTCGTCGGATATAGGACAAGATCCGTTACGTTTGAAACTATTAGACCAAAATCGTTATACCCGGTAAACCACGAGGACCAAAAATGTAGTTAACTCATGTAAAAACAAGTATGTTCAATGAATAACATGTATGTTCTATTAAAACCACACACAAATATTAAACAATCTTTTTAACATAACAACTACATATAACACGTATGCACAATTATAAACATATATGCAAAAGTATGTAAGAAATATTAATTGGATTTTAAAGTAAGATGTAAGAAATATTAAGGCCTCAAGTTTCCGAACAGTGAACAATTCTTTTTCTTTATTTTACTATAAAATACGAATCAAGAAAAACCTTGGAAAACTAACAGAACATAATTAGTCTAGTTATAGCGTATCAAGAATGACCCACAACCTAAAATAACGATTAGTTCAAGATGCTTAAAGCAAATATGTACGAATATTTATCGTTCCAAAATCAAGAAAAAGAAACCAAAGAAAAGAAACTAAAAATTAAAGTGAAAGATTATAATACGAATCAGTTGATTAGCATATGATTAATGATATAACCAACAAAAAGTATAGATTAACGAAAAAGCAACGCATATATATTGAGGAGAGTTATTTTACATACCAAACTTTTCTTACATACCAAGGGACTCATCTCCACCTTCCATCTAGTTTAAACTAATGGTGGGGATTAACCTAAGATTTAATATGAAAACATAAGTCCATGTCTTTTTTTCTCTTTTTCTTTGTCTTTTTGTCTTTTTTATTAATTAACTTCTTTTTTAACCTTTTTTTTTCTTTTTTTTTTTTGTCTTTGTTTTTAATTCACGTTTTTTTCTAAATCAAGTTTTTTTTTTTATTTTTTTTTATTTTTTTTTTTTTTTTTAATTCATGTTTTTTTCACTTTATTATGTTTTCATACGTCTTCGATTGTTTTCGACCGTTTTCGTCCGTTTTCTTACGTTTTCGTCCGTTTTCATATGTTTATATACGTTTTCAGACGTTTTTATCCGTTTTCATACGTTTTCGTCCGTTTTTGTAAGTTTTCGTCCGTTTTCAGATGTTTTTGTCCGTTTTCATACGTTTTAGTTCGTTTTTATCCATTTTTGTCCGTTTTCAGACATTTTCGTTCGTTTTTGGCAGTTTTTATACGTTTTCAGACGTTTTTGTCCGTTTTTCATACGTTTTCGTCTCTCTTTTTTTACATTTTCGTCGTTTTTTTACTTTTCGTCTTTTTCAGACGTTTTCGTCCGTTTTTTACGTTTTCGTTCATTTTTTATACGTTTTCGTCCGTTTTCATAAATTTTCGTCCGTTTTTATATTTTTTTCCGTTTTCAGACGTTTTCGTCCGTTTTCATACGTTTTCAGACATTTTCGTCCGTTTTCAGCAGTTTTTATACGTTTTCATACGTTTTCGTCCGTTTTCGTTCATTTTTCATACGTTTCGTCCGTTTTCAAACGTGGTTTTATGCTTTCATACGTATTCGTTTGTTTTCTTATGTTTTCGTCCGTTTTCATACATTTTTGAATATCCCAACTGATATTCTTAATATCACAAGTGATTTTCTGTGATATTCAAGATATCACTTGTGATATTAAGAATATCAATTGTGATATTCAGAAACGTATGAAAACGAACGAAAACGAACGAAAACGTAAGAAAGTGAAAAAAAAACGTGAATTAAAAAAAACATGAAAATCACTTGTGATATTCAGAATATCACTTGTAATATTCTGAATATCACAAGTGATTTTCATGTTACAAAACATTAGTTGAAAATCACTTGTGATATTCAGGATATCACTTGAGATATTCAGAGTATCATCACTTGTGATATTCTGAGTATCATCAATTGTGATTTTCTGAGTATCATCACTTGTGATATTCTGAGTATCACAGAATATCACTTGTGATATTCAGAAATGCGAATTAAAAAAAAGGTGAAAATCATTTGTGATATTCAGAATATCACTTGTGATATTCAGAATATCACTTTTGATATTCAGAGTATCATCAATTGTGATATTCTAGGTATCATCACTTGTGATATTCAGAAACGCGAATTAAAAAAGTGAAAATCACTTGTGATATTCAGAATATCACTTGTGATATTCTGAGTATCATCACTTGTGATATTCTGAGTATCATCAATTGTGATATTCCGAGTATCATCACTTGTGATATTTTGAGTATCATCAATTGTGATATTCCGAGTATCATCACTTGTGATATTCTGAGTATTACAGAATATCACTTGTGATATTCAGAAACGTATGAAAACGTCTGAAAATGGCTGAAAACATTTAAAAATGGAATAAAACAAATGAAAATGGACGAAAACGTAAGAAAACAGACGAATATATAGGAAAATGGACGAAAACGTGAATTAAAAAACGTAAGAAAACGGACGAATATGTATGAAAACAGACGAAAACCTAAAAAAATGGACGAATATTCAGAAACGTGAATTAAAAAAAGATGAAAATCACTTGTGATATTCAGAATATCACTTGTGATAATACAGAATATCGATATTCTGAGTATCATCAATTGTGATATTATGAGTATCATCACTTGTGATATTCTGAGTATCATCACTTGTGATATCCTGAGTATCACAGAATATCACTTGTGATATTCAGAAACGTATGAAAACGCCTGAAAATGGCTGAAAACATTTAAAAACGGACGAAAACATATGAAAATGGACGAAAACGTAAGAAAACGGACGAATATGTAGGAAAACGGACGAAAACGTCTAAAAACGGACAAAAATGTATAAAAACGGACGAAAATGGACGAAAACGTATGAAAACGGACAAAAACGTAAGAAAACGGACGAAAACATACAAAAACAGATGAAAACGTATAAAAACGGATTGAAACGTATAAAAACAGACAAAAAAGTACAATATCGGTCGAAAACGTATGAAAATGGACGAAAACAGATGAAAACGTATAAAAATGGACGAAAATGTATAAAAACTGACGAAAACGTATAAAAATGGACGAATATGTAGGAAAACGGACGACAACGTCTGAAAACGGACAAAGATGTATAAAAACGGACAAAAACATAGGAAAACGGACGAAAACGTAAGAAAACGGACGAAAACGTATGAAAATGGACAAAAGCAGATGAAAATGTATGAAAACGGACGAAAACGTATAAAAACGGACGGAAACGTATAAAAACGGACAAAAACGGACGACAGAGAAAACGTATAAAAACGGACGAAAACGTATAAAAACCGACGAAAATGGACGAATATGTATGAAAACGGACGAAAAGACGAATATGTATGAAACAAAAAAAAAAAAAAAACGAAAAAAAAAATATTAAAAAAAAAAAAATAAAAAACGTGGTTTAGAAAAAAGACCAAAATTTTTTTTAAAACGTGAAACTAAAAAAAGACAAAAAAAAAAGATTTAAAAAAAAGTGAATTAAAAAAAAAGACAAAAAATAAATAAATAAATAAGAAAGACAAAAAGACAAAGTAAAAGGAAAAAAAGATATGGACTTAGGTTTCCATATTAAATCTTAGGTTAATTCCCATTAGATCAAACTAGATGAATGGTGGGGATTGATCCCTTGATATGTAAACAAAGTTTTGTCCTCAAATGATCCTAAATCATATATATTAGTTAAACTCAGTAAATCATTTTAATAAAAAGTGTGATTGTTCTTACCTTAACCTTAACCGGTACCCTAATATCATTTGCTAAGCAAATCTTTTCATATAATATAAGTATGTAATATTAAATTTATAGTCACACTGAAAAGATTGTAATAATATTACTATAATTAATACAAATATTATTTTAATATTCGAAACAGATTATTGCTAAGAAAAGCTTACCTTGTTAACAAAGACACGGTCGTAGTTGTAACGATGAGCCGGGTACACCCATGAGTAGATTCCGGCAACATATATGAAAAAGAATTAACCAAAGGCGCAGATTCCGGCTGAAGCGACAGTAGATTCCGGTAACAACGGCGATGTCAAGAGTGTTATAAAAACTCAGATCTGTAAAGTAAATACATAGATTTATTAAAAAAACTAAATAACTTGAAATATATACATATATATATATATATATATATATATATATATATATATATATATATATATATATATATATATATATATATATATATATAGAAAAAAAAACCTCAAAACATGGGGCTTCGATGGTGGAATTTTAGTTGCTGAGGAGATAAGAACGATGGTGATGATATTCGTTAATGGTGAATTTTTCAGCGGGTTTTTGATAAAGAAACCGAGAGGCGGCGGCGGTATAATCTTGAAGAAGGGAGAGAGACGCCAACGACTAAACGCAACCGCACGTGCCTGTGATTTTTTTAGGCGAGTATGTGAAAGAATATCGGTGATTTTTTCCGGCGAGTATGTGATGAAGAAAGTGGTAGGGGGCGGCTAGGGTTTCTTAAGGAAAAGGAGAGTGCCTGTGAATGTGGAAATGATTTTTGACTTGTAACTGATTCCTCCTATTAAAATACGAGTAAATGAGTTTTTGTTTATTTTAAACTTATTTAAAAAAACCCTATAATACCCTTTTACATTTTATTAAATATAATTTGCTTTCAAGTTAATTACAAAACTGCCACATTTATTATTAACCATTGATCTTCTAATCCAAATGCCAAAAAAGAGTTTTCGCACTTAAGAGGGTTCTGAAAATAAAGTTACACTATATATATATATATTCCAATATATATATATATATATATATATATATATATATATATATATATATATATATATATATATACTTACTATCTTATAATGCATTTAGGCATTCTATAAATAGTAATACTTCAAAAACTCAGCAATACAAGTAAAGAAGCTAAAAGTACAACATGTTTAAACATAATTTTCCAACATTAATTACATCAAAAACTTAAAATTCAATAGTACATATTACAAAGCTATGTTTACAACTAATTTATGCACACATAAAACTAAAAAGACACTACTCATTTAATACAATTAATACGATATTAAAAACACCCATTCATCTAATTATACAACTTTTTAACCACAAAGTACAATATAATTAAGCTTCCACACCTGAATTTTTTTAATGCCTTAAAATTCAGCATTACAAATATTTTTGCTAAAGGTACAACTAATTTAAACACAATTGGGCATTTAATGCCTTAAAATTTAATGTAGTCAAATGGACTTTTGGATATGGATATCTGCAGTTTGGAGCTGCAGACTAATCAGAAACAACCGATTGTAGGGATAGTGAACTCTCAACTTCCTTGTTATCGGCATTCCTCTAAGCAACAACCTTGGACATTGAAAAATCTGCAACACACATCTATACTACTATATAAAACATTTAGGACTTTCTAAATAAAGAAGTCTTAAAAAAAATTAAGACCAAAAACATTTCTCTAATAAGAAATAATTGTCTGACTTTTGCTATTAAAAATTCAGCTTAAAAATTGAGCTAAAACGTGAAATTAAATGTCATTAACAACCTATTTCAATAGCTTCTTGCATACACACAAATAATTATTAAAAATGTGTAACTGCTAAAAATTATTACTGTCAATAATGATTATTAAAAATATGTAACCGCATCCACCATATAAATCTGCAAAAACCATTTGATATCTCACACACAATTTTTTTTAAAATTCTTTGTGATGAGAAACCTTTATCATCTACAACAAAAATAGTCCCTCAGTGTACCCTCACTTTCACTCCTCAACTCACGGTACTTTCCGCAGAAATTCTTTATATGTTTGTCGCCCTGTCGGTTGATGACCAACTAATCGAGGGTTGACCAAAATGAAAAATGAAACGACACAACAACAACCTAAACCTAACACAACCAAATACCCTCACAGTTCACTCCCCAACTCACAATCGAATCATAACTCAAACATTAAACAATAAATACAACTCATCAAAGATCTTTAAAGATAGTTGTCACTCGAAAGCCAATTCATTACAGATCTATTCAAAGCAAAGCTTCTTTTTATATTCGAAAGTTATAAGAAGCAAAAAAAAAAAAAAAAAACTGTCTCATTACTTCTATCTTTTGTGAAACAAACATAAAACGAAATCAAAACCTCCTGAATCCAACGCCACCACAACCAAGATTCGAAAAATAAAAAGAAAAATATATCAGATTTGTTCAACTTTGTTACCAATCTTTAAAGATTTTTCAAGTTTAAACACAAACCCATCATAAATCTTGAAACACAGAATCGAAATATAGACAAGAAAAGATCTAAGGTTTATACATTTGATACCATTCAAATGGTAAATAAACTTTCGTTGACCTTCAAATACAAATAAAGAACATCAAGAACCAATAATAGATATGTATTCTTTATTTTATCATTTCGAAACAAATAGAAACAAGACCCACCTGGTTCGAACCTCGCCTCAAGTCAAACGACTTTTAAGGGTTGATTTTGTAGCTTCTGATTCGAAATAGAGAAAGAAGTAATCCATGTATTTTTCGGTTTGTTGAGTTAAGAAACAAAGTGAAGAATTTTTTTTTTTTTTGTGACTATAAAGTGTGGTGGCTGTGTGTTAGTGAAATTAGGGATAGTGTTAGGGTTTTCATTTGTATTTGGACTAAATTTTTAGAGTTGGGCCTAGCTTTATATCAACCAAATTTATTTGGGCTTTATATCAACTGAATTTAATTAGCTCTATATCAACCTAATATAACTTTCACAAAGATACATTAAAGATGTATTTTTTTTCCTTAGACAAATTAAGTTTTTATCGTATATAAATGTTACAAGTACGAGTATGATGTTCATTTTATACATATGTATATACATCTGATGAAGCAGACTGGATCGTATGTAAAACTGTGTTGTTATTTATGAAACAACTAAGTACAGAAAAAAAAGCATCAGATACTTTTATGTTTCTTCAAATGTTTTAGTTTTGACCCTTTTAATGTTTATCAATAACAAAAAAATATAAGTCAGACACTAAGTTAAGTTATATGTAAAACTTTAACTCTAAAAGGTAATAAAATAGTAAAATACAACTACAATACGCATGACATTTCACTATTTTCTATTGTTGCATAAATTATTATAGCAATAGCAAATATGAAAGTATTAACAACTTTTTTTCATCCTTTTGAAATAACTCTTTTATGATAAATAACTTTTTAGATCGACGTAAACGATAGCTACAAGCCTGCAGAAGCGAGTGATTGTGATAAAGTAGAGTATACTAATCACACAACATTTTAACTACTGGCAATTACACATCATTGTCAACAACCGTGACCACGTATATCATATCGTAATGTAACCGTGATCACATTTAATATTAAGTGGTTATGAGTTTTGGATTTTTATTTCATATAAATTGTAATTAGTGTATTACAAGTTACTCTCAAACCACTTTGACCTCCTACCTTGATGATATTATTAACTATAACCTTTATATTTATGCGGCATCGATCAAATAACTTACTATCTTTTATATATGCAATTTTGATATTGCTTAAAGTTAATAAATTCTAAAACTCTCAATTTGTTGTCACGAGAAATGTATAATCAAAAAAGATTGTCAGCCGTAAAACTTTGTTACAGGGTACCCCCGCCGCAACGCGCGGGTACCCTGCTAGTATATATATATATATATATATATATATATATATATATATATATATATATATATATATATATATATATATATATATATATATATATATATATATATATATAACACACACACACATATGTAGTTAGTTTAAACCTTTCAGTAGAAGAATTAATAACAACGATATGCACCCAAAAAAAAGTATGTATATATTTATGTGTTTTATATACGTGTCTATGTATGTGTATAATCTTAGCGAAGTTGGTTAGTTTAAACAATAGAACCCATATACATTGTTGTGCAATGGTATATTCGGATTCTGTTGCTTAAATTGACTGAGTTCCCTAAAACCGTTTACCTATGAACAACACAACTAATTTTACGGAAGCAACTCAATTTAAACAATACAGCCAATATACGTAGTTTCATATATGGGTTTTAATAATTAAAGCGTGTTCACTGTCATAATGATATAGCATGTAACAAAAGCCGGTGCCCGACAATGGGATGCAATTCTGGGAGATTGGTGCGAAGCTGATGAACTCAAATAAGTACATTTTATTACTATCATTTATCCTATTAATTTGACTTGTTTTACTATATTATGTATGAGGATTGATACTTAATCGTTTACTTTTGTAATTCTCAGGTAAAAACAAGCATTTGGTGAAACTTAGCGATTTTGGACTGATTATGGAGCAAAACATGCATAAAGTTAAGAGTCTACTGAAATGAAGAAGATCAAGACTAATCTGCTCCAGATGCGCCGCATCTCACTCATGACATGCGCCGCATCTCTATCAAGATATCACCAGATACGATCCAAGATACAAGAGGACATGCGCCGCATCTAATCATGGAGTTACGCCGCATCTTCTGGCGGTGTACGAATATTCCTGAATATTATAATCTTGGACCCCACGCGAAGTTAAGTACATGCGCCGCATCTACTTAGTAGATGCGCCGCATCTTCCCTCAGACAGAAACTATAAATACCCCGTAGACCAGACGAATTAAAAGTTCCGAAAGTTTTAAACCTAAGTCCGAACAGAAGAACCAAGGACGAATTCAGTCAAGGAGGCAGCACAAGACACACCCAAATCAAAGATACAAGAGCTGTAAGAAGGTGCTGCATGTGTTTAATTCATTAAGTAGTTTTGTTTTATTGTGTTAGCAAACTTTAATTCATCAGGATTGGTGGCTTGTGTAATGTGACAACGAAAGATTGCACTCCCTTTAATACTTGCTTTCCCATCAATTAAAGTTTATATGTTGATGTCTTTGGTTACTACTTATTAGTGCATTGATAACCTCTGTGTTTATTAGTGGCTTGCGGGCATTTGACTGCGGGACATAATGTGGCTCCCACGGTTATTACTAAATTGATCACTTAGGAATAACTTTTAGACATAAGTAATCATTAAGGGTTTACTCGCCGATAAGATTAGGACCAACGAGAAAGGGTTAACTACATACACTTCATATAAAGCTATCAATAAAACAAGTGACAATCTACTTAATCATAAGGACAACCCTCTTATTGTCTCGAGTATTTATCTGTGTACGTGTGTGCTACTTGCTGATTCGTGCCTATTGGTTTATTTTATTATTTAATTGCAAACAAATCGTGCCAGTCTCTCAGGCTGAAACCCCCTTGCGTTAGGATATTAAAATACTGATTAGAATAACTAGATAATACGTTCCACTCTTAGTGATCGACACTCTACTTACCATTATATTCATACTGACCGGGTACACTGCTCGTTAAGTGTGTGTGTTATTGATAAGTCGGCTAAATATAAATTTAAAACTTGAGTAGGCATTAAAACTGCTAAACCGCAACGACACATCACGCGCATCAAGTTTTTGGCGCCGTTGCCGGGGAGTGAATTGTTATTATCTGTTAATTTGATTAGTATTTTAATTAGGTTTTTCTTTTTATTAGATTAATTGCATCATTGTATTATTTTGCATATTTGTTGTATTGTGTGTTATTTGTTTTATTTTATTTTTGTGTGTTTATTTTCGTTGTGTGTTTATTTTTTGTTTTTATTTTTCGTTTTTTGTGTGTTCTGCTATCGTTGTACTGTGCTAAATCAAACGATACGGCGCATCTGATTTATCAGATACGGCGTATTGCGTTTAATTTTTTTAAAATACAACGCGTTTAATTAATTCGATACGACGCATCTTTTCCCAAGATACGGCGTATCTGTTTTTAATAAGAATTTTTTTTTAAAAAAGCGATAAAGTAATACGACGCATCTGCTTTTGCGGATACGGCGTATCTGTTTTTGATAAAAAATTTTCTAAACGTTAACGCCATACGACGCATCTGCTTTTGTAGATACGGCGTATCTATTATTTTAATTAAAAACAGTTTGCGAATTATTAAACAGATACGACGCATCGATCTTTATCGATACGGCGCATCTTCTGAATAAAAAATCTTGTATTTTGAAACGTAACGAAAATACGGCGCATTAACTTTCGTTAATACGACGTATTTAATTTTTAATAAATATCGATTTTTGATAATTAAAACAGATACGGCGCATTCTAATTTAAAAGCGGCGTATCTATTTCTGAATAAAGTCTGATTTAATTTTAACGATTATAAGATACGGCGTATCCATCTTTTTGGATACGGCGCATCAACAGCAGATATCAGAAGCTTTTATTTTACTTTGATCGTTTCACCCTTCTTTTGCACGAGTAAGTTTTATTTCAGGAAGATGGACGATCCGGATATTACAATGGATGAATATATCAAGCTTATAGAGAAAAGAGCCTTGAGCAATAATCAAATGTATGATTGGAGAAGAGCAAGATATGGTGCACAAGTCATTGAGACAAAAGAAATCACTATGGAAGAATACTTGATTTTAGGGAATGAAAAGTCGAGGAAAGAAAGAAACAAATTGCCATTTCAACACACTTGGTGTATGTCAAATGATGATGAAGAAGATTCACATACCGTGAAACCAATTCCGGCAATTGTTATTGATAATACTTTTTCTTCGGAGATTGCACAAGGTGATGTGTATACGGAACCCTACGATGAAGAATATTCTGCAATCGTATTATCACCATTAGACAATCCAACGGAACGAACATGAAAAGTATTCTAATTTTGATTTCGAACCATTTGACGCCATAGTTTATGATGACATACCTCAACCAGATTTTGACCCAACGAGGGATTTTGAAGAAATCTGGGATTACTTATTTAAGGATGAAATTCGGGACGATGCTGAAGTTGCAAGACCACTAGTTAAAGATGGAGATTCACAAGATGAATTGGAGTCACTTACAACACAAAGTGGTACAAATTTATTTAATATTATTAATCCCGTTACTAATAAGCTTGCTAGTTTTCCTAAACAAGTTGCAAAACAAAAAGATGATGAGGTGAAATTTATTACACTACCTATTGAAGCACCTCTGATCAACCCGTATTTGGTGGAGCTCGAAGAAGAGTTTGGTGATGAGCTCTTAAACATCGCTATGATTGATGAAGATGATGATTCCGACCCTATGAAGTATATAGAGGAACTCGAACTTTTGCTTGCCAAAGACCCTTTCTCATCTTCTGAGGAAGTCAAGGGACGCCTTACTACCAAAGAGACTAACCAAGAAGAAAGGAGACTCATTTTTCCTCAACGTACTACTCTTTCAGATGAAGTGGTCAAGTCATCCAATTTATCAACCAAACCGGGTAAGAATAGGAAAGATGTACATATATTGCCAAGGTATGATCTTTATGTATTTCTTCCATCTTTAATAGCAAATTTACACTCTTTTCGTGTTTATTGCTACTATCACCCGCACTTGATCCCAAGTGGGGGGAACAACACCCTATTACACAGTAAATAAGGGTGGAGTCAGGCTCGTGACTCGAACAAAAACAAGCGCTTCGTGGGAGGCAACCCATGCTTATCTTTTATTTTATTTTCTGATTTTGTGTCGAGTCAGTCAGACCCGCCTGAGGATACGGCGCATCTCCATTCTGAGATGCGACGCATCTCCTGCAATGGTCATATCTTATTTTATTTTTCTGCATTTTTATTTTTGACTTTAAAACTATTTATCAGTTTATTTTAATGCGGCGCATCCCTAGTTAAGGATGCGGCGCATCTTTATTCTGATCCGTATTTATTCCAGGCTCGATACGGCGTATCTTCTTCAATAAGATACGGCGCATCGACTGACCTGATGATTTTCAGTTTTAATTTTTAATTTTTATTTTTCCTAACTACTAATGTATTATGCAAGTTTGAACCTTTCTTATCTTAGGTGTGTTTTAAAGTGTTGGTGGCATTATAGTTTCCTGGATTTCCTGTGGATACATCAAGTATGAAGCTTTAACGTTCTAATCCACAAGAAAGATGATTTTTGCTCTTATACTAATGGAGGATCATACCGAGCAAATCTCAGGGGAGTTTTTCTGTTCTAATTCTTTTATTTTCCAGTTTTTAACCTTTTATACAAACAACGAGGACGTTGTTTAACTTAAGTGGGGGGATTGGAGAATTAGAACACTTAACAATTACTTGTCCTAAACTTTTTCAAAAATTATGCTTAAAATGTGCTTAATATATCAAACTTAAAATTTTTTTTTTTAGCATGTTTTTGTTTAAGATCTAAGTTGCATAGCTGCACACATGACGTTATTTTCAAAAATTGTGATTTTTCAAAATTCACAAATCTATGAGTGTGCCGGTGACTTGTAAACTTTAGAACTTGGCTTGTATACTATTCGAGACCACCATAATGAGTATTATTTATATAATTGGAATGACTTGTCTAAATTGGTAAATTTCTAGGATTACACCCAAATAGCCTTTATTATGTTATGTGTTATTAGCTAACTACACTAGTTAGTTAACCCCCGTATAAACCTTTTGTTACTCTCATTTTTAGAGTAAGATACCCCTAGAAAAACACTCAGAGCCATTCCTTTCGTTTCTTACACCTATGTTTAAAATGTTTCGTTACACCCTTACACCTTAGCCTACCTTGTAGATTAAAGTCCGTGGTTGGTTAATTGCTATAGGCAAAGTGTGTTTCCTTACATTACCTGTGTTCGCGTGCGTAATTCATTATCTTTGGTTAGGTCGGGAAATTGCACAATGCAATTGGAGTGAAAGTAAATATTGTATATCTTTGAGTTTATTTTTCGTGTGTTTACTACTTTCACTATTACCGTTATTTCTGAAGTATGAAAAGTATGGAAAAATTATCCAGAATTATCATTATAGTGATGTGGTGAAATTTTACACATCTATCTTTATGTTTAAAAAAAAAAAAAAAAAAAAAAAAAAAAAAAAAAAAAAAAAAAATCGAAAAAATAAGAAAAGAAAAAGAAATAAAGAAAAGTTGGAAGTTAGTTTTAACCAACTTATGTAAAGTTATGTAAGTGGTCGATATCACCACTATTTGTTGTACTATATCTATGGATTGAATGGGAATTGGCAGTTATGGGAACGCCAATTAAGGTTTATTCTTTGATTAAGATCTTGTTGAGTATAATTCGTGTCTACCTAAAGCGTGTGTCTCAAGTGTTAAAGCGTGAGTTATTCGATGATATGAGTCTTATTCATGGGATGGTTGGGATAGTGATTAACCACACTTAGGATTTTAATTTATTTGTTTTGTTTGTTTTTATTTTTACACCAATTTATATCCCAAATGTTATCCATACCCTTTATTATTCTTTATCCAACCGAACCTTTGATTTATTGAGATTAGGGATTTGAGCAATCTTAAGTATCGTAGTCGTGGATTCGGCTATGTATTTATGATTTTGTCGCCCTTTTTGATATATTATTATTGGTGAAATTTGGACCTATCTTTAGCCTATTCGAGTTAAGGATTTGAGCAATTGCAAGTATCGTGTTCGTGGATTCGATCATGTATTTGTGATTTTGTCGCCTTTTCTGGAATTTGAGATCGATAGTGAAAGAGAATAATTAACCCTTAAGCCTAAAAACCCTTTTTACCGCTTTTAGAATTGTTATTCCTTAGCTTTAGTGGTGGAGATGTGTATACTTGCCAAGCTTATGATAGAATATTCGTCACGACTGGACAGTTAAACGATTAGATTTGCTTTTATCGACTTATTTTATTTTACTTCTAATTCGTTAAAGTGTTTAGTTGTGTGATTATGAAATAAACGAATACATGCTTAAATATAAAAATAAATCCTAACATCTTTTAGGATACATTTTCATAAAAGAAATTCTAAGGTTTACTTGGGGACAAGTAAAGTTCAAGTGGGGGGATATTTGATGAACTCAAATAAGTACATTTTATTACTATCATTTATCCTATTAATTTGACTTGTTTTACTATATTATGTATGAGGATTGATACTTAATCGTTTACTTTTGTAATTCTCAGGTAAAAACAAGCATTTGGTGAAACTTAGCAATTTTGGACTAATAATGGAACAAAACATGCATAAAGTAAAGAGTCTACTGAAATGAAGAAGATCAAGACTAATTTGCTCCAGATGCGCCGCATCTCACTCATGACATGCGCCGCATCTCTATCAAGATATCACCAGATACGATCCAAGATACAAGAGGACATGCGCCGCATCTAATCATGGAGTTACGCCGCATCTTCTGGCGGTGTACGAATATTCCTGAATATTATAATCTTGGACCCCACGCGAAGTTAAGTACATGCGCCGCATCTACTTACTAGATGCGCCGCATCTTCCCTCAGACAGAAACTATAAATACCCCGTAGACCAGACGAATTACAAGTTCCGAAAGTTTTAAACCTAAGTCCGAACAGAAGAACCAAGGACGAATTCAGTCAAGGAGGCAGCACAAGACACACCCAAATCAAAGATACAAGAGCTGTAAGAAGGTGCTGCATGTGTTTAATTCATTGAGTAGTTTTGTTTTATTGTGTTAGCAAACTTTAATTCATCAGGATTGGTGGCTTGTGTAATGTGACAACGAAAGATTGCACTCCCTTTAATACTTGCTTTCCCATCAATTAAAGTTTATATGTTGATGTCTTTGGTTACTACTTATTAGTGCATTGATAACCTCTGTGTTTATTAGTGGCTTGCGGGCATTTGACTGCGGGACATAATGTGGCTCCCACGGTTATTACTAAATTGATCACTTAGGAATAACTTTTAGACATAAGTAATCATT
The DNA here is from genome assembly GCA_021014915.2 of Artemisia tridentata subsp. tridentata. NCBI lineage: Eukaryota > Viridiplantae > Streptophyta > Magnoliopsida > Asterales > Asteraceae > Artemisia > Artemisia tridentata. Next base: position 117,996,010 of record CP139507.1, read on the forward strand.
AAGGGTTTACTCGCCGATAAGATTAGGACCAACGAGAAAGGGTTAACTACATACACTTCATATAAAGCTATCAATAAAACAAGTGACAATCTACTTAATCATAAGGACAGCCCTCTTATTGTCTCGAGTATTTATCTGTGTACGTGTGTGCTACTTGCTGATTCGTGCCTATTGGTTTATTTTATTATTTAATTGCAAACAAATCGTGCCAGTCTCTCAGGCTGAAACCCCCTTGCGTTAGGATATTAAAATACTGATTAGAATAACTAGATAATACGTTCCACTCTTAGTGATCGACACTCTACTTACCATTATATTCATACTGACCGGGTACACTGCTCGTTAAGTGTGTGTGTTATTGATAAGTCGGCTAAATATAAATTTAAAACTTGAGTAGGCATTAAAACTGCTAAACCGCAACGACACATCACGCGCATCAGAAGCGAAATCGGATAGTCTTACAAGTAATTTGGTGCACAGCACTTCTTTACACTATGCTATTTCGCTTCTCACTGATCTTCCAGAATTCGATCGTATCGCACTCATCAACAACAGCCTGAAATTTTGAAAGATTGGTGGCAAGTGAAACAGGATGGTGTCAAAGGTTATTTGGTGCAAATTACTTTTTTCGCACCCTGTTGTTTCATTTGCCACTGATCTTTCAAAATTCAATCATATTGTTGATTAAGAATTGTTATGGAACCGTTTATGGAGATGAAACAACAACTCTTATCAGCACGATCTGTCATTGCTATTATGAGTAAATACAAACTGGATATACTCAAGGTACTTAAACACAATCGTAGTTCACGTTTAACCATTACTACTTTGAACCTCAACTTATTATTACTATTTTTTTTAATACCAGTGAAAAATAATCAGATGGTCGCACCCAATGACTGCATTGAACGCCGCTTATGGGATTAACAAAAGATAAGTGGTGCTAAAATTAACATGTTTTAATTAATTCTTTCTTTTTAGCTTGCTAACACACTTTCTATGTCCAACAGGTTCAATCTTATTCCCTCAAGTTCTTTAATTCCAGATTCATGAATATAGCCTGCCTGTAATAACGAGGATGACATCTTCATAACTGAAAGTAAGTATCCAGTTCTTTCTTTTATATGTAAAGGAACATTCAGAATCAACTGCGATACTCAGTAACGTCACTACAATTTGTTAATATGCAACAAAGATTCTTTCCAGCCACATTGATGTACGAGCGTACAACATTTAAAAGACTACTGTAGTTATTTACACGCCACAGCTGTATTTAAAAGCCTTTGGTGATAAGCCATCTGCATTCAACCATAAAAGCAATAACATATGTTGTACATCGCATGTCAATATTAGGAATTGAAAATTATTTGGCTTTTTTTAGTTGTCTATACTAACATTTGATGCTCTGTATCTGTGATGATAAATAAATTTTCCCATGTTTGTACCTGCAGTTCCACAAAAGCGCCTGTTCATCAATATGGTACAATTCTAAAAGATAGATGCGAAACAAGAGAGAATGTCATGACAAGTAATTTGGTGCAAATTGCTTCTTCGTACCATCCTCTTTTGTTTCCCATCTATATTTTTGAATTGAATCGTGTTGTTGACCTGGACCTTTTGTGGAACTGCACGTACAAACATGCGTAAACAAACTTAACATCACAGACACATGCCATCAACTTTTTTTATCGACAAGTAAAGAAAATCAGATACTCTTCATCTCCTAATATACACAAGCGATTTACATCATCTGTGGTTGCTGTTATGTTTAAATGGATACGGCAGATTACCAAAAACTTTCGTACCACTAAACTTGCCAAGATGCACAAAACACAAGTATGTTTTAGCATTGCTGATTTGCTATAACTTTTTAACAATCTATAAATTGTTAATATTTTTGTACTTACTGTATGTATTCAATAATAGATGACATATACATATAACGGCCTGGATTGTTACTGTCTTCGCAAGGTTTGTAACTGCATAAGAATACTTCCTAACAGATCTCTCATAATTCAATCGTATTGTTGACTTCAATGTAGGTGCTTTCGTATTTGAATTCTGCGAGGAGGTTGGTGCGAAATGAAATTGGATCGTATGACAAGTGATTTAGTACAGATTACTTCTACGCGCTATCCTATTTCGTTTCCCACCTATCTCCTCCCTAAATTCAAACGGATGAGCATATGACGTTCAATGTAAATGCCTGGTCTTACCTTTCTTCTCCAGCTCCTTTTGTTACTCCAATGGCCTGGCGGTCCATCTGGTGCATACCATTGTATAAAGTCCAGCTGAACTAACAAAAGGAACTACAAAGACATTGTTATACATTGGCTAGCTGGAACATAGGAACTGCAATTCTGGCTGGAAAAATTAAGGCTACAGTTTTTAGTATGTTACATCGCCTTTTTTTATTTGTTTCTTTATTTTTCGCTTATTTCCTTTTTCTGTAGGTTATCAAGTACCAATGGACGGGCGAACTACTGTGAAATGGTGCTTATTACGTACCTGTGTATCAATATCCATGTATGCATCTATAACCTATTCTTTTTAGTATGTTACATAGCCTTTTTTTAATTTGTTTATTTATTTTTCACTTATTTTCTTTTTCTTCAGGTTAATAGGTTGCCAACAACTGATACCATCATCTAAAGGAAATATACCAACTGGTCTAACCTATGCTGCTGCAAAGACCACTGCGCTTAGTAACATACAGATGATTACAGCTTTCTAGCTATCTTTCTATTTTATATGAACTAAACGGTGTGTAATATAGAAACTTTTACACATATCGACTCTTGACAATATATATTTATAACTTTGAGTACTAACAAAAATGACTATAGATTAAAAAAAAAATAACAACGAAGGTTGTGCAAGATGGAGGATGCCTATCTCTTTGGTGCATTTAATGTCATCACAATCAGAAAACTTATTGCTGCAGGGGCGACCTTTCTTACCATTTTGACCATTTCCACAGTCGAAAATCTAAGCCAGAATTAAAATAACGTTTTTTTACTATCACTTTGTTTTTTTTAATTCGTCCTCAAACCTAAATTCACGTTAAAAAAAACTGCATCGAAAAATAAACAAATCCTTAAAAAAATACACTTTAAACTGAAATCACCATGTTTATGCATCCATTTATTATTTATTGCTTATAAATTCCAAATCCAGATATGCATTTATATTAATTTACCCTTTTTGTCACAAAAAGTCCAAAACTAGCCATATCCGTCACAATGACCCAAAAAATAGCCGATATTTGTTCCAATACAGTTTGTTCTAGACAAATCTACACAAATCTTACACAAATGGACCATATTCCAGATGAGTCCGGAAGAACAATCTCAACAACCATCACAACTCCCAGAACTCAAACATACACAGATAAGCATATGAGATCTATGTAGATTTGATATTATAAAAAAGCAACAACCACCGATTCGTTGACCTTTGGCTAACTAATAATACAACAAACAATCTTCACCCGAATGTCGCAGCCGTAGTACTATCTCCCCATCCTTCGATGATCATCATCAGCAGCAGAAAGTTTGCGGTGTGAAGGATAGTAGAATATTCTAGGTTTGTGGAATGGTCTAGGTTCTAGGTTTTTATCATTGGCATAAATAGATAAATGGATCATAAGGAGAACTAATGGATAAGTGCGTTGGATATTGGACTGGATTTGGAAGAAAAAACAGGCTGGAATTGGCTGAACAGTCTTATGAACAGTTTTTGATATCTTACAACGCCTAAATATTCTACTTTATTAATGCAAAATCACCTCGGCCAAAAAACAGGCACGCTCGCAACGCGGCGATCGTCGCAATTCTCGTGCAATATTATATAAAGATTCAATATCATCTATTTTTTAATCAAAACAAAGAAAATAAACTTTCACATTTTTAAAAAAAAACTGCAAAAAATTTTCCTAAACTTTTCGAAAAATGCAAAAAATATCCTCGAAAAAAAACTACAAATATTGTCCTTGAAGCGTTACTGTAGCTGCAAAAGTTTTTGGCTAACACTCGTTAGTTTTGGCCGTGTGAAATGACTATTTTACCCTCGCCTACTACAGAGACATTTTTGCAAGAGATCTTTTGCAGTTTACTATTCATTTTCTTTTTCACTTCTCATCACCACCACCCTCCACCACCACCCAACCATCAACACCATCCTTCATCTTCTCTCCATCTTCTCCGGTGACCAAACCCAGATTTCGAGCCACCTTTTTTTTTTTTTTTTTTTTTTTTTACAAATTTATATTTTTTTGGGAATTAGTTGGAATGTCATATCTTAACGCAAAATAATTGGCCAAATATGAGATACAGTTGTCCAATAAACAAGTTATACCTACATTAGACAAAACTTAATTTACCTGATAACACATAATTCAAACAAGCATTTCCTTTCCAAAATATAACAAAGAAAAAAAGAAACCTGCCATAACTATAAGCCTGTTAAATAAAGGCATGGCCACGATGATCTCAGTTTGAAAACATGAAAATTAGTGTTTTTTTAATCATACTGATTCAACTAGAAGATCTATATACAAACTTTCAGTAAGCTTTTCGCTTTGAATCTTCAGTTTTGTACTTTTGGTTATATTCAAGGAAATTTGTAGCTTCAAAATGGATGTTTTTCTTCTATGGCTTCGATCAACGACAGTATAGATGATCATGATCGTCATCAAACTCTGTTACACCCATTTCTAGGACCTTACCAACCTGATTTCAAGGACCTTACCTATGGTTCGGGTGACTAATTAAATCAAACTTTGGTACGGTCGGATCTGAGATGGGAGGATGAGCGATTGGTTGCAGGAGATTTGGTAGAACGAGGATCTATATTTTTCTTCTTTGTGGCTAGAATATCGTGATGTAGATGTTGGAGGCGGTTTAAATAAGTAGGGACTAGGGAGAGAGAATTGATATATTATGGGAATAAAACCCTTTTAATTTAAGGGAAGCCCGTTTGATAGCCAACTGAGAACATGTGAAACAGAATGAAAGTAGCACAATCTCATAACTCGTTTTATTTTAGATCAAAGCTATTATTGGAGTAATCCTGGTCATGTAATCATAAGGCTAGATGGCACGGATAAGTATTTTTCACCTTACACCTCGGTGTCATCTCAACTTTTTCTCTCCTCTCACTTCTCCTCACTTCACTTCACCTTTTAGTGGGCAAGACATGCTTCACGTTCACTTCACTTTAACTCCCATTTTTTTTAATACTTATTACGAATTATAGAAACGTAAATAGACAAAAATAAAAATGCGAACGTACGAAATTAAAAAAAATGCATAAACTTCAAATATTAAACATAGTACATAAACCGGGAATATTAAAACAATACATAAACTATGATTATTAAAGATGCAAACATACGAAAGTAAAACATTACAGAAACTTCGAAATTAAAACGAAAAGTTGAAACCCCACTTCGCTTTCATCCCCGCTCTAACCTCGTCCATGGCTCTGCATGCATCCCCAGTCAAATGTTCATATGGCTGCATATAGAACATTAAGTCTTTTTGCCTTGCTTTATAGTCACTCACTTCCACTTCCTTCCTTTTTATCGCCATATATTCAGCCCATTCTTTCCTCTTCAGTTCATTGTCACGTTCGACTTGCTGTGCCGTCTCCGATACATCATCTTAGTCAATGCCTCGTCATTCATAGTTGCTGATGATCCCGACTTATTCACACCTTTTTTCTTCAAAGCTTTCGCTTTGTCCCTGCCCATTGGTCGTGGAAGTTCTTGCACCTCATTTTCCTCGTCATCTCCAGCAGCATCAGTCAGGTTTATACTAGCATCTCCACCCTCTGGGTTGAACGAACTAGACCCAGATGACTTGTATCTCTTGGACCTTTCATTTGCTTCCTTTGCTAAAATATTTGGAACTTCACTTTCATTCCATTTCTGACATTTTCGTAACTGCTCCTAACAATGTTTGAGTGTGAACTTGACTCCGTATTCACAACCATTTTAAATTGATGTAAATTTTGTGATATGTTGTGTGAACTTGACTCCGTATTCACAACGCATTTTCTTCTTCATGGGTCCATGGAATGTTCCGTTGTGGCTCCTCGGTTTGAGACGGCCTCTTTTGGTGTCTTTTTGGCTTCGCTGTAACCGGTGGTGGTGACGGGGCTGTGGCCTCGGCGGGAGATTCTTCACGTTGAGTGTTTTGATAATAAGACTCATCAAATTGAGGTTCATACAAATCCTCATTTCGAAATGTTGAAACAGGAGACATGGGTTTGTGGGTATGATGTTGTGATGACGAACCATCAATTTGGGTTTGTGACATATCAAACGGGTACGCGTTATGTTGGCCCGAGAATTGGGTAAAAGCGTTTTGTTGGTGTTGTTGTGAGAATTGGTTAAAGGCTTGTTGTTGTGGGTATGGATTACGGTATGGTGAGTTTGTGTAGTTTTGGTTATAAAAGTATGATTGTGGTCGTAAGTTGATTTGTTGGTTTGGCGAGGCAGTATTTCCTAGATTGAAGGTTCCTTCGGGTGTCGAGGGATTGCTTTGGGAATTTCTTCGTTGGGGACGTTTGATGTTTCGGGGAGTGTTTTCTTGAAACATTTTTTTTTAATAAAAAGATGAAGTAATAAGTTGAAAAGATTTGAGATTGTGTTTAAAAAAAGTGGGTTTTGTGGGTTTTTATAAAAGAAAAAATTGGGTGTTGTGAGTCTCTTTTTTTTTTTTTTTTAAGTATGCAATGGATACTACGTTTATATTGTACAAGTGGACCCATTTTTTTCAAATCTGCAAGGTGGAACGTTTCACCATAGTGTTCTGGTGTGTGAATCACGCGTGAGGATGCAGGTGGCAAGTGTTCGTGCGTGAGTTCGCAAAATGGTGAGGGCATCACCATGCCTTGCCATCTATCCTAATATATGTCACTGACGATAAATCATATTTAATAAACTCCCACAATCATAACTGACATGTATCTTTAAAACTAAAAAAAATGATTTTATATATGTGCATTGGAATTTATGATTCAAGGTACAAAGGTTCCGATTGGAGTGTGGTGGTCATGGTTGTGTGGTGGTAGAGGGTGGTGGTGATGGGAAGTCAAAAAAATGAATAGTAAACTGCAAAAAATGTTCTTGCAAAAAATGTCACTGTAGTAGGCGAGGGTAAAATAGTCATTTCACACGGCCAAAACTAAAGAGCGTTAGCCAAAAAAACCTTTTTTGCAGCTACAGTAACGCTTCAAGGACATAACTTGCAGAAAATTGAAAGTTTAGGGACAATATTTGCAGTTTTTTTTAGGACATTTTCGCATTTTTTGAGGACATCTTTCGCATTTTTGATACAAATCACATGTGATTTTTCCAAACGTAACTGGAAAAAAATGAAAAAAAAAAATCATTGAAAATATATCGAAGTGCTCGTCTACTGAAAGACAAAAAAAATACTTGGCGTGATGGTGTATTTTTTTCAATTGATGATTTACCGTTTGCAAGATATTTTATTTTTTAAAAAGATGGGGAAAGTGGGTTTTTTTATAATTTTGATAAAAACGTTTATTTATATTTTACGATCTTCTAATGTTTTGTCAATAACAAACGTAAAATCATTTTAACGAGATAAATAAAATACGTAACGCTTTGAGCCAAAAGTTTACTAACTCATTTCACTAAACAAATAAACCTTAAACATGTTTAGTTAACAAGTTTACATAAAACCAAGACCATTTTATAAAAACATTTAAGTAACTTAGTTACTTACATTTTATAAAATACATTCAACTTGTAAAAATAAACTAGGAAAGACTTGGACTATCCATGACCCAAAACCAAGTCCATAACCCATAACCCATGGAGCTTGATCCATAACCCATGATGTTGGGAATTATATTTGAGTCGATAAAGACAAAACATATGAAAGATGAAGGACTTAAAAGACAAAGGAGAATTCTACAAAAAGATGAAGATTACAGAAGATCTTTTATATGTTAGGAAGATTTTATTGTAGTTATCTTTTGTAACTCTAATGTCTCTATTATATAAAGAGACATAGGAGGCGTTAGTTTATGCGTGTTAAGATGTAACATCACTAAAATGTACGTGTGTGTGTATGTCTAGGGCGTAGGTCTTGTAAATGCCTAGACTTGGTTTGTGTTTGTTTAAGCCTCAAGGTCAAATCCTTGATGCCTGTTACAAGATGTGTAACACGTACTACACTTGATCACGTAGTATTGGGGCTTATTAGTTTGTATATTGTAAAGATGATGACGAGAAACCTTGTTCAATAACAATGATGTTTTACTTATTCCGCTGTGCATCATGTTTATCTTTGTTATTGTTATCCCTAGATAAGATCTAATCAATCTGAGCTTACAAACGATTTATCAGGTGGTATCAAAGCTTGGGGAGCTCGTGATCTAGGGATTCACAAGGTTTTTAGTCGAAGAAAGACGAAGAAAATCAATTTTGGTTTCAATTTTCGCAACTTTCTGCAGAGCTGTTTTCAAAAGGAGATAGCTCATTCGTTAACCGTTGGATCGGGCTTAAATATTTGTTGAAGGTTCTTTGCATATCAAGGTACAATTTCACCGGAGGGATCTTCAATCTGAGCTCTTAATCCTCAGGTATTAAATTTTAAAAACTGCTGCAGAGAAGTTCAAGTTTTTCGATTTTTAGGGTTTCTATATGAAAGTCGGATAGGGTTTATTTGATAACCCTAATATTGATCGATATTGGTGGAATGTTGCTGCTATACGTGGTTTACTAGGTTTACATTAGCGATCATGGACCTTTAAACAGGTTAATGACACTAAAAAGTGTCACTAAAGACTAACAAGTGTTGTCTTTATACTTAAATAAAAAAAAATTTAAAAAAAAAAAAAAAAAAAAAATAGGTATCCTTAATGGTTTATATAGTGTAACATGAGTACTTGATAGAAGATATAGCAGTAGATCGTGGTTGAGTGTGTACATATTTATGATGATAGCAACTAGGCGATACTATAAAAACCTAATTTAGGCTTTTGGTATGATCGTAGTATTAATGTGGCGATGTTTGATTAATACTGTGTCAATCGTTGCTGCTGGTATGATGTAAGTAGGTTTGTTGATTGTGAGTTTGTGATCGCTAAGGTGCAGCAAAAGGTTTATGTTCACAGGTTTATTCATGCTTGGATTCAAGTTAATACTACCACATGATATATTTTTTTTTTGGCACTGCTAGTTTTGGGCTCATAAGATACTTAGTACTGCTCGAATACACTTAGTATTGCCAGGTTGTTTCAATAGTACTGCTAGCATTAAGTGGTTTTCTACTATTAGGTTTATGACTACAGTTAATGCTGCTTGGATTTACATATTTATACTGCTAGCATTGGATTTAATGAATGTTGTTACTGCTTGGGCTCGAACGAAGTTTATACTGCTTGATTTAAAAGTGGTACTTGTATTGGTACAACTGGTATAGACGTGAATGCTTTTGGATTGCTATGGAAATCTTTGGAACGAATTCGATTGTTTGTGTTTGATGAACTCAAATAAGTACATTTTATTATCATCATTTATCCTATTTATTTGACTTGTTTTATTATATTATCTGTGAGAATTGATACGTTAATGTTTACTTTTGTAATTCTCAGGTAAAAACAAGTATTATGTGAAACTTGGCGATTTTGGACTAATTATGGAGCAAAACAAGCAAGAAGTTAAGAGTCTACTGAAATGTACAAGATCAAGACCATTCTGTTCCAGATACGCCGCATCCTACTTTTTATATACGGTGCATCACTATCAAGATTTCACAAGTAATAATCCAAGACAGCAAAGGACATGCGCCGCATACAAGAATGGAGTTACGCCGCATCGTCTGGCGGTGTACGAATATTCCTGAATATATTAATCTTGGACCCCACGCGAAGTTAAGTCAATGCGCCGCATCTACTTATCCTATGCGCCGCATCTAGCCCTCAGACAGAAACTATAAATACCCCAAAGTCAGACGAATTTCGGAGGTTCGACATTTAGCTAAATACAAAGACCGAAGAAACCCTAGGACGAATTCAGACGAAGTAGCAGCACAAGACACACCTTGAACGAAGATACAAGAGCTGTAAGAAGGTCCTGCATGTATTCAATTCATTAAGTAGTTTAGTTTTATTGTATTAGTACACTTTAATTTATCAGGATTGATGGGCTTGTGTCATTGATTTAATCATGCACTTCAACTCCCCTTAAAATTGCTTTCCCATTAATTAAAGTTTATATGTTGATGTCTTTGGTGACTTTTATTAGTGCATTGATAACCTCTGTGTCTAGCTGAGCATTGATCGGGTCGCCATGCCTCTGTCCTCGCCTATTTATTTTATCGCCTATGCATTCTATCGTCTGTAGAAAAGTAGGAAGAAAGATAAGTAGGATAGACATAAGTAATCATTAAGGGTTTACTCGCCGATAAGATTAGAACCAACGAGAAAGGGATTAATCTCGGTGCGTCGCATCGAACTATACACTTCATATAAAACTAGCAATAAAACAAGTGACAAGCTACTTAACTATCAGGACAGGTCTTCTTATTGTCTCAAGTATTTATCTGTGTACGTGTGTGCTAATCGCTGATTCGTGCCTATTAGTTTAGTTTATATTTAATCATAACCAAACCGTGCCAGTCTCTCAGGCTGAAACCCCCTTGCGTTAGATTAGGTTGTATAGCTAACTTAAGATATTAAAATACTGATTAGAATAACTAGATAATACGTTCCACTCTTAGTGATCGACACTCTACTTACCATTATATTCATACTGACCGGGTACACTGCTCATTAAAGTGTGTGTTATTGATAAGTCGGCTAAATATAAATTAAAAACTTGAATACTGCTAAAACCACAACGACATACCGTGGGTATAAAAATTAGAGCAACAAACACGCACATCAGTGTTGTTTGAACTCGACTCAAGGATTGAGCTGTTTAAGTTCGATGGCATGTTACTGCTGCCTAAGGAGAATCAAAGGAGATTAATAATGTCTGTTGGAAGTTTGTACTGTTGTCCTTCGTTTGTTAATACTGGTCGTCCAAGGGGAAGGTATTAGTACTGTTCTTTAATATTAATATTGCTTGAGTTCCAATGTTTATATTGTTAGTAGGTATGTGATGATTAGTACTGCTACGAATTACTTAGTACTGTTTGTTCTTACAAGTTAATACTGCTCGATATAATTTAGTACTGCTGGTTGAAAATAAGGCGAACAGTATTAAAAAGTTTGTACTGGTAGTTTTGTTCGATATCGGATAGAAGGGATTATTAGTACTGTCAGGGTTGACAGATATCGAACAGTACATGTATGGTGGATCTCGGACAACAAAGGCAGTTTAAATTTTTGGATTTTGATTTTGGAACAAATTGATTCCAACACATACACTGGTTTGATTATTGGTTTGTTAAGAAGGTTCTTGGAAAAACAGAAGATGTTTGGCGTTTGGTTTTTGGATTTTAACAGATAATAAAGGCTCATTTTATTTGTTCTAATTGATTACAAGGAAGATTGTTTATCACCTATTTGAAGTTGAAGTGGAGTTTCACAAGTGCGTGTTCTTATTATATCTTTCTAGCAGAAAATAACTTGTTCGTGTGTTAATGTTGTGACGAAGACTTGTCAAATCTAGCAATAGGTCTTTGCTATCACTTAAAGGAGTTACATTGTAGTGCTCAGTGTCTCATTGAAGATGAGGATTTTGTCAAGAGATTGCGGTATACTTATATGGTGTTAATATAAGTTCAAAGTCATGTTGATAGTGCAAGACATAAGACATAAGTTTGGGATTGTTTTACTTCAGTATCAAGTTTGTAATACTTAGTTTTCTTCATCCATGATCATTACATCGAGCTTACAGATTTGAAGAATCAAGAAATGGTTAACATATGGGTTTCAGGGGAAGCTTAATGTTAAAATGTTTAAATATTTGTATGCTACATCGAGGTGAAGGTTTTTACAACTGCTAGTTGTTATTATTACTACTGGTTTAGGTTTCTTTTGTCTTGAGTTCATTTATAGTAAGCTTTTTGGTGTTATCAATGGTGGGTAATTCGAGACATTGGAAGACTGGATTGGAAGTATGTGAGATCCTGTAAAAATCCATCGTAATAAATCTCACTGATTAATGATAATCTCAACTTACTGTTTAATAAAACCCATTTTTATGGGAAAATTTAAACTTTTCTCTTATTGCTATCGATATCACGTTATGTTCGTGTTATATATTAAACAGCAACGCTTACTCGAAACACAAATCACGGGATTTCATTCTCCCTAAAATTCGAAACTTCACAAATAAAAATAGTTGGTAATAATAAAAATCCCTACACAAGATATATGCCTTCTTCCTAATCACTCGAAATTAGCACACTTAATTTCCAATTTACTTCTCCCTAAACTACAAAAACCAAACGGGCCACACAAATTGTCAAAGCCCACCTCGCAGCCCACGATCCACAGCCCAACACTTGTTTTTGTTAGTTCATGAAATTCGACCAGCCACACCTCTTCAAAAGCGACTCAATATCTTTTGAATTTTAAACGTAACCCTCGAATATTTTTACACAATCTCATACACGACCCACTATATTATTCGTATACCAAATTTCAGAAACTCGAGTCGAGTATTAATGTGGTTTTGAAGACCCATTCGGTTGTCCCGTTCCACCCAACTCGATAGATATAAAAATCACAAAACTTAACTATCTAAACCCAAGCTCCTACCTATGAGTTCTTAACAATAAAACTAACATCTCACGATGATCAAAGGACAACAGTAGTAAACGTGTGTGACTTGATAAACCCATTTATCCATTTAGAAATATCAAGCGAATATAGATATATGCCAACCACAAGAGACAAGATTACAAACTCCTCATGCCTTTAAAGTCTTTATGTTGTCAGTGAATTCTTATTTAGCTAAACCCTCACTCATTCACTCGGTTAGACACTTGCATACTCAACCGAAAATATCTATCGAATATGTATATAAACCAACGACTAGAGACAAAGTTCTACCAATCCTCTCCATACTTTCCCATGATTACTAGGCCAGAAGCATGCGAATATTTCTGCCCAATGTACAGTAGAAACATGATTGAGCTTGAGGGCAATCTAGTCAAAAGCATTATGTAGTTACCTCTATAAAACCCACTCTTTTCTAACAACCTTCACTGCCAAAATCATACACATTCCACTCTCACTAAATAACCTTAAAAACTTAGAGCAACTCTTGTGTCACCTTGGGAAGCAAATCGAATTAGAAGAGAATACGTGAAAGCGCATTCGAACCCATCAAGCTCACTGCCTTGTTCGTATATTTCTATCCGCGTTCCATTCGACTCCACAGCTCTTCACCACCTTTTTCTAAGGTGTAGTAAGTATCCTATAACCCTCATGCTCTCATTTCTCACATCCACACATGCATGCATTTTACTTTTACACTCGAACGTATAAATATTTCTAGTTTAGTTTACATGCAACTTCTTCTCGTATAACTCACATCTTGTGTCGAAAAACTCCATCAAGAAAGACTAGAATTTGATTCACAATACCCCTCTCACGTTTACACTTAAACACGTGCATCATTAGAACGTATCATTTATTTTTGCCAAGGGTCGTATATGCTCTTTTATTCGAATAGATTGCATGAAACCATCTGTTTATAACTCTCAATGAGGGCAAGTTAAAAACCACACTAGTACATGTTAGAAATACATGCATGCACACCCTCTTTTGTTTTTCCACTCGAACGTATATAGTTTTATGTTCGTTTGTACGAACTGATGAATCACACAAGCATTCCACTGTGGACGGTTTAGAATCACAACATACATCATTTTCACGTCTAACATTCATTTCATGCATGGCTCAAACGTATAAGAACTTGGCATCACACGAAAACACTTAAAAGTTTCTAAGTATTTTGTTATAGCAAAACCGACCCGACTAGCCTTAAAAACAATTTAATATCTCATGATTTAACTAAATGAACATGCTCTAACTTTGTGCGACCTGTTAGAGCACACAACTAGCTACGTTTTTCGTATAAACATCTTACAAAAATAATAATGTTTCGACCCCTTAAAACTGCCCAAGTAAAGCGTATAAATCATATATTTTGAAAAACCACTAAAAACCCATATTGGGCTAAAGTTGTAATCGTTAAGGGCCCATTTAAGGGAGGAATAAGCTACTGACCAAATAAGCTAGTGAAATAAGCTTCAATTATCTTAAATATAACTTATAAAAAGTCGCCCACTTTTTCTTTACCATTTTGACATTTTTGGACTAAAAATGTAACGCGTTTCAACTATAAGGACTAAAACTGCCAAACTATGAAACTTGAAGACTAAAGCTGTGAAAACAGATTATAAAAGACTTAGAATGACATATCATTGAACTTCAAGCCTTACATGGACATTTGGATTATTTTTGGACTAATATTGAACTTTGGGCTAACGAAGGACTAACAACGTAACGCAAACACGGTTAGGATAAAAGTGTAAACCTGGGAAAGGACAAACTATTTTTCACTTGACATTATTTCATTTTCCATTTTTCACCACCACTTCACATGCATTTATTACATTCTAGTTACATATATTTAATTTTCGTTAATTATTAAACGATTTCACTCGCATATCATTTCATCATATTTTGAGGAGATAATACCTCGAGTCAAGTGACATAAGAATCAAGATAATATCAATGTATGATATTATATGTTCTTAACTTGAGGCATTTTAAGCATATCACACTCACATCATCAAATCGTTGTACGATTTCTCACTTTCACACTCATCGTTAGTTATAAGTCGAATCTTAGACTTCCCTCATATTCAGGTTTCGTATCGAGGACGTTTCCGTGATCGTTTCCATAGATCTTATAATCCTATCTTGTCAGATACACTCCAGGTGAGTCGTGGCCCTTACCTTTAATAATTGTTTTATAACTCTTTTGGGGGAGATACATGCTTCAACTGTTTTAAGTATTATTATACTTTGAAAACTCTCATGATTTACTCAAAATCATCAGCTATGCTTTACATGTTTTGAATCATCCTTTGGAAGGAATATATGCTAGTTATATTTGCAAAACTGCTTGCTTAGCTTAAATGCTATATTTGAAAAATAACATTTTCAAACTACTTGTTGTAACAAGATACTGAGACTCATTTTATGCATTCATATAACAGCTGAATGTACTGTTAACTTAACTATGATGTTTATACATCCCAACTGGAAATAATTGCCAAAAACTAAAGTACGCATATTCTATGAAAACCCGAACTCTATATTGCCTAAGTTTAACTATATTGCCATAAAGTCCCTAGATCATGAGCCATTAATCACTGCGGTGAGCGCGAATATAGTGGACAGCTTCGAAACCTGTAAAGGCTGACGACCTATCCCACTAAATACTGGATGGAATGCCGGATGGCTAGTCGTATTTAGTCGCGATACACTATATTTGACACATAATAGGATGAGGCAATCACCTATTACTTAGGGCAAAACCATCAGTAACCCTGATGTGACTTTCGCCGTTTTACGGTACTTTTGTTAACGTTTTGCGCGTCATGAGGCTTAGAGCAATATAACCTTATGAATATATATGTCTTCTTATATATATTCGGATACAGCTGTATTTAGTAACGACCACTTCACACTGATAGACATCAGACTTTAAACTATTGTTTTCACTATGTGATTTGAATATGTATCATGTACTTGGAACTTAACTATTATCATATGTGACTTAGTAGTGTCTTATGATAGGGACAACTCGATGCTTGGCATATCGTCTATTTTAAAAGTTGAACTATTATTTCATTGCAAGCATATAACAACGTAATTCATTTTCACTTAAAAACTTATGATCATCTGAGTTCATAAACGATTTACTCGTGGATTTTCACCAAATTGCAAACTTGCTAGTTACTTCAAGAAGTACTAGTATTTATTTCAACTATCAACTCTTGAATTCATTGAAAGAAAGTTATTTTCTATCAAACTCTACGAACTCACCAACCATTGTGTTGACGTTTTAAGCATGTTATTCTCAGGTAATCAACGGAGCAGGACCAGACACGGAGTGGGCATTAAATACACTGATAACTTAAATGGTGTGAAAATCAAATATGTCATTCTTTCCAAGTTACTATACTTTTGTGGGATTTTCAAATCAAATATTTAAACCTTTGTACCAAAACTATTATTTTGAATGACATATAACTTTCAAAACGCCTTTTCAAGCCGTTTTCTAAAATTTTTGACGTCGATCCTCAGTGTAACACCTAATTATTTTCCGCTGCCACAAAACCAAATTAGGGGGTGTTACAAAGTATGATAGTGGTTCGTGGTTGTGAAGATCAAAGTTGCATTTACTTAGAGTCTCCTAGTGGATTATGACAAAAAGGGGAAGAAGTAATACATTGAAGCTTTGCAACTTGAAGATCCTTGGTGGTATAGCATGGATTAAGGGGAAGTCTGTTTCTTTCATATATATTAGCTTCAGGGGAAGTTCGTTCTTATTTGGTTTTGTCATTATCAACTAGGGGAAGATTGTTGGGAATTATATTTGAGTTGATAAAGACAAAACATATGAAAGATTAAGGATTTAAAAGACAAAGGAGAATTCTACAAAAAGATGAAGATTACGGAAGATTTTTATATGTTAGGAAGATTTTATTGTACTTATCCTTTGTAACCCTAATGTCTCTATTATATAAAGAGACATAAGGGCCGTTAGTTTATGCGTGTTAAGATGTAACAACAGTAAAACGTGTGTGTGTGTGTGTCTAGGGCGTAGGTCTTGTAAACGCCTAGACTTGGTTTGTGTTTGTTTAAGCCTCAAGGTCAAATCCTTGATACCTGTTACAAGATGTGTAACACGTACTACACTTGATCACGTAGTATTGGGGCTTATTAGTTTTTATATTGTAAAGATGGTGACGAGAAACCTTGTTCAATAACAATGATGTTTTACTTATTCCGTTGTGCATCATTTTTATCTTTGTTATTGTTATCCCTAGATAAGATCTAATCAATCTGAGCTTACAAAGACCCATTGCATGACATCATGCATGACACCTAAATGGGTAAAACCCATGATCCATGACCCAAAGTCCATAACCCATAACCCAAAGTCCATAATCCATGACCCAAGATGTCTTTGACATCATGAATGACATCACATAACCCATGGATCATAACCCATAACCCAAAACCCGGAATTGTAACCCAAAGTCCGGACTGGTGATACCAGATACCCGGATCCCTGGCTTTACTCTGGCCGGATCCCTTTGGGAAGGGATCCGCCGGATCCGGGTGAACAGTGCTCAGTTTTCCTATAAATAATGACCCATTTCTCTCTTGCTTCTCACCCCTTTTAGACATATCTTCTCTATATGTTCTAAACTCTCTAACCTCAGATCCAAGGATCTTTCTATGTAGTATTTCTATGTGATTCTCTAGGTTCCTCTTAAAGGTGAGATCACGACCTCTCGAAGACTTGCAAGCTTGTGACATGAGTTGCTAAGATTCTTCTTCTTCACAAGATCACAGAAGTGTATCCTGTTGTTCTTTCTTCTTCTCAAGGGTGTTGTAGATGTGTTGAATTCGTTAGGTGAATAAGGACGTTGGTTCTGTTGGGAATGCTCCTAACACGTAAATGGAATGAAATTTACGGGATTACATTAGTTACTATGTAAGCCACATACACAGGTACTAGAAACGTCATTATTATAAAGTTATGTGTATATTTGGCCATATATACCCCTCCATACTTCCATGGAGGGGTGAGACTTGTGTGCGTATTTCACTTTCATCTTTATTAATAAAACACTAGTTTTCCCTTCTCTCTCTAACTATGGCTATCATGTATTACCATCATCACCGACCTCCCGAATCACATAATCAACCTTAAATACGATCCTACAAGTGACATCAGAGCTATGGTTGTTACTTTTTGGTTGATTTTTTGTGGTCTAATCTTGTCAAAACTGTCATTTTAAAACTATTATAACAAGATTTTTATTGTTTTTAAATACCTTTCGTTAGTAACAGTTTTTTAAGAGATGTGTAGCTTTTATGGTCCCAAAAGAAACGCGTACTGGTCAGCTTATGGTTAAAAATGTACTGGTCACATCTGGTGTTGCTTATGGTCAAAAAACGCTTACTGGTCAGATCTGGTGTTTTTTTTGGTATTTATGGTCTAATAGTACTGGTCATAAAATGCGTAAACTTGATACCAACCCGTGGAATATTTGTGGTCATAATAACGTGGTCAGAAAATGGTAAAAAAACATAGTCGAATACTGGTCAGAAAACGTGTCCAGAAAAGATGGTCGGAAAAGACGTCGGAGCAGATGGTCAACAAGTCAAAACCCTCATTTTTCGAGCAAGCCACAAAACCCTAAAGTTTCGAGCAACTCTTCATACCAGTTTTCGAGTATCTTGTAAAGATATTTCAAACAAGTCTCAAACTTTCGAGTAACTCTAAAAGTTTCGAACAAGTCTGAAACTTTCGAGCAACTCTAAAAGTTTCGAACAAGTCTGAAACTTTCGAGCAACTCAAAAGGTTACTCGAAAAGTTACAAAAAGGAAGAATGAGATGAAGAAAAGATTGACCA
Organism: Artemisia tridentata subsp. tridentata; assembly: GCA_021014915.2. NCBI lineage: Eukaryota > Viridiplantae > Streptophyta > Magnoliopsida > Asterales > Asteraceae > Artemisia > Artemisia tridentata. Next base: position 118,014,672 of record CP139507.1, read on the forward strand.
CAACAAAAACACTAGACTAAGACTCATTGACTTCAGTTATTCACCATCATCAGTCAACTGTCAACATACGACTGCAATGAAACGACCTCAAATCTATTGTAGATCTTCCTTGGTTCAAAATAGTCGAACAAAAAGAAAAGAAAGAAAGATCGAGAAGACAAAATACAACCTGAACCAAATAACCAACATCAAATCCAACATCTATCCTAAACCTCACCACATCTCACGTATACAACACAACATCAAAATATAACATCATCTATCCTATGAACCCCTCGTTAACATCAACCCATCTCATCATTCAAACTCAAAATTAAATAAGATCTCAGTCTTATCTATTTTAGGTTCTCAAAATTCGTCCTAAGACAAAAACCATAGAGATGTTCCTCACAGATCTTTGTTGAAGCTAAGCTCCATTGTATATCCAAAAACTAAAAGAAGGAATGATAACAACGATGTTATATCCCATCTTGGTTTCCTTCAAACGACTCACAAAACAAATGAAAATGTAAAACAGAAAACCTATCGTGATCTTATAAGGATCTTGAAGCTGTTTAATGCTTGATTTCTTCATGGGTTTTAAGATTTGAACAATCGTGTTCAACACTGTCTTGTGCTTCAACGTTTAGAAGAAGAAAGTAATTAGTGACAAACGATTTTGTTTGTGTGTGACGATTCGGTTTTGTGATGAAGATTGATTCAGTTTTGATTGATGATGAAAGGTAAGGTTAGATCGATTTGATGATGTTATTGAGATGAGATTAGATCTGGTATTGAAGAGTTAGGTGAGAGGTGAGTATATGGTAGGCGAATTATTTGTTATTTAGGTTAGATTAATGAGTAATATTAGGGTAAGTTTGTTTTATAACTGTATGATGTAAGGTGTTGGATCGGGTCTATTTTGCATAGGTTTAGGGCTGCAACAATACATCAAATGAATATTGGGCTGAAATTAATCCATGAATTGGGCTTGAAATCTTTGGATACGAAAATTACATATAATTAGGCTGAAAATTTTAATAACAAATCTATTGGATCGTACGATTTGAGCTGAAACTTTAATTATTCAAATGTATTTTTTAATACAAAGTGTTAATTTTTGGTATAATTGCTGGCAAGAAGAGTGGTATTTTTGGTTATTACAAATTTTCACGGGGATACATTTTGTACATGATCGGGAAAAACCATTATCAAAGTTCACCTAAACCGTCAAAAGGCTAGATTTAGGCATTTAACCGCAAGATGTGACTACGGTGTTTATTCATTATTACTTATTTGAGGTTGAAGTGGGATATCACGGATGCGTGTACTTAGTATCTGAAGATATCGGGGTTGGTTGGATGCATGATTCTTCGAGATCCTTGTTCTAGCTTTTATCCGTACGAATGACAGAGACTAGATTTGTCTAGTTATACCTGGCGTAAGGAGTTACGTTGTTGTGCTCACAGTGTATAGCTATCACTTTAAAGGAGTTACGTTGTAGTGCTCAAGTGTCACAAAAAGCTGTGGATAATTCAAGAGACGTTCATATACAATTAAGGATGGTTGGATGGGTATATGATTCCCTACCTTTATTGAAATTCTCAATATTGGTTCTTAGTCAGACAATAGTGCAAATTTAAGTCACAAGTTTGGGTTATTTTACTTCAGTATCAAGTTCGTCATATTGGGTTTTCTCCATCGGTAGTTACTACAAAGAGCCGACAGAATGATAATGGGGTCGGTAAAGAGTTAGCTGAGAGGAGTGGTATGTGCTTAAACATATACTATTTCTAGACCAAAACCGGACCCAAAAAGACCAAAAACCCGACCAAAATGCCAAATATATTGTGTTTTTGTGTTTTTACATATGCAGGCACGGATATCGAAGAAAAGGACAAAAATAAAGAAAGAACCGGAAAAACGAGCACGAGATATGGAAGTGTTATTTTTAGCCGATGCCGGGAAGAAATTATGGTCAAAAAGTCAACCCAAGTCCTCCATCTATCAGAAGTTGTCAACATTAACCCTTGGATTCTACTTTGAAAAAGGTGGCAAGATCAGTCCCTCAAAAATCAGAAGTTACACATTAAGTCCCTATGATTAAATCCTTAAAAGTTAAAATCAATAAAACCCGGATTCACAACTAAACCACCCCAACCCAATTTAATTTACCCAATCCACTTAAACAATTACCCTAGCCCAGTCCAACTTCCTTTTTCCTTGACCCGATCCACACCAATAAACAAAAACCCGGTCAACCATGTATAACAAACTCAGTCAAAAAAATAAAATACAACACACACACACACACCCGCTTACTCTTTTCCCCAATTACCCAGATAAATCCACTCTTATGAACCCTAAATTTACCCGTCTAAAATTGACCGCATTTAAGGGTACTATGGTCCTTGCACGCATATCTAGAAGAGTCTGACAACTGCCATGACACGTGGGAGCCTGCTATTGGACGAGCCGTGTCATCAAATTGATCTAACGGATGGATTTGAAGCGTAGAGAGCAAGCCAAGTGATCAAGGGTCTGGATTGATTCATAAGAGTTCCTGAAGCTTCTCAGAAGGGCTATTTATAGCCCCTCTCACCCACGATTTGAGGCGTTAGGTTTTGGTTAGCTAGTTAGTTAGTAGGAGTAGAAGTAGTGTAGGAATTAAGAGAGTTAAAATTAAGTTTAAATTTCTGTTTTATTGTACTGAATTTTTAATGTAATTTGCTTTTCAAATTAATAAAAGTTTATCAGTTTCATAATTTTGTTGTTTTATTCAGTTTTTATTTAGCATTTACTATTCAGTTCTTAGTTCTTATAAGCTCCTAATTTCTGATTCTTTAAGCTTGTTAAAATTTACTTTAGTTTTTATAAATCTCTGTTATTAGTTTTCATAAAATATATATATATATATATATATATATATATATATATATATATATATATATATATATATATATATATATATATATATATATATATATATATATATATATATATATATATATATATATATATTATTATAAGCAACAGCTTATTTGAAGCTTGAAGTGATAAGTTGAGTATAAGCAAGGAAGTGCTCAGCCTATCTTAAGATAGGCTGCTTGGAAAGCCCTCCATTTAGTCGGGGGTAAAGAAGTAAGTTTCTCTTTTACTATTGCATTTTCTTATTAGCTTAAGTATCTGTTTAAGCTAGAGTAGATGTTAGTAGCTGTTAGTGGTGCATTAGGTTGGTTACTGTTGCTGTGTTCTTATGATACTTTAATCTCACTTGTTATAAGGTTAATCACTTATTAGGTTTGTTAATCACTTACTGTGCTGTGTTCTCATTTAAGTGGCTCATTTATTAGGTTTGTTAATCACTTGTTAGTGGTGCTTTAGCTGTTACTGTTGCATTAGTAGCTTATTGCTGAGCTTATTTGAAGTCTAAATGTGGCACTTTGAAGTTGCTCTTAGGTGTTTGAAAGTCTGGTATGAATAGGTATTGTTTTGTGGAAGTTATTGCGCCAAAATTCTTTCCTGCTGTCACAGATTTGTCTTTGTCTGCGCTGCTTATCTGGCTTTTCTTTAAGCTTATCAAAAGGTGTTTCAGGCCCTTATTTTTAGAATCTAGATAGGTTAGATAGTAAGCTCTTAGGTTAATATCTGGGATATCATAAATTAGCTTATTCATTAACTTATTTGAGGTCTGCATTTTGCCTGCTCACCTTTCTTGTCTGCTGCATAAAAAATTTGGCCTCAAGACCACCTGATCTAAGTGCTTTTTGGATAAGCAAAACAGATTAATAATTGGGCAAATTAGGATTTAGGGTAGAGTTTCATATAGGCTTTGAGCTTATCATCTGGGATCTGCAAAATCAGCTTATTGGAATGCTTATTCAGGGCTGCAAAGTAGGCACCTAGGCTGTTTTGGTTTCTGACTTGGCTTTGAACTGAATCAGCTGAATTCCAGCTTATTGCTTATGTTGGTGTTATCATTTTCAGTCATTTTAGCTTCCAGTAGTTAGAGTAATCTGTTTTTAGCCTCTTATAACTTTTGGCTTATTTTTGCTTATTTTTAGCTTATTTCCAAGTGCTTATTTCACTGTTTTAGCTTATTTAGACATAATCAGTTTCTAAAATTATTTTTATTAAATTTCTCATTAAAAATTAAAATTCCTCAAAAATTTCCAGATTTTTCCAAGTAGTTTTAATATTTTTAAATCATTTAAATAGTTTTAATTAGTTTTTAATTCATAAAAAATTATTAAAAAAATCAAAAAAAATATTTTTCTTTTTCCAAAAATTTTCTTTTATCAGATTTAATATAGGAGAATTATTTTTATATTTTTAGGTTTTGAATTTTAGCAAAATCATTTTTATTTACGTTTTATATTTCGTCGCGTTCCGTTTTTAAATCAAATTTTCGTTTTTAACATTACATGCTTAGCTTAATTGTTTCTTTAGCATAATTAGTTGTTTTCATTTAATATTTTATTGTTCGTAGTATAAAATCAAATCAATCACTCTTATTCTCATTCACTACACGAATCACGTTCCGGGAACACAAATTCCATTCGATCTTCGTCGGGACAAACGACTCGGGTTAACACATATTTCTTTGTGTGTTTTCCTTGGACTATAATTGACACGAATCAGTTTTTGGCGCCGCTGCCGGGGAAGGTTGAAGTGAGTGCGTGATTTCGTTCGTCGAATCGTGTTTTGAAGACCCTTCCTCGGAAGTTATCGTTTTTATAAAAAATAAAAATACAAAAAGAAAATAATTAAAAAAACACTTTTCCTAAAGTGTTTTCACCATTAATAATAAATCCTCGGTCTTCCGTTGAAGGAGGGCGGTTGTAAACCATTCCGAATAAACAACAAAAGAGATCGTGTAGTTAAACGTTGCTTGGATTATTTCTTTACTACAACCTAATTACGGGGTTTAAGGAAGTCTTGACATTAAATTGCAGACTGAAGAGAGATCCATTCTTCTCTCCCGCCACGCTGCGCGTAGTTTTGAAAAAAACGAGTACGGTTGATAAAACGATCACCAAAAATATAATAATTCTAAATTTTCCTTTAATATAAAAATCCAAAAAGATTTTTCTTTTCAAATTTATTTTTCATTGAGATTTTCCATGTTTCTAAATTTAAAAATCCAAAAATATTCTTCTTAATCCTCTTATCCGTTTGATTCTTTATCTCTATCCCTCTATCCGTTTAATTCCTCTTCTTCATGTCTTCATCTTACCCGTATTCTTGTGAATGGTGTGGGGGTCCTCCAAATGGCGGGAATTGTTCCGGTTGTAGCATGGTGGAATCGGGAAACGGGTTTGTCTATGACCAAAATCCTTATTCCTACCATGAAACAACCGACTTTTTTAACCAGCCCCCACAACATCAGATGGAGACATACTGTTGTGAATATTGTGGAGGTCCCCATTATGGTGCTGATTGTCAAACCGAGAACATGCACTATGAGCATATTCCTTATAACAATCATGACTTATCCGGTTTTGACCAACCTTCACAATACACAACCCCTCGGGACCTTCTTCTTCAAAGGTTTTTAACTACTAGAGCTGAACAGATAAATGCTCAAAATCAATTCAACATGAACCTTCTAGCTGAAATAAACCGTCTTCAGGAGAGGATTCTTATAACTCAAAAACAAGATCCTCCTGTTGACTCGTCCTATCACGAAGAAAGGGAAACGTCTCGACCAGTAGAGAACCTTCATTATGCCAATATGACATTCGCTTATTACGATGACGATGATGACGAGGATTCTATTGGGATATACTATAAGGAGCCGTCAACAGAAATCACTCCCGTCTTTCCTACCGTAGAACCCGAGGACTCTCTAAAAATGGGGGACGAGCATCTCGACACTATTCCGGCAACGGAATCAGACAATGTTGAGAACCTCGTTCCAATCCCAAGTGAGTCCGAGGAAATATCCGACGGTGAAAGTGATTTGCAATCTTATGGAGATTCCCTTGACATTTCCGAGATTACTTCCGGAATTTTCTCTAACCCACTCTTTGAATATAATAACGATTACACTTTCAGTGTTGTTAATCCTCTTTTTGATGAGGGGTTAGAGGACGTTGAGGGCGAGGAGGATCTTCTTTCTAATCTTGATGAGCCCATACCAGAACTCACAGATTCTCCTCGTATTCTTAAATCTCCTCATGAAGAGTTCTCTGATGAACTCACTCATATCATACCTCCTCCAGAGTATGATTTCTATGATTTTGAGGAAGATCATGACCCGGGGGGAGATGTACTCTATCCTAAGAGTTTGATTTTCAATGATTTCACCCCAACCCTCCCTCCCGAGGTCTTTGTTGATGAAGAATGGATTTCCATTCTGATAAAGATCTTTCTCCCCTTCATCACTTATCCAGTGACTTCTCTTCTCCTTCACTCCTTCGGGAGTGAAGATACCATCTTTGACCCCGGCATCTCTCCTTCTTTTAAGCCGTGGGTATCTCATCGGAGTGGAACTTTCGTATGCTTCAATGTTTATCCAAACATTTTGAACGAAAGTCCGATTGAGATTATCTTTTCCACATGCTCCCCCAAGGACAATTAAATTCGGGGTCGAGTCAAGCTCATGTGACTCGGTTACCAAAAACAAGCGCTTCGTGGGAGGCACCCCATGCTTATCATTCTATCTTCTTATCTCTTTTCTAATAAAGTGAGTGAGGAGGGCTACCTCTTCCGTATCTTGTGTTTCGTGTTTTCTATGGTATTTCCAGGTTTGCCCGATGATGAAGACTCTCGTGCTCGTAGTTTCCTTCACGCTACTCGAGTTTCATCATTCGCTGCTTATCGATATCCTAAATCTTATCGTTTAACGTTTATCTTTGGCATAATTCATAAATGGCCTTAGGTTTATGTAGGAGAACCCTTACCTTTAAGACATTGAGGACAATGTCTCGTTTTAGTCTGGGGGGGTAATCTTTCGATTTGATTTTTGACTTGTATTTTTGCCGTTTTCTCATGCAACCCCGTTTTTCCTCCAAAATTGAAAAAATCCAAAAAAATGAGAAAATTTTAAAATTTTTTTTTGTGCAAAAAAATATAATAAATTTTGACATTTTTGTTGACTTTCCGCTGGTGAGAGTAGGAATAAAATTCTGACTTGACCGGGCGTGTTGAGCCCTAGCTTGTTCCCTTAACCATTTATAATCTAGAAGCTCGTGCTAGTCTTTTACATAAGGAGCTAGAAAACGCGAATTCTTTTTAAGAGTTTGCAAGTTCCCGTATTTGACTTTATATATGCATGGCTTGATTATAAGGCTAAGCATTCGCGGATCTTATTATTTAAGATTTTAAATTTGCGAAGAACGAGAAATGATAGAGTTGTTTATAAGTTAGATTGCTAAACGTGGAGTAGTTGGTTCTCTTTAGAGCTCATCGAAGTTATTTGTGGCTTTTTGTTCCCATAAGCTTGTTTCACTCAAAAATAGAAATTTAGGAATAATTAAAGCTATTTTGGTTTTGGCGAAATTTAGTTTTTAATCCTTTTTAAGAAAATCCTTGCTTATAAGAGTTGGGTACACATCAAGGTACTGCCAGTGTTACGGTGTAATAGACTATTCCATCTTGCCGGCTCGCAACCGATGTTGGGATTGTTATAAAAGCCGTAGGACTCGGGATTTGGAAAAATATATAATGAATAATGAATATTAATAATAATCCAAAGCCATAAAAAGTTTTCTGCATCTTGCCGGTTCGCAACCGATGTTGTAGACTTCTAATAAAGGCAGAGGAAAAATTCCAAGGTCATAATAGACTATCACATCTTGCCGGTTCGCAGCCGATGTTGTGATTGTTATAAAGGGCCAAGGATTAATAATATGTGCTTAATAATGTTAATAATGCCAAATTTCGACTCCGAGGTGTCCTAATAAAGGCTTCCGTCTCTGGACTCGTAGATGAGTTGTTTCGGTCGCAAATAAAAGGGATATCCTCAAAAATCGTGTTAAATCAGAGACCTTGATGTGGACCTTATTTTTGTATGCAACGGTTTTCGAGGGAAGGTTTGGAAACTACTTAGCGTCTAAACTAGGTATCTTTATCGGAATAAAAATTATCGAAACGAGAATTTGAAGAAATTCATTTCTCACCAAAAATAAAATAAATAGAGGAAAATAGGAGTTTGGGAACAAGGAGTCCACAATTAGCTTTCTGAGTAGTGTCAGCAATCTAACTTGTAAATAACAATGATTTCGTTTTTAAGCTTAGTTTGGGGACTCGTGAAAAATCAGGAACGACGAATTTTATCCGTATGGTCACTTCTTTATGAGTCGTGTTTCCTGCTCAAAGACCCTAAAAGTTATTGAAAGATAATGATTGTCAACAAAAGCCGTCACATGAATAACGAGAAAAATACAAAAATAGAATAAAAGGAAAATCGGGGAGTTTTTAAAACTTAAGATTTCTTGATCTCTTTTGAAAATTCTGCTACTTCTCAAAGTTAGTAAAAAGAGATTGGAAATTTTTGGTTTTGAAAACGTGTTCTTATAACATTGCATGAGGACATTGCAATAGCTTAGTCTGGGGGAATTTTGGTATGTGCTTAAACACATACCATTTCTAGACCAAAACCGGACCCAAAAAGACCAAAAACCCGACCAAAATGCCAAATATATTGTGTTTTTGTGTTTTTACATATGCAGGCACGGATATCGAAGAAAAGGACAAAAATAAAGAAAGAACCGGAAAAACGAGCACGAGATATGGAAGTGTTATTTTTAGCCGATGCCGGGAAGAAATTATGGTCAAAAAGTCAACCCAAGTCCTCCATCTATCAGAAGTTGTCAACATTAACCCTTGGATTCAACTTTGAAAAAGGTGGCAAGATCAGTCCCTCAAAAATCAGAAGTTACACATTAAGTCCCTATGATTAAATCCTTAAAAGTTAAAATCAATAAAACCCGGATTCACAACTAAACCACCCCAACCCAATTTAATTTACCCAATCCACTTAAACAATTACCCTAGCCCAGTCCAACTTCCTTTTTCCTTGACCCGATCCACACCAATAAACAAAAACCCGGTCAACCATGTATAACAAACTCAGTCAAAAAAATAAAATACAACACACACACACACCCGCTTACTCTTTTCCCCAATTACCCAGATAAATCCACTCTTATGAACCCTAAATTTACCCGTCTAAAATTGACCGCATTTAAGGGTACTATGGTCCTTGCACGCATATCTAGAAGAGTCTGACAACTGCCATGACACGTGGGAGCCTGCTATTGGACGAGCCGTGTCATCAAATTGATCTAACGGATGGATTTGAAGCGTAGAGAGCAAGCCAAGTGATCAAGGGTCTGGATTGATTCATAAGAGTTCCTGAAGCTTCTCAGAAGGGCTATTTATAGCCCCTCTCACCCACGATTTGAGGCGTTAGGTTTTGGTTAGCTAGTTAGTTAGTAGGAGTAGAAGTAGTGTAGGAATTAAGAGAGTTAAAATTAAGTTTAAATTTCTGTTTTATTGTACTGAATTTTTAATGTAATTTGCTTTTCAAATTAATAAAAGTTTATCAGTTTCATAATTTTGTTGTTTTATTCAGTTTTTATTTAGCATTTACTATTCAGTTCTTAGTTCTTATAAGCTCCTAATTTCTGATTCTTTAAGCTTGTTAAAATTTACTTTAGTTTTTATAAATCTCTGTTATTAGTTTTCATAAAATATATATATATATATATATATATATATATATATATATATATATATATATATATATATATATATATATATATATATATATATATATATATATTATTATTATAAGCAACAGCTTATTTGAAGCTTGAAGTGATAAGTTGAGTATAAGCAAGGAAGTGCTCAGCCTATCTTAAGATAGGCTGCTTGGAAAGCCCTCCATTTAGTCGGGGGTAAAGAAGTAAGTTTCTCTTTTACTATTGCATTTTCTTATTAGCTTAAGTATCTGTTTAAGCTAGAGTAGATGTTAGTAGCTGTTAGTGGTGCATTAGGTTGGTTACTGTTGCTGTGTTCTTATGATACTTTAATCTCACTTGTTATAAGGTTAATCACTTATTAGGTTTGTTAATCACTTACTGTGCTGTGTTCTCATTTAAGTGGCTCATTTATTAGGTTTGTTAATCACTTGTTAGTGGTGCTTTAGCTGTTACTGTTGCATTAGTAGCTTATTGCTGAGCTTATTTGAAGTCTAAATGTGGCACTTTGAAGTTGCTCTTAGGTGTTTGAAAGTCTGGTATGAATAGGTATTGTTTTGTGGAAGTTATTGCGCCAAAATTCTTTCCTGCTGTCACAGATTTGTCTTTGTCTGCGCTGCTTATCTGGCTTTTCTTTAAGCTTATCAAAAGGTGTTTCAGGCCCTTATTTTTAGAATCTAGATAGGTTAGATAGTAAGCTCTTAGGTTAATATCTGGGATATCATAAATTAGCTTATTCATTAACTTATTTGAGGTCTGCATTTTGCCTGCTCACCTTTCTTGTCTGCTGCATAAAAAATTTGGCCTCAAGACCACCTGATCTAAGTGCTTTTTGGATAAGCAAAACAGATTAATAATTGGGCAAATTAGGATTTAGGGTAGAGTTTCATATAGGCTTTGAGCTTATCATCTGGGATCTGCAAAATCAGCTTATTGGAATGCTTATTCAGGGCTGCAAAGTAGGCACCTAGGCTGTTTTGGTTTCTGACTTGGCTTTGAACTGAATCAGCTGAATTCCAGCTTATTGCTTATGTTGGTGTTATCATTTTCAGTCATTTTAGCTTCCAGTAGTTAGAGTAATCTGTTTTTAGCTTCTTATAACTTTTGGCTTATTTTTGCTTATTTTTAGCTTATTTCCAAGTGCTTATTTCACTGTTTTAGCTTATTTAGACATAATCAGTTTCTAAAATTATTTTTATTAAATTTCTCATTAAAAATTAAAATTCCTCAAAAATTTCCAGATTTTTCCAAGTAGTTTTAATATTTTTAAATCATTTAAATAGTTTTAATTAGTTTTTAATTCATAAAAAATTATTAAAAAAATCAAAAAAAATATTTTTCTTTTTCCAAAAATTTTCTTTTATCAGATTTAATATAGGAGAATTATTTTTATATTTTTAGGTTTTGAATTTTAGCAAAATCATTTTTATTTACGTTTTATATTTCGTCGCGTTCCGTTTTTAAATCAAATTTTCGTTTTTAACATTACATGCTTAGCTTAATTGTTTCTTTAGCATAATTAGTTGTTTTCATTTAATATTTTATTGTTCGTAGTATAAAATCAAATCAATCACTCTTATTCTCATTCACTACACGAATCACGTTCCGGGAACACAAATTCCATTCGATCTTCGTCGGGACAAACGACTCGGGTTAACACATATTTCTTTGTGTGTTTTCCTTGGACTATAATTGACACGAATCAAGGAGCAAAAAGATTAGAGATGTTATCAGCAGTTGATTCTCACGGGATATTTTTAAGCTTAACAGAGATTTATGGCACTTCACACTTGTTCGATTAATTCGACATATGGGGTTACGCTGCCTCTGTTTTCCATCGTAAACATAGTGTGTATGCTTTCGATTCCGCGAAGACATCGTGGGGGAAGAGAGTAGATGTTCTTTGTACTTTTTTTGACTTCTTTGCGAAAACACTCTTTCTCCACGAGTATCTGCAATCAGGGGGAAGAAATGTGCACATCGGGGACGCATAACAGATTCACGTGATCGAGCTTACAATTTTATGACTACCAGAGAGACGTCCGCAGAGATGATCAGTGGTTCATTTTTGTGATTTTGGTGTAATCATTTCAACTTTCGTGGGTTGTGAAGTGTGAAGTAGCGTACATATGTGAGAAAATCTTGTTGATTTCTTGCATGTTACCCCCGAACGGAGTTTCCGCATTGAGTATAATTGTGATTAAGTGACTAGTTAGATTTGCTTCGTGTGGTTTACAGTGTCATCTACAAATTACGCTACGTACTTAAAACTTCAAAAGTTAGAAGACATGTTAACTACATCAAAGTTTTGAATCTGCTGAAGACGGTTGTCAGTTTGGGAGGAAGCTGATTCTGAAACTTCGCCAAAAAGAAGTGTACGGAGAATCCGCTAAAGACATGCAGCATGAATTGGGGGGAAGTTAATCCAGTTCATGCATATTACATCATTTGCCTACAAGTGAAGAAAAGTTCTCAAGACGAGGTACAGGATGAAGACAAAGAGCGTAAAATGCAGTCATCCTCAGCATTTGAAGAGCTTATGAAGACTTTATTTTACTTATTTTTGTACTTGTAGGAAATATTGTAAGTAATCCCTTATGTCGTCCCATTGGGGAAAGATTGTTGGGAATGCTCCTAACACGTAAATGGAACGACATTTATGGGATTACATTAGTTACTATGCAAGCCACATACACAGGTACTAGAAACGTCATTATTGTAAAGTTATGTGTATGTTTGGCTATATATACCCCTCCATACTTCCATGGAGGGGTGAGACTTGTGTGTATATTTCACTTTCATCTTTATTAATAAAACACTAGTTTTCCCTTCTCTCTCTACTCTCTCTCTCTAACTATGGCTATTATGTATTACCATCATCCCCGACCTCACGAATCACATAATAAACCTTAAATGCGATCCTATAGGTTCCTTTAGTTGTGTTGTGCTAGAAGTGTTGATCGGGTAGTGGTTCCTCCTTTGTAATGGAACCCGGTATCTAGCCTTGTACCGGATAAAGTGTAGGTGACGAAGGTTTGGCTCTACCTCGTGGAAGAGCTCGGTATTTAGCTTTGTACTGGATAAAGTGTAAGCGACGTTGTGAAGGCCTCTCCGCTAGTGAAAGGAGTTTGTCTTGTAGTGTTTACGGAACTCTCGAGTTGGCTACTCGGGGAGTGGAGTAGGGCAAGGAAGGTGTCCTTGTAGCTGAACCACTATAAATATTTGTGTTGTGGTTGTGTCTTTCTATCCCTCTCTCGTAGTTTAGTTTTATATGCTTTTCTACTATCAATATCCACAAGTCAAAACTAGATTGACATAAGTCGGTCTAAAAGTTTTAAAACGAAGTTTTAATCGGTAAAACTATTCAACCCCACTTCTAGTTTTCTACAATTGGCATCAGAGTTTCTTTACCAAGTTTCTTAGAGTATATAATTGTACTTGAAAAACATGAAACAATCCGTGTATGTTTGAAAACTACAAAGAAGGTAAAATTTCTCTAAACACTAAAAAATCATTTCTTAACAAAAAAAAAATACTTTTGTATTGGATAATGATAGTTGAGATAATACATAGTATATTTTCTAAAAATCACTACTATGTTTCTAACATACTTTACTATGTTTCTAACATACTTTCTTTAAGAGATCTTCATGTTAGGAAGATTTTTAAGATCTCATGAAGTCTTGCCCGTTTAGGAGTGCTTGCACCCTCCAAGATAAAATGGCAAAGGTATGTTACTTTTTCGTATATTTGTAAGTGTTACTTGTCTGCAATTGAAAAGTGTTTATTTATATGGTATACATTAATTTGATATGCTTACATGATGTGTTCTTTAAAACTCTTTCCTACATTTGTTTTATTTAAAGAGTCATATCAACACAAAAATCTTTTAAATCCAAACCACAACTTTCAAAATTCTCTCTTTACTAATCTCTCAAACGATAAGGAATAGTATTCCATCAATCTCGTCTCCCTTAAACAAGATTCATTTACAATCAAATGTGAAAAGGTTAAGTCGGCACAAGGAAAAACTTTTCCATGTCTTGATCATCATAACACTCATCTATCCTCGTTTTAAACGTCAAACACGTCAACTTATCTACTTCCATGTATCTCTATTTCTCACCTACTCATTCATTTCTTTGCCGTGTGCACTAAAATAAAAATGAGTATTCTCTCGTCAAGATCTTACATCCTCTCATAGTATATGTCAAACTCTCTTACTCCTTAATCTCACAGAAGAAATGAAGACAACACAAATACGACTCACCACTTGACATTTTTTTCTCTTAAAGCCACTCACGACAATTTATCTCTTCTCGTGTACTTCTCTCCTCAACCTTCATGTTACCTTAATCATTGAAGTGTTCTCTCAATACGATCTATCTCTTAACTATCCCTTATATTAAGTGTTTAGGAATGTTAGTCATGATCTACGTTAAAACAAGTTAATTACACCAAAAACACCAAACACTATCTTTTTCTCGAATGTCTTCCCGGATCCATTTATTATAACGGACCGGATCCCTTTTCAAAAGGATTCGGCGGAACCGGTATATCAAACAACAGATTATGTATTTCAAACTTAAAACAAACCATTTCTTTTCCCTCTCCTCATATCAAAAATGATCAAAACCCTCTCATTCTAGGGTTTCATCTTCCTCAACTTCAATCCTCTAATCATCTTTGTAAGTAATTACATTATTTCTTTCAATCTTTTCTTCTAGTTAAATTCTAGGGCTTTGTTTATCAAGAATTGATTCAAATGGGTATAGACGAATCAAATCATTCCAATGTTTTATAAAGATATCTATTAAGGATTTCACTTAAGAATTTAACTATTCTAGAAACACCCAAATTGTTTTCAAATCAAAGTTTGTTTTATTATTGTTAATAAAAAATAAAACTTTCATCTCTTTTAAATCCCATTTGATCAAGTTTTGGTGACAAAGATAACTAAAACACTTATACACACTCTCACACGACTCATCTTCTGTGAAACATAAAGCTTATTTTGTTTAATTTCTTCTAGGATCAAAACGCCTAAATCTACCCAACAAGACCATCATGATATCGCTCATTACATCCCTAGATATCACCGCAAGGATGATCTCTTTCCCGATGATCGGAATTTTTTTTAAAATGCTCCAAAAATGCCTTATTCATGAAGGACGTGTCGGTGAGGAATCCTTTCTAAATGATACAAATATTCCTCAAGTCTTTTCCGCAATCAACTTTGATTGCCTTCTTCACATCAATGAACAAATTTGCCCTGTGTTCATTTTCGAGTTCTACAAAAGTGTTCGGATTATCCGAAACGATGACGGAACTATTTCCATTTCCTTCACAATAAACAACCAAAACATTATCTTACCTCTCACTACTTTCGCCGAAATTCTTCAAATTCCATGTCATGGAATTTGCATGTATTCCAATGATTGGTCCATCGCTAATCAACACCTCGCCTTAGATTCTCACCATACCTACCGTACTCCTCTAGATGAACCCGACTTAGTTCGAGATACCATTTTCATACAAAGAACCGATCAATCTCGAATGACTCGCAACAAGGAAGTCATTCATCGTGATCCCTTTCAAATGGAACTCTTTGAAATGATTCCAACTTACAAAAAGTGGGAAGAAATTCTTAGGGAAAATGTCATTTGTTTGGTCGGGAATAAAGACCACCCTAATGCTTGTCTTGTCCAAATGATCTTTTGCCTCATTTACCAAAAGCCTTTCAACCTCGCATACTACATCGCCAAAAGGATGGTTTATGTTTTCAAAACCGACAAAATGGTTCTTCCATATGGTATGCTCCTCACACGTCTCTTTAGGTACGTTAGTACAATCCAACCTTCTCCAATCACCAATGACCATGCTCTTGCAAACCATGTCATGGTACCCTTCGCTGAAGGTCTTGCCAAAAGATTCTTGATCAACGGCAAGAGACCTCGTCCTCTCTCAGATTCCTCAGATGAAGTTGAAGCCGATGAAGACAATCTCATTTCTAACTACCGCCTTGATCCTATCTCATATATCGAACAACTTCCCAAACTTCCCAAGGAAACCGAAGAATTCAAGCAAACAAATGGAATGTTCAAATGTCTTGCTCACTTTATCACAAACATGGGAAAGAAGGGAAAGTGAAGAGAATGAAAGTTGTGCTTTGATCGTTTATGAAATTTTTCAAAACAATTGTAGTTATTTATCTTTTAAACTGATGTATTTGCACACTATGATTTCCTTTGAATGATTTTGGTCGTGCTTATGATTGTTTGACATATTTGATCATTTTTAATATTGAGCCTAATCCCTTTATGATTGCTTATATGTGATTCTTACATGCTCTACCTGCTATATTGGACTTATATCTGTGTATAATTGTTGCTTGAAATACTAGACATTATATTCGATAAGTTAGCAAGAGTTGGCATGCTCACTGTAAACAGTTAAGTCTCAAAAGCCGAATCCCTTAGGTATAACTGGCCGGATCCCTTTTAGAATGGATCCGGCGGATCCGGGAAAACAGAGAGAAATTTACACCACTTCTTATCCCCCTCAACCTTCCAAACCTTATTACACTAATTATCCATCTCCTATTAGTCACATTTGAGCTGACCTTGAGGTTAGTAGCTCCTTTGATTCCTTAGGAATAACTTAAGTTTCTTCTGAGATGTTTATAATTTATCATCTCTAAGATAATCACCATTTTCCAGTTCCGCTTCTTGCATCATCCTTCTCTGAACCTAATTCACTTACTAACACAATAAATAAATTTTTCATAAATTTATTTTAACCATCTTTCTCTCAAAATGCTCTAAAATTAATCTTTTAATTCTTATAAATTTTAAAGAATTTTTAAATTTTCCGTTTCACCTTTCCCTGAATCCTACAATTATTAAACACCTAGTGATATAATTATCCTCACCCTTAATCACTTATTGGTCTTCTTTAGCCTTTCTTCTTATCTCTAAAGTCCATTAATGGCAACCCCTCATCATTAGTCTTAAACCACTCAGGATTTCTTCATTTAAGACACTTTTTCACACTCATTATCAAAAGAAACATAGGGCTGCAATAGGTAGATCCTAATCATTTCTCCTTCTCATCTATTCTGTTAACCGGATCTCTTGGCTAAACCTAGTCGGATCCCTTTGGAAAAGGATCCAGTGGACCCGAGCAAACAGATACAAGTATGATCAATCAAACTCGTCTAAAACTCAACTTTATCCATTCAAACACTCCACATTGCCTTTAATAAATCTCCTAGAAGATTGAATCACTGTAGTTGACCCTTGTGCATGCAAATCAATGCAATTTAAAGGATTTTAGTGGTTTAGGCTTTAATTCCTTCACTTGATCCTTCACTATATAAACCACATGTGTTTGTGCTTCAAAACCACACCTTAACAACCATTCTTCTACTGTAAACTCACATTCTAAACTCATCTCGAAACATGACTAAAGCACCTAGTGCAAGATCATCTACTAGAAGCCCTCCAAGAAAAACCGCACGTATTGTGTATGAAATATCCTCAACCGAAACCTCACCCATTAAAACACCCTCTACTAGAACACCTCTTTCAAATTATATCCAAACTCCTCATTCTATTGAACCAACTCCACCACAACTTGCTTCCACCAAACCAACCTCACCACAACTTACTTCTCTTGAACCAACACCTATTTCAACTCAACCCATACAAGCCTCACCTCTTCAACCTCAACTTCTCTCCTTTACCACACCTCTTACCTCTCCTCACCCATTCTTGAACACTTTGGAGGACTGACCTCCTAGAACCTTCAATCCACCACCATTTCCCACATTCTCTTCTATTGAGAGAATGACCACTCAACTCTCTTCTCACAACATTGGTATTGACATAAACATACCACTACCCATAGCAAACTTGCCTTCCTCTCCTCCACCCTCAAATGGCCCATTTTGGGTAATGAGAAGATATCAACCATCTCAACCACCTCAACCAAACAATGACATACTTCCTCCCACACATACTTCTCCACCAACACCCGTGGTACATCCACAACCTCCTCACCTAGGTCCATCCACCTCAAACATGCCTCAACAACCTTCTATCTTAGGCCCATACCAACCAAGTCATGAGGAGACTTGTTTTCATTGCCAACATACCCAAACCTTGGTACATGAATTACGCAATGAAATGCGTTTCATGTTTCATCACCTACTTGAACGTCTAAAAGACGTCACCAAACCTAACCATCCCTAGAAACCTTGAAGTGCAAGCACAAGTGGTCTTCCTCCTCTAGTCTTAGGCCTAACCTATATCACTAGGATTTTTCTTTTTCATGTTAGATCATTTCCTTAGTTTTAGAGAATTGACCAATGTTGTATAATTTCTCTTATTTTTATTAAATGAATCTACATGATTATGTGATTCTTATTTATGTGAGCATGTTGGTGTGATTATTACTTTTTTTTCATACCATTTTCTTTCTTTTACTGCTGATAACAAGTTTCAGGTACCCGGATCCTTCAGTTTATACTCGGCGGATCCGGGCACTCAGAATACTAACAGAACTCTTATGCAGTTCATTTCTCAGCAAAGGAACACCATATACTTGTTTTCTAACCTTTGTTTTGAAGATTTTCAAAAATACACATGGAGTACTTGACGCCCTCAATAAGGGGGAGCTTTCGTACAAGCAAAACCATTGCAAAAACTTGCAATAATTATGTCTTAGTCTTCCTAATTACTTGACGCCCTCAACAAGGGGGAGCAACCGTCAAGGGGGAGCAACTAAGCACTTCTTTACTCTATTTTACACCTCTTTTTCATTTATTTTTTCTAAAAGCTTGCATTCGGGTTAGTTTCTTCTCGCCACTCTTTTTTTTCGACAAAAAGGGGGAGAAAAGAGTAAAAACTTAAATTCAAAACTTACGAATTTTATCGTTTTACTTAAAATAATTTAATGTTTTGTCATCAACAAAAAGGGGGAGATTGTTAATACAAATAAACCTTAAAAACGTTTATTTATATTTTACGATCTTCTAATTTTTTGTCGATAACAAACGTAAAATCATTTTAACGAGATAAATAAAATACGTAACGCTTTGAGCCAAAAGTTTACTAACTCATTTCACTAAACAAATAAACCTTAAACATGTTTAGTTAACAAGTTTACATAAAACCAAAACAATTTTATAAAAACATTTAAGTAACTTAGTTACTTACATTTTATAAAATACATGCAACTTGTAAAAATAAACTAAGAAAGGCTTGGACTATCTATGACCCAAAACTAAGTCCATAACCCATAACCCATGGAGCTTGATCCATAACCCATGACCCATTGCATGACATCATGCATGACACCTAAATGGGTAAAACCCATGATCCATGACCCAAAGTCCATAACCCAAATTCCATAACCCATGACTCAAGATGTCTTTGACATCATGCATGACATCACATAACCCATGGATCATAACCCATAACCCAAAACCCGAAATTGTAACCCAAAGTCCGGACTGGTGATACCAGATACCCGGATCCCTGGCTTTACACTGGTCGGATCCCTTTGGCAAGGGATCCGCCGGATCCGGGTGAACAGTACTCAGTTTGCCTATAAATAGTGAGTCATTTCTCTCTTGCTTCTCACCCCTTTTAGACATACCTTCTCTCTATGTTCTAAACTCTCTAACCTCATATCCAAGGATCTTTCTATGTAGTCTTTCTTTGTGATTCTCTAGGTTCCTCTTAAAGGCGAGATCACGATCTCTCGAAGACTTGCAAGCTCGTGACATGAGTTGCTAAGATTCTTCTTATTCACAGGATCACGGAAGTGTATCTTGTTATTGTTTCTTCTTCTCAAGGTTGTTGTAGATGTGTTGAAGTTGTTAGGTGTAAATGGACGTTGGTTCCTTTAGTTGTGTTGTGCTAGAAGTGTTGATCGGGTAGCGGTTCCTCCTTTGTAATGGAACCCGGTATCTAGCCTTGTACCGGATAAAGTGTAGGCGACGAAGGTTTGGCTCTACCTCGTGGAATAGCTCGGTATTTAGCTTTGTACCAGATAAAGTGTAAGCGACGTTGTGAAGGCTTCTCCACCAGTGAAAAGAGTTTGTCTTGTAGTGTTTACGGAACTCTCGAGTTGGGTACTCAGGGAGTGAAGTAGGGCAAGGAAGGTGTCCTTGTAGCCGAACAACTATAAATTTGTGTTGTGGTTGTGTCTTTCTATCCCTCTCTCGTAGTTTAGTTTTATATGCTTTTTCTACTATCAATATCCAACAAGTCAAAACTAGATTGCCATAAGTCGATCTAAAAGTTTAAAACGAAGTTTTAATCGGTAAAACTATTCAACCCCCCCCCCCCCTTCTAGTTTTCTACAGTCTTGTTAATCGGTTATGCATTTTTTTGTTATGTCTAGTGTTGTTGCTATATAAAGTGTATTATTGTTTTATTTTTAGTTTTTTCACGTTAAACTTGCATAAGAAGCTCTGATTTATTTCCGTGTACTTTTTCTTTTTCAATCTTATACTCAATTTTAAATCCTATAAATTTGTAAGTTCCTTTTGGTAAAAAAAAATATTCATGTATGTTTTAATTATTGTGTGTAAGTTATTATTATACATTTATACTCTTTTATAATTAACGTCACTAAAACTAGACTCATGTGCGATTCGAGTAATTTTTTTAAAAAACGTTGATAAGTGGTTAAACAAATATAAAATAAAAAAATGTTTGTGTATTCATTTACTGTCAGTCTCTCAACTTTGGTAACAACACAAGCAATAGAGTGAGATCCAACACGTCAAGTTAAATTGTACTTGAAATCTAGAAAATATACCTTGAATCAATTTGTGTGTTGTATTAATCATAGGGTCCTACTACGGGATGTACTATACATACGGGGGACAAGGGTGGCAGGCACCTTGTCTCCCCATTTTGTCTCTCATTTTTTTCCTGTACAGCACAGTTTTTGTCAGTTTCTGTTTCGGATTTTTGACAGTTTTAAGCGTTTGACATATTAAACTTCAT
Organism: Artemisia tridentata subsp. tridentata; assembly: GCA_021014915.2. Lineage (NCBI taxonomy): Eukaryota > Viridiplantae > Streptophyta > Magnoliopsida > Asterales > Asteraceae > Artemisia > Artemisia tridentata. Next base: position 118,035,379 of record CP139507.1, read on the forward strand.
ATTTACTGTTCCGCACTTTCAGGTTTATAGTTTTTTGATATAAACAAAATTATAAAAATAAAAAAAAAAAAAAAAAACAAAAAAAAACAAAATTATAGAGAGGGTGAAACTAACCAAATAGGCCCCGTATTTATAACCCATCCCTAATCATATTGTGCAGTCCCAAGTTACGAATATCAACGCAAGCTTTGGAAGAAGTACAACTTATCGTTATCATCAGCATATATAATCTATCGATTTTAACTTTATTACGCGGTCATGTTTCGAAAGAAGCTCTTGATATAATTTTAAAAGAACTTCTTCTATTGAATGATCTTAAGTTCGACTACTTAATTTGCGGTTGTCGACTTCGTAATAGTTGTGGGTAAAGAATAAGAAAATGAAAAAGAAAATTAAAAAGTTTTGTTAGTGATTAACTATTAATGACTTTGAAAACAAAGAATAAGAAAATGTAAAAGAAAATCAATGATTATCCTAGTTATTTGAGAACATTTATGAAAAGTGATAAAATAATGATTAATATCATCATTAGAGTTTTGTTAGAGGATTTAGGGTCCGTTTGGTTTGAGGGGTTATTTTGGGTTTTGGGTTATAAGCATCAAATCAAGTGTTTGTTTGCATTTTTAGAATTTGGGTTTGGCTACTAATTCCAAATATTAGGGCATGTATAAAAGTTGGGTGGTTTTAAGGGTTTTACTGTATGATATATGCGGGTCAATTAGCTTTTTTCTCCTCATCTTTTTCTTTTTATCCCCTCACGATTAATATAAATAAGTTTTAATTCATAATTTTAATATATAATATATTTTTAAATATTATTTTCTCTCTTTTACCTCAAATCCAAATTCAATTCCTAAACCAAATCCAAATCCTAATCATAAACCCATCTACAAACCAAACGGGCCCTTAATGAGTAGATAAAGTTAAAAATATAATGATTGCTAATTAATATGGATTTATTTAGTGAAATAATCTAGTATATTCTAATAGAAGCACCATTAAACCCTTTAATTAAAGTTTACAACCATGCAAAACAGTTATAGATGGTGAAAGAAACGAAGAACATGTGATATTTGAGAATGTCAGCAACCTCAATTGGCTTACACAAGACCACCTCGGGTGGCGCGTGGGAGACATCAACATGTGGTAATTTCAAATGCTCTGTATCAAGTAGCCTACACGTTGAAGGATGGTATCATATTTATTTGTGGCTTTCTAACATGTGCCCTAAGGGCATATGATAAGGACACAAAAAGACAAAAAAAAATGTACAAAAAGTACAAAAAAGTACTTAGGCCCACATGTACTTTTTGTACTTTTTGTACTTTTTTTTTATCTTTTTGTGTCCTTATCATGTGCCCTTAGGGCACATGTTAAAAAAATCCATATTTATTTTCAGTGGTTTGATATGATCATTTCACGGTTGTTTACGTAAACTTTATAATAGTTTTACAATTCAACTACCTCTAACTTGTGTACGTACATTATAACCTCTCTCTAAAAAAAACCCATCCAACCTAACCCTAAACCCGCCACCGCCACAATCATCTCTCCGGCCGTCTGCTTGGGCCGGCGGTCCGGAGAGACCCTCTTCAATCCCTCTTCTTTTTAGATACTTTACTATTTCGTTTTAGTTTTTGATTAAATAAAGTTTTATAGATCGTTCTTTTTGGCCATTTTTCGTATCATTTTCTCTTGGATCCTTGTGGTTATGGGTTATTTTTTGTTCGGTATGCTCGGTGGTTCTGATTGGTTGTTTTAGGGTCGAAGTGGTTGTGTGGTTTAGATCTGTAACACCCCCAAATTACCGCAGCGGAACAGTAGAGTCAAGGGGGTATTACTTCATAATATAGATCAAGGTATAGAAAACGACCTCTAAATGAGACGTTTTAAAATGTTACCATTCGAATTATTAAAATCAGAGTTAAACAAGAGTTTCAAAGTATAAAGTTACATAGATGTTTCGAATGGTAAAAGATAAAGATATGAGTCTCCAAGTATGCAAATGACTCTAGAATCCATGCATCCGCTGTCGCCTTATTAACCTGAGATAAACATGCTATAAAGTGTCAACCATTTGAATAAAGATTCTACAACAAAGGCCTTGTAAATCCACTCAGTCCCAAGCCCCGCCCATACAAGACTTGCAACCTGTGTGTTTACAACCCACTGCTAACATAGTATGAAATATCATGAATCATCCAAATAAATGGACTTCCAACATCGCCATGTCAGGATATATGACTGCACCCAATTTAAGGGTCTACCGACATAGCCATGTCAGGATATATGTCTGAATCGAATCTAGTCATAGTTATCAATAGAAATCAAGAATAGTGAAATCAAGTTTGTATGTAAGTATTTAAGTAAATACAAATAGTGTATGTAAATCAAGCGAGTAAAGTATTTCTAAGCATGTATCTCCTCCAAGTAGTTTGAAATGAATGAAAGAGTAAGAGTGAGGCTATGACTCACCTTATCTGTAAGGTCAAAGTAATGTTATGTCAAAAAGTATCACGAGAACGGCTCCAACACACGACCTGAATAATAGGAAAGTCTGAGATTTCGATGGTTTACGATTGACATGATGTGAATAACGATTGTGGAAAGATATCGGATAACGAATCGGTTCGTGATGAAAATGATTTGATATGCTTAAAATGCTTAAAGTTCAAAAATAATATTATATATAATATTATCTTGTTTTTATGTCTTTAAATCAATAAATATCGTCTCTTCAAAATTGGTGGATGATAAGTTACGTTTATTCGTTAAAATTACGTTAAGTATATATAAACGTAACGTTATTTATAATAATCGTACGAATTGTAAAAATGGACATTTACAATAGAAATGCATAACATAATTTATGTAAATGTTTATAAAATTAAGTTACTGGTTGATCCTTGAATTTATATGAAATTTGCATTTTTAACCCTAACGGTGAAACAATTGCACCATTAGTCCCTAGTTTAGTATATAATTACATTATAAGTCCGAAAAGGTTCCAATTTGTCATTTTATGGTTCCTAGTTAATGTTTTGTCCATTTCTACCCTTAAGTGTTTGATTTTACAGTTTGTACACAGTTTTTCCAAAAGTTACAATTTCAACCCTAATAGTAAATATGTTTTGCAAAACTAGTCCAAAAATCACAAAAATAGTATGAAAAGTTTTCCGAAAGTTTTTACAACTTTATAAAGCTTATTTGAACTTATAAAAACTGCTTATTATTCAAAATAGCTTATTAATGGCTTAATGGGCCTTAACGAGATAATTAATAAGCCCATTAAGAGATTTCGATGTATTGGGTTTCAAAGGGAGTTGGGCCTGGTTTTGGCTAGTTTCATGTTCCTAAAAATGTATTCGAAGGGCTTATAACAAATGCTTATCTGTTTTGCTTATTGGGATTTTAAACCCTATCGCATAAACATGTTTAGGTAAAAACTGTTTCGACAACCATAAGCTTGAGGTCATTAAAAGGGCTTTTAAGAGTTTGTCACAAGAACTTATTTTACCAACTTATTAAAGTAGCTTATGGAGAATTAGATTGAGCAATAAAAACAATATGTTGTGAGTACGGATTTGATTTAACATGGTCCATTCTTATCGATATAACATGGTTCAAATTTAATAGAATGACACATATATAAGTTATATGAACAATGCGATGCAATGTAAGATTAAAATGAGGTACGATAAGTAATGAAACGAATATGTAAATGTCGAATAGAGGTAGAACACATTTTACTAGCCATCCATGAAGGAGGTCATAAGTATATAACGTAAAATAAATAAAAAGGAAAGCGTAAAATGTAATGTAAGTGAAATACAATCGAGTAGGATTATAGAACAATACATGGTATATAGAAATGGATATAACGAGTAGGAAATGGGTTTAAAAGACTTACAACACCTTTTAAGGTGGTGAGTATACATTAATGAGAACTAGAACTTGGATAGAACTCGTGTAACACGTTAGGCTCGATCACAAAGGCTTCGAATACAAGGATTTTGACTTGAAATGGACTTGAACAAGGGAGAAACGTTCCTGGTTCTTGAGGGCTCGGCTTGGAGGACTTTTGAGAGAAGTGTGAGTGAGTTTTAAAAGTTTGAAAGGGAGTTATGACTTTGGTTGATATATATGCATGCATGTATCGATATTTATAGTTTTAAATTGTGCAAGTTGTGTTTATTCGATTTGGGCAGAGATTGGATGAGATAAGAGGAATAATCTCAAGTACCTAGTAGTATTAGGAGTATAATAGATGTAGATACATGGTCATGTGTCGAAATGTACATGTATATATGTATATATGAGGCGCACGTTTTACCAAAGGGTCCAAAAAGGATTTCTAACGTGACTAATAGTGAGAGATGGTGAGAAATGAAGTTATACACTCAAAATTGACTAGAGGAAATCAAAAGACCTAGGCAAAATTGGTTTAGATCGATTTGGGTTAAAAAGAATAAATGTCGAGTGAAATGGTTCATGTCGCGATGAAGGTTTTCTTTGGGTCTCGTTAAGCAAGCAAACGTTCAAAATAGAAAATGAGACTCGACATACTAATTATTTGATGTATAGGGATTCGAATGGTGCAAATTATTGCATGACTTGTGTGTCGAAATTGAGAGAAAACGAGGCCAAGCTAAGGGGGTTGAACCGAGTGATTAATAGAAATTTGTAAAACTTAAAAACATTGGGTTGGGCTTGTGAATAGTAACAGGCCATAAACTTGGGCCAGGAATAGTATAAGGATCCATTTGGTTTATTATTAGGGTACTGGATTCGTCGTGGTCCTCGTGTGAGCTCGTTCCAATGTATTGTGAATAATGTAACAACGTTTTTGAATAGAAATGAAATAAACAAAATTTCAAATTTTTTCGTAAAAATGGTTTAATGGACATTAACGATGTGTTAATACTAGATTAACGGTCACTAATGACTAGGGAATTTTACGGATTGCTACAGTACCTATCCCTTATCTTGAATCTCGTCCCGAGATTCAGTCTGTGTTATCTGTTAAAAGATGCCAACGGATAGTCGATGTATAAAGTTTAAAGTATTTAAGCAAAAACTTACGTATCTAGTGTAGAATATCGCTTGTCTAAGGAATACGTACCCATTATTTGTTAGCTGCACCCAAATGACCCAAATAGTATGCTCTACCACGAGGTGGACTAAGATGGACTCCAGGGTTTGGGTTATTTCCCTCAATTGCTAGAGCTAGATTTCCTTGTCTTTGTCCAGGAGCTTTATTCAACCTAGGACACGCATTCTTGAGGTGATCCGAGCTGTTACATTCATAGCATGCCCTTTGATTATTCTTTATGTTGCCTGCATTCCTTGGTGCTCTACACTGGTCTGTAAAATGACTGAACCGATTGCAGTTTGAACACTCACGGCAAGGTGCAGACTCCGGATAATGATAGGCACATTTAGCACACTTAGGATGTGGACCTACATATGCTCTTTGACCGGACCCAGTGGCCATAAAATTTCTTCTTCTCTTGTTGTCAATCATGGGGACTATCTGCTTGTCTGACTCATTCGTTCCCTTCCTTTTGTCACCGTTTCTACAAAATCCAGTCCTAATCATCTTGTCTGTTAGAGTTCCAGCTCTCAGTATTGCACTCTGAATTGTAGACGGCTCAGTTGCTTTCACGTTTCCACGAATTTCGGGGACAAGACCGTAGATGTATCTCTCGATCCTTTTAGATTCAGGGGTAACTAAGTGGGGAACTAGTTTTGCTAACTCATGAAATCGATCCGTGTAGGCTGCATGACCAGCCTCTATCATAGCGTGATGCCAGAGTTCACCTTCCAGCTTCTGCATTTCATTTTCCGGACAGTATTCCTCTTTCAGTAGTGCCTTGAAGTCGTCCCATGTCATACCTGCAGCTGCTTCTCTGCCTCTAGCTTGAATTTGCGTGTTCCACCATGTTAATGCTTTTCCTGATAGCGAGCATGCAGAATACTTCACCTTCTGATGCGTCCCACAGCTACTGATGTCGATCACTGACTCCATCTTTTCAATCCAGCGGGTATACTCCAATGCACCCCCTTTACCATTGAACTTCATTGGCTTGCATGCCGTAAATTCCTTATACGTGCATCCAGTTGTGTGGTTGTTAGTATCATTCCTGCCTACACCATTGGTGTCATCATTTCTGCTTCCGTGGTTTCCTGAGTTGTTGATGTGATTGCCAACTTGAGTGATAATAATAGGGAGTAAGTTTTGGAGTTGTTGAGCGATGATGGCGGCAAAATCAGGATTTCCACCTTCGTTGTTGTCGTTGTTACTAATGCCTCGACCACCTCCTCTACCTCCACGTTCACTAGTCCTTCCACGGTTAGCGTTACGAGCTGATCTCCTTGATGCCATTGTCTCTGCATGGAAGGACATTTAGGGAACGTCAGAGATGAGGGAAAAGCCATTGACTATTCGATGTATACTCAATGTTCTCACCAAAAAAAAAAAAAAAAAAAAAAAAAAAAAAAAACCCCGTCACTAGCTGTTATCCTAAAGGGGTGTCAATGCTGATTAACGTACGCATGGTTACATATGTCCACGTGAGTCGGGATGCACTTATAATTATGTTAGCCACCATAATTATAATTGCCTCCTTTTACACGTGTACATATCACCAAGCACACATATTTCGACGTTACTTAAATGGTGAAAGAGTAGGGTGATTATCTCTCAAAAATCCTCGAGTGAATTCATCAAATTTCTTCGGCTAAGTGATAACCTTTATTTAACTTAATCCCATGTCTCATCAAATAAGAACTGTCACAAGATTAAGTTAAATAGGCAGTTATCACTGAGCTCCACACTTTTGATGTCTCGACCAAATTCTGAGATTTTCCCCTAAAAAGTATCCTCAAGAGAAATCTCATTTTTGAGCAAAATCATCAAATTTTCTGTGGCCAAGTGATAACCTTTATTTAACTTAATCCCATGTCTCATCAAACAAGAATAGTCACAAGATTAAGTTAAATAACCAGTTATCACTGAACTCCACACCTTTGATGACTCGACTAAATTCTGAGATTCCCCTATCGGTGCAGATACTATAACATTCAACAGTGCGCACATAAATGGGAAAAAGTTCTACGTATGCAAGGAGATAGGGATGAGAGTCTCAATGTATATAGTAGTTATAGTCTAGGCTCCTAAATGCAACCTAGTTCTCTATAACCAAGTCTCTGATACAAATCTGTAACACCCCCAAATTACCGCAGCGAAACAGTAGAGTCAAGGGGGTATTACTTCATAATATAAATCAAGGTATAGAAAACGACCTCTAAATGAGACGTTTTAAAATGTTACCATTCGAATTATTAAAATCAGAGTTAAACAAGAGTTTCAAAGTATAAAGTTACATAGATGTTTTGAATGGTAAAAGATAAAGATATGAGTCTCCAAGTATGCAAATGACTCTAGAATCCATGCATCCGCTATCGCCTTATTAACCTGAGATAAACACGCTAAAAAGTGTCAACCAACGGTTGGTGAGTTCATAGAGTTTAGTTTGACTATAAAACATTTGAATAAAGATTCTACAGCAAAGGCCTTGTAAATCCACTCAGTCCCAAGCCCCGCCCATACAAGACTTGCAACCTGTGTGTTTACAACCCACTGCTAACATAGTATGAAATATCATGAATCATCCAAATAAATGGACTTCCAACATCGCCATGTCAGGATATGTGACTGCACCCAATTTAATGGTCTACCGACATAGCCATGTCAGGATATATGACTGCACCCAATTTAAGGGTCTACCGACATAGCCATGTCAGGATATATGTCTGAATTGAATCTAGTCATAGTTATCAATAGAAATCAAGAATAGTGAAATCAAGTTTGTATGTAAGTATTTAAGTAAATACAAATAGTGTATGTAAATCAAGCGAGTAAAGTATTTCTAAGCATGTATCTCCCCCAAGTAGTTTGAAATGAATGAAAGAGTAAGAGTGAGGCTGTGACTCACCTTAGCTGTAAGGTCAAAGTAATGTTATGCATAAAAGTATCACGGGAATGGCTCCAACACACGACCTGAATAATAGGGAAGTTTGAGATTTCGACGGTTTACGATTGACATGATGTGAATAACGATTGTGGAAAGATATCGGATAATGAATCGGTTCGTGATGAAAATGATTTGATATGTTTAAAATGCTTAAAGTTCAAAAATAATATTATATATAGTATTATCATGTTTTTATGTCTTTAAATCAGTAAATATCGTCTCTTCAAAAGTTGGTGGATGATAAGTTACGTTTATTCGTTAAAATTACGTTAAGTATATATAAACGTAACGTTAGTTATAATAATCGTACGAATTGTAAAAATGGACATTTACAATAGAAATGCATAACATAATTTATGTAAATGTTTATAGAATTAAGTTACTGGTTGATCCTTGAATTTATATGAAATTTGCATTTTTAACCCTAACGGTGAAACAATTGCACCGTTAGTCCCTGGTTTAGTATATAATTACATTTTAAGACCGAAAAGGTTCCAATTTGTCATTTTATGGTTCCTAGTCAATGTTTTGTCCATTTCAACCCTTAAGTCACTGATTTTACAGTTTGTACACATTTTTTCTGAAAGTTACAATTTCAACCCTAATAGTAAATATGTTTTGCAAAACTAGTACAAAAATCACAAAAATAGTATGAAAAGTTTTCCGAAAGTTTTTACAACTTTATAAAGCTTATTTGAACTTATAAAAACTGCTTATTATTCAAAATAGCTTATTAATGGCTTAATGGGCCTTAACGAGAGAATTAATAAGCCCATTAAGAGATTTCGATGTATTGGGTTTCAAAGGGAGTTGAGCTTGGTTTTGGGCTAGTTTCATGTTCCTAAAAATATATTCGGAGGGCTTATAACAAGTTCTTATCTGTTTTGCTTATTGGGCTTTTAAACTCAATCGCATAACTATGTTAAGGTAAAAACTGTTTCGACAGCCATAAGCTTGAGGTCGTTAAAAGGGCTTTTAAGAGTTTGTCCCAAGAACTTATTTTACCAACTTATTAAAGTAGCTTATGGAGAATTAGATTGAGCAATAAAAAGAATATGTTGTGAGTACGGATTCGATTTAACATGGCCCATTCTTATCGATATAACATGGTTCAAATTTAATAGAATGACACATATATAAGTTATATGAACAATGCGATGCAATGTAAGATTAAAATGAGGTATGATAAGTAATGAAACGAATATGTAAATGTCGAATAGAGGTAGAACACGTTTTACTAGCCATCCATAAAGGAGGTCATAAGTATATAACGTAAAATAAATAAAAAGGAAAGCGTAAAATGTAATGAAAGTGAAATACGATCGAGTAGGATTATAGAACAATACATGGTATATAGAAATGGATATAACGAGTAGGAAATGGGTTTAAAAGACTTACAACACCTTTTAAGGTGGTGAGTATACGTTAATGAGAACTAGAACTCGGATAAAACTCGTGTAACACGTTAGGCTCGATCACAAAGGCTTCGAATACAATGATTTTGACTTGAAATGGACTTGAACAAGGGAGAAACATTCCTGGTTCTTGAGGGCTCGGCTTGGAGGACTTTTGAGAGAAATGTGAGTGAGTTTTACAAGTGTGAAAGGGAGTTATGAGTTTGGTTGATATATATGCATGCATGTATCGATTTTTATAGTTTTAAATTGTATAAGTTGTGTTTATTCGATTTGGGCAGAGATTGGATGAGATAAGAGGAATAATCTCAAGTACCTAGTAGTATTAGGAGTATAATAGATGTAGATACATGGTCATGTGTCGAAATGTACATGTATATATATATATATGATGTGTACGTTTTACCAAAGGGTCCAAAAAGGATTTCAAACGTGACTAATAGTGAGAGATGGTGAGAAATGAAGTTATACACTCAAAATCGAATAGAGGAAATCAAAAGACCTAGGCAAAATTGGTTAAGATCGATTTGGGTTATAAAGAATAAATGTCGAGTGAAATGGTTCATGTCGCGATGAAGGTTTACTTTGGGTCTCGTTAAGCAAGCAAACGTTCAAAATAGAAACTGAGACTCGACATACTAATTATTTGATGTATAGGGATTCAAATGGTGCAAATTATTGCATGACTTGTGTGTAGAAATTGAGAGAAAACGAGGCCAAGCTAAGGGGGTTGAACCGAGTGATTAATAGAAATTTGTAAAACTTAAAAACATTGGGGTGGGCTTGTGAATAGTAACAGGCCTTAAACTTGGGCCAGCAATAGTATAAGGATCCATTTGGTTTATTATTAGGGTACTGGATTCGTCGTGGTCCGTGTGTGAGCTCGTTTCAGTGTATTGTGAATGATGTAACAACGTTTTTGAATAGAAATAAAATAAACAAAATTTCAAATTTGTCCGTAAAAATGGTTTAGTGAACAGTAACGATGTGTTAATACTAGATTAACGTTCACTAATGACTAGGAAATTTTACGGATTGCTACAAGATCGGGAGGTTCAATATGGTGAGGTCATGTGATGGCGAGGTCATAAGATCGTGAGGTCATGTGATGGCGAGGTCGCGGTAATGGTGAGGTCATATATTGGTGAGGTCATGTGATGGTGAGGTCGGGGTGATGGTGAGGTACTGTGTTGGTGACGTCGTGGTGATGGTGAGGTCCTGTGATGGTGTGGTCCTATGATGGTGAGGTCGTGGTGATGGTGATGTCTCGGGTAATGGGTTTGATGTTCGGGCTTGTTGTATGGTATGTTGTTGGGTCGTGGTTAAGATTTGCATGCTGTGTTGGAGTTATATTTTAGGTTGTGGTAGAGGTCGTGTTTCGTTGAATAGGTTTATGTTTCGGGTCGTGGTGGAGGCCATGTTTTGTTGAATATGTTTGTGTTTTGGGTCGTGGTGCGTGTTTCGTAGATTAGGTTTGTGTTTCGAGTCATGGTGGAGGTCGTGTTTCATTGATTAGGTTTGTGTTTCGGCTTGTGGTGGAGGCCGTGATAGTAATGCAGCTCGTGGTTCATGGTTATGTTTATGGTTCAGATTGTGGTGATATGTGAGTCATTGTTTGTGGTTCAAGTTTAAGGTTGTGATCAGGTGCAACGGAGGTTGTGATTCGGGGAGTAGTGTTGGTGCTAATGTTTGTGGTTTAGGTAGTGGTAGAGGACGTGACTTAGGGAGTAATGTTGGTCGTGATTTGTTCTTAAGGTTCGTGGTACGGGTGAGGTCGTGATTTGGGTAGTGTAGTTGATCATGGTTTGTGTTTATGGTTCGTTGAACGGATGAGGTCGTTTAGCAAGGTTCAGGGGCTATTGTTTGAACTTGTGGTTCTCGAACAATTGAGGGTATTTCTCCATCAACTCTTTCTACATCTCGTCATGCCACCACCCCGTTCGATAGTGTGGTTCAAATTGTTTGTTTGATATTTTGGTGAGTTTTGTACAAGGGTCAAAGTCGTGGTCGTGTTTGGTTTTCATTTGTTCCATACTTATTACAGGGTGTTCCATACTTATTAAAGGTTCAAAGTAAGAGAAAATAGAAGAATTTTTTTTAGATACTCTCTTAATATATCACATGTTATGTAACACTAATATAGAAGTTCAAACACTCAACATAATGTCATAAAATGAGTGTAAATATTTGTTTGAAACTCCAAAAGATTCATTGTTTTTTCTCCTTAGCTTTCCAGCAATATATCAAGCATAATATTTGAACCTTTATATAAATACAATTTATTCATAGAACTTGGATGAAATAGAAGAAAATAATTTTGATATATCACATGTGATATAATACTAGTGTTTAGTTTCCATCACCAAACTCTCAATCAATACGGTTAATTCATAGAAGCTAGAGAAAATAGAAGGAAATAAAATTTTGATATTCGAAGTTGCGATATATCACATGTAATATAACACTAATCAATGATAGTACGAGAATTTTCATAACTCACACTATAAATCACATGTGATTTTATAGTGCAAATTTTAACACCACAACAACAAAAGTAAAAAAAAATAAATAAAATGAAAATTATTTATGTTTTGTCCAACTTCAACGATTGCTTTGACCTAGGATTTGAAATATAATGTGTGATATATGGTTGGAAAGCTAAGGATGTGTATATTTCAGTGTAAAAATGATGATGAATCTTGTAGAGTTATATGCAAATACTTTTGTCTATTTTACTACAACTATTTACTTTTTGAACTTACAAATTAGTGGTATATCAAATGCGATATATAATGCAAATTTTTATACCCAAAAGAAAACAAAAAAAATAAAGTTTATCGAAAGCATATAAAAGTGTCTATCTATTGAAAAATAATTAGGTGTACGTCGCGATGGTGTAATTTATGTAGATTAACTTTTTTGCAGAGACATGTTATTTTTAAAGATGAGATGCAGAAGTGTGTTTTAACTAAAAATATCTATTTATCATTTTTTGTATTTAATAAAATTAGTGAATGAGATTTGTGTTTACAGATGAGAAATGTTTCTACATATCTTTTTACCACTTAGTTGTCAATCATCTATAAACTTAGAAATGTGGCATATTTTTTCACTTACCGTTGGATGACTAACACCTAGATAGTAAGAGGATAAGTAGAAAGATTAGTAAGAGGATATAGTTTCTCTTTACAGATTGTAAGAACATTGGAGCCCAACCAACTTTTCTCGTATAAAGGGGCCGCTTGGCCACTCACGTACGTCTAATAGAATCGACCCTTTACGGTATCCATACATCGAAGATGATCTAATCTTATACTTTTGTTACTTATAAACCATTTTTTTGTTGATGTACGGATATGATATATTTAGAAATGGAAAACGTGCACGGCACCGTTGCCATTCTATTAAACTCAACGACCCTTCATATTTTGTGATGTAATTCATAAATTCCTTCTTTTTTTTTTCTTTTACCCCGGCCCCTTCCATTTTTAAGCCAAGTTTGACAATGATATTTTTGGGTAGGGTTGTTTTGTCCTTTTTATCCCTCGAAAGCAATAGGCACTAAAAGCTTTGCGTAAAGTGTACAGTGAAATTTCTCATATTCAATCAATACAAGAAAAAGTGCTTTTAGTGACAAACAATTTTTTGACGACCCGTATTCTCGTCACTAATTGGACCATTTAGTGACGAAGTAAATTATTCTCACCAATGTTTCGTCACAAGCTTAAAACTAGTGACGAAACTCATATATCGTCATTAGCTTGTCACACCACCACCACTGCCGCCGCGACGCATCACCACTACAACCACTCACTGCCACCACCTCCGTGGCACACCACGCTAATGCCGCCGTCGTCGTGCATCACCACCGCCGTACCGCCACCATAATTGCTAATTAGGAGGTATCTCATCTGCTTCTATTTTCCTATTTAATTAAATGTTAGTGTTTATTTCAGTTAGTGTTAACCGGTTACAGTTAGATACCAGTATTTGATGCTACAGTTTTGTTGAGTTTCAGTATTTTGCGCATGATAAAGGATTCACCTATTTGTCGAACGAAATTGAAGACAAGGTGTTTGATGAAATACTTAAGTGATATATCTGCACATTGCATTTGAAGTGTTCGATAAAATGTCTACGAGAAATAAGACATATTTGTACATTGCATACTAAGTGTTCGATAAAACGTCTAAAAAAACTACAAAGAAGTCACGTGGATCTTAATGTTCTGTAGAGATCAAATGAGTCGTAGACTGATGTAATGATATTATGTGCGTAATAACGATTTATTTTTTATTACATGATTTTTATCAACACATATGCGTTTAATAACCTACCTTTTTGTTCTTGGTACACGGTTTTGATTTGTTATATTGCAACATTAGATTCCACTAGTTTAAAACCATTATGCACAAGACCTTAATATAAACAGCCAACTTCCTTTTATATCTGAATGTCTATTGTTAGTGGATTCGTATCGATCGCTGGAGAAGAATACAGCTGGTCAACCAGATAATATTGTAGCATTGGCAAAATGGAGAATATTGAATAGACTACTTGACAGGAATGAGACATTATATTACAAAGTACGTTGGGTAACAAGTTTAGTAACAGACACTGTACTATTAGTATGAATGATCAAGCCGATTGTAATAATATAATATTGTGGATTTTGGTCTTCAGGTACTGATTGATAACATTAAAGATTTTGCTTCAATAATATACACTCCTACAGTAGGTTTGGTGTGCCAGAACTATTCAGGACAGCTTGTGAGGTATGACATGAATTCCATGTGTGTTTATATGTATTATGTGATTCTCTCATAAATGTATGTTGAGAACTCAAATATGCTTATCTAAAGACTAAAAATTGATATTCCGATGATAAGTTCGAAATCTTAAATCTAAACACTCCTTTATACTAAATTCCTGCCTCTTCTTATTTGGATTTGAGTGAGTAACATTTAAGGACAAAACTGGTAGAATCAGTTATATTTTGCAATGTGGGTATTGTTGATTGACTGAGTTCAGATGTAAACAAATTACAGATGGCAGATGTAAACTGGACAAGAGAGTGTATGTAGGTCAACCCAACCCGGCCTGATTCGTACTAAAAGTTGACTCATTTTGACCCGTTACCTAACCGTCCTGACCCACAGCCATGCAATCTTATGTTGGTTGCTATCTAATTTGTTATTCGCCATCACAGGTCCTTCCTATTATGCTTGATGTTGGAACTAACAATGAAAAGCTACTAGAAGATCTTTTGTGTAAGTAGCCACACAATAGTTATGAGTGCCACGTAATCTTTTGGCCTAAAGTTATCTTCTTTTGTTGAGAAGTGTAAATAAGTGGGCTTTTGAAACTCTTGAAAGATACCAAAGGAAGTACTGCATGTTCAATGATGATATTCAGGTTAGACCTTATCTATCATCTTTTACCCTTATCCCTGAAAACAAAATGTAAAGGCTGAAACTTATGGTTAACTTTTTGTATTTAGGGAGCTGCTGGTGTGGCATTAGCTGGACTGCTTGGTGTTGTTAGAGCACAAGGTCTTCCATTATCAGATTTTGTAAATCAAAAGATTGTGGTTGTCGGAGCTGAAAGGTAGTAAAAAAATATGATTCTGTCATTTCATGTTAATACATTATGCATATCTGTGATATATATGAATATTTAAACCTTTCAGTACAGGGCTTGGTGTTCTTAAAATGGCCTATCAGGTTGTTTCAAGAATGACAGGAACAACAGCAAACCTCCAGTTTTACTTGATTGATAAAGATGTATGGTCATCTTGTTTACTATAAATTACATCCCTGTTCAATGTTCTGCTGTTTCTTGAGGAGTTGAAACACCAAATTCTGATGTTTTGTAGGTAAAAATTGTCAAGCTTCATGTCCTTCATGGTTTATCTGGAGTTGGAGGAATTTTTAATGAGCAGGTGCTTATTATTTCCACTTTGGAGAGTACAAATGGGATATGTACTCAAACAACTAGCTAATTTCACTGGTTTGCAAATGGTCCATTGGGTGATAAGCCGGTAAACCTCAGAGTTGTAAGTTAATTGAACTTCATCAGATACTCATTGTATCTTTTGTTCGTCTATCTGAATCAAAGTCTGTTACATCGTAGTGTTTTTCTTGGTCAACATTTTGACTTGCATTGGTGGATCAAATAATTGGTTTAAACCCATATGCTCGGAAATTCAATTTCACGCACGTTGGTTTACATCTTTTTCCTATGTTGGTATTGATGTTTCTGTGTATGCATGTGACTTGTTATATGAAACTACTTTTTCATTTTAAAAAGGTTTTAAGCACAGGTTTTTGTTGAAGTTTGTTTATGGAAGCTATACTAGGAGTCTAGGACGTATGAATAGCGTGGTTTTCCATACCGAGTTAGCTTGTGAAATTTGTGCTCTGTTTCTCTGCTAATTGTGGTTACGTATAGGTGAATTTGGTTTTTTTCCTTGTACAAGGAACCAGTGTTGTTATTAAACACGAGATGCATCATTGTAGCTCATAGCAAGTTATGGGAGACATTAATTGACGAAACAAGATCTAGACCTCAACAATCATGAGACTGGTATATTTTTTTGTTAGCTAGCTTATTCTTGGGATAAAAAATGGTCTGGAAAATTGACATGTTCACCACAACTTTTTTATGCAGGGACGACACCACAGGTGCAACTGTTTATATTGTGGTAACATGGATTCTTATTGTCAATGATATTCATTTGTATTATGAGAAGTATTCTTCCTGCACAGCAGAAAAAAACTGTAAAGTCTTCCCTCCTCCACCACTTTTAGGTTCTAATTGGGTGACAAAGTTGTTTGAGTGGTTTCCAAAGTTAGGTTAAGCTGCTGTTGGTAATAAATTTTTGTTTTTTTACTTTGCAGTGATGATTCATTTTATGGCATTAAAGGGGAAGTATGATAACAGGACATGGGAAACGGATGGAGCATATATACTTTCTCTTATGCAAAAGACTATGAAATGATTAACTGTAATGTTGTACATGCAAATGCAACTCCCACTTAGATAGGTTTATGATCTTTGTGATTTACTATGAAGAATTTATGATGTGAACGTTACATATTTCATGTAATTCATAGTTCATACATTTGTTTTAAAATAGCGTTATGTGTCTGCAGAATTAGGGCTGGTCACGAGCCGAGCCGAGCCGAACCGAGCGGACCTTTGCTCGTGCTTGGCTCATTTACAAACCGAGCCGAGCCGATCAGCTCATTTACAAACCGAGCCGGAAATCGAGCGAGCATTTTTCCAGGGGATATTTTTTCGAGCGAGCATCGAGCGAGCGACGAGCGGCGAGTTTTTCGGACAACCATAAATTTGGGTTGTTTCCTTTAATGTTTTCGCCGCCTAGTGATGACCGAGGCTCGACCGTCCGAGGATGACACTAAGTTTGAGGTCCGGTTGTCCGAGAATGAGGTTCAGGTTGAGGCCAGTGAGGCGATGAGCATACTACAGAGAACGATTGTCGCGTAGGTTGACAGCGGGAGACGATTGATGGCGGACAACTAATGAGAATAGGAAGTCAAGCATGTCTTTTCACGACTTAGGGTTTTACAATTAAACTTAGTGTTAAGGTATCATTGTGTTGACTGGGCAGTAACTATAAATATAATTGTATATATTGAGCCAAACCCAATAGAGTGGTATGTATAAAATTATAAATATATTTATAATTAATGTGTATATATATAATAAATTAATAAAAATTATATCGAGCCGAACCGAGCCGAGCGGACCTTTGCTCGTGCTTGGCTCGTTTACAAACCGAACCGAGCCGATTGGCTCGTTTACAACCGAGCGGAAAATCGAACGAGCATTTTTCGAGCAAATTCCGAGCGAGCGCCGAGCAATGTGAACAGCCCTATGCAGAATGTTATACTGCATATGTAGCCAAATAATCCCTAGGCCTGATTTTTCTTTTAAATTATTTTATCCTCTAAATAGTGACGACTATTTCGTCACTGTTGATGTTACATTTGTGACGACCTTTATGGTCAATCGGACCAAAATAGTGACGACTTACAGCCATTAGTGACAAATTTGTGACAAAAGATGTCGTCAAAAATTTTTAGTGACAACTTTGATTTTGTCACCTATTAATGACGACCTTTTGCATTTTTGTCTCTAAAAAAATTAGTGACGGACCTATTGTGACGACAAATGACGACCTCAGTTTTCGTCACCAAGTAGGTTTTGTGATGACTTTTTGCTGTTAGTGACGAAATCCCACTTGTCACTAAAACCAGTTTTTCTTGTAGTGAATGGTGCACTTGAATGTAATCTAGCACGATCAATATAACGTGACTTGAAATCGTTAGTGATATGAATGAATATTTACTTGACTCTACATTTGGGTCGGATGGAGTGTATACTTTGATAACTAGGAAATTGTTAGGTAAATGCATTTTCATTTACTTTGATAACGGTGAGTATCTAAGAAAAACACATCTCAACGCCTCAAATCCTCAATATATAGTCACATAAACACATGATCGATCAATACAAAAACTCTTGATCAAGACCAAAAAAATTTGCACGTACTATTTTAGAGAACCAGACATTTGAAAGAAACACCAACATGTTTTTTTTCTTTTTCGAACAAGTAATTTATTATGGTCAAGTTGCCTGAAATAGCAGATACTGGTCCCGTACATGCATTTATTATTAGTATCAAAATAGTATTATTATCTTAAAATGTCACACTCTTAAAAATCTTTTCATAAGTTTGGTATTGATGAACATTAAATATGTATGTCTCACTAGAAATGGAGATAGTCTGACTACTTTCCACGTTGATGCATGACTTCCACATGATTTCTGCATGATTCAATCAAGTTAAGCATTAAGTCGCCGTTGGGTGTCAGATTGATATGATCCAACAAAATAAATACCGTTGACTGGTTGAAATTTGTTTGAGATTATATGGCAAGTCATGGTAATCTTCACTTTACACTTTAGCGGCACTTCAACTTTTTTTCTCCTCTCACTTCTTTTCACTCTTAATCACTTTTTAGTGGGCAAGGTATCTACCATATTCTCTTTAACTCTCTTTTTTTTTTAATACTTATTACGAATTATAAAAACGTAAATAGACGAATATAAAAACGTGAACGTACGAAATTAGAAAAATACATAAACTTCAAATATTAAAAATAGTACTATTAAAAATAGACGCTAACATACGAAAATAAAACATTACATAAACTTTGAAATTAAAACTAAAAGTTGAAATCCCACTTCGCTTTCATCCCCGCCCTAACATCATCCATGGCTCTGCGTAGGGGTGAGCACAAAAACCGAAAAACAGAATTAAAACCAAAAAAACCGAAAAAGTCGAACCCAAAAAACCGGCCCATTTGACAAACCGATGGTGGTGGTTTTGAATTTTATAAAAACCGAATGTTTGGGGCGGTTTTTGGTTTCATAAGAAAAACCGAACCGAGAAAACCGCCCAGCCCTACCTTTAAATATATTTTTATATGCTTTTATCTATATAAGAGATTTGCTATTTAATTTTGAAAATTTGAGTATACAACTTTATCTATTAAAAAAAAGCAAAAGTGTTGTTTATTATCTATGCTTTCAAATTTGTTATATTTATATATATTATATCTTTGTTTTCGAGCAATAGTTTTCTTTGAATGTTTTTGCGAGCGAAAAGTGCAAAGCGGCAAAGAAATTCATTTTATATTTTAGATTCATGTTTGGTTGTTTCGTATGTTTTTTCGAAGCTTTGGATTGCTGGGTATTATGCTATTATTGATATTTGTTTAAAACCTAGGAATCGTAAACTTTATATAAGATCAAAACTTGCTTGTTTTCAGGTAATAAAAAACCGAATAAAAACCGAAACCGAACCGATTCAATGTCAAAAACCGAAAAACCGGAACCAAAAAAACCGACACCAAACGGTTTGTAGTTTTCAAAAACCGAAATATACGGTTCGGTTTTTGGTTTTACCCTACAATCGCCCCACTCCGCCCCATGCTCACCCCTAGCTCTGCGTGCTTCCCCAGTCAAATGTTCATATGGCTGCATATAGAACATTAAGGTGGTGTTTGTTTTTTAAGAGGTTCTGAATCTGAATCTGAACCGCACATCTGAATCTGAATCTGAGGCGTAAATGTCTGAATCTGACCGCATCTGAACGGGAAAAAAAACTCATGTTTGAACCGCACATTTGCTTGCTCGTACTAATTTTTTTTTTGTTATTTTTGTGTCAACAAGATGCATTAAGACACCCCTCTCAAGTTTAGACCATTAAGATCTAACTGTCTCTGACTGCGTCTGAACGGGAAAAAAAACAAACGGTCTGAACGCCCAAAATGTCTGACCGATTAAGAGGTAGGGATCGTTAAGAGGCGTTAAGAGGCATTAAGAGGCATCAAAAAAAAAAAAAAAAAAAAAAACAAAAAACAAACAACCAACCTCTAAGTCTTTTTGCTTTATTTTATGCTCTTGCACTTCCACCTCCTTCCTTTTGATCGCCGTAAACTCAGCCTGTTATTCCACCGCATTCTTTTTTAACGCCATATATTCAGCCCGTTCTTTCCTCTTCAATTCATTGTCACGTTCGCCTTGCTGTGCCAACTCCGATATCATCATCTTAGCCAATGCCTCGTCATTTATAGTTGCCGACGATCCCGACTTACTCGCACCTTTTTTCTTCAAAACTTTCGCTTTGTCCCTGCCCAATGGTCGTGGAACTTCTTACACCTCATTTTCCTCTTCATCTCCAGCGGCATCATTCAGGTTAATACTAACATCTCCACTCTTTGGGTTGAATGAACTAGACCCAGATGACTTGTATCTCTTGGACCTTTCATTTGTTTCCTTTGCTAAAAAATTTGGAACTTCACTATCATTCCATTTCTGACATTTTCTTAACTGCTCCCAACAAGGTTTGAGTGTGAACTTTACTTCGTATTCAGCTTCATAGTTTAGAGTTGCCGTATTGTAGTAATCTTCATCTCCGGCTCCACTCATAGGATTCATACGCTTTGACGTTATTGTATACTCCACAAAACCGAGCCACATTCGGGCGCACCGTCTTCCATTTCCCAAGAACCATATCGTACCCTAGTCGATCCGACTTTATTTTGCTCTCTATGTACGCCTGTACCTCATCCCAAAATCCATTCCCCTTCCTCATGTTACCTTTGGCACTACCTTCGGATACATGAATCCAACCTTTACACAACGCAATTTCTTCGTCTTGGGTCTATGGAATGTTCCGTTGTGGCTCATCGGTTTGAGCCGGCCTTTTTTGGCGTCTTTTCAGCTTCGCTGTTACCGGTGGTTGTGACGGGGTTGTGGCCTCGGCGGGAGATTCTTCAAGTTGAGTGTTTTGATAATAAGACTCATCAAATTGAGATTCGTACAAATCCTCATTTCGAAATGAAGAAACGAGAGACATGGGTTGGGGAGGGGGTGATGTTGTGATGACGAACCACCAATTTGGGTTTGTCACATATCAAACGGGTACGCGTTATGTTGGCCCGATAATTGGCTAAACGCGTTTTGTTGGTGTTGTTGTGAGAATTGGTTAAAGGCTCGTTGTTGTGGGTATGGATTACGGTATGGTGGGTTTGTGTAATTTTGGTTATAAAAGAATGATTGTGGTCGTAAGTTGATTTGTTGGTTTGGCGGGGGAGTATTTCCTAGATTGAAGGTTTCTTCGGGTGTGGGGGGATTGCTTTGGGAATTTCTTCGTTTGAGACGTTTGATGTTTCGGGGAGTGTTTTCTTGAGACATTTTTTTTAAACAAATGAAGTAATAAGTTGATAGTGTAAAAGATTTGAGATTGTGTTTAAAAAAAGTAGGTTTTGTGGGTATTTATAAAAGAAAAAATTGGGGTGTTGTGACTTTTTTTTTTTTTTTTTTTTTTAAGTATTCAACGGATATATAACGTTTAAATTGTACAAGTGGGGCCTATTTTTTTGTGTATCTCTGCAAAGTGAACGTTTCACCATAAGTTGCATTGGGGAGTGTGATTCGCGCGTGAGTGGACATGGTGGGCAAAGTGGTTCGCTCGTGAGATGGCAACATGGTGAGGGCATCACCAGCCCTTGCCGACCAAAGCTTTAATAATTGATTAACATTGTATCAGTTTCTACTTAGGGTCGCGGAATCTATGTGTGTAGATTCAATCGTGATAATGAGTTCCTTGCATCTTTAATTATTTTCTTACTTGTGCGTAAGATTGTCAAAATTTATAATAAATCAGTTTCTCATAACCTTCAAAAATCAAAATCTATGTTAAGTAACTCATAAAAATTAAGCGTTTGGCTTCCATTACAACTTCATCACGAGCTTTAGCTATTGTTCCAACATTAACACCATTTTGTCGAATATACCTTTTTTAGATATTTTGTGATAGATTTGAATCCTTTTAGAGCAATAGGTGTGGTGATTTTGGCGTGCTCGCCGTTCTTACGTGGAGCACAAACGGCGCTCGCCGCCACATCGAGCACGCTCGCCGTTGCAGTGAAACACAAACGACAAACAACTTTTCTTTTTTTTTTTTTTTTTTTTTTTTGTTATTTTTAAATTGTGTGTTAAAAAAACAAGGTTTGAGTTTTTTAAATTGTGTGTGTGTTTTTTTTAAGAGGAAGAAGACGGACTTTTTTTTAAACCTTTTAAATATATAAAAGTTTTTTCTCTCGCACCCACACTTTTGCACTTGCCAGAGGTCTTCCTTGAATCAGTCTCTCTACTCTCAAGATTATCCTAGAGTAGGGGTATTATCTGTTTACATTCTACCTCTCTCATACATCGCTTTAGCGGGATTGAGTATTGTTGTTATTGTTTTAAATATATACAAGTTTCAATTCATACCCTTAGACATTAAAAAGTTTTAGTTAATACCCTTAAACATTTAAAAAAATTAGTTTATACTTTTAAACGTGAAAAAAGTTTTAAATTATACTTTTAAATATTTAAAAAGTTTATTTTTTAGTTTATATAATTTGTATTTTTTTTATTTGAAAAAATGAAAAAGAAAATAAAATTGAGGGTGGGTGGGAGCCTAAATGAAATTTTGTTTTGTGTTATAAGTGAGGGAGTATTTCGTTATGAGAGTGTTAAAGTGATCTGGCACCCGGTGGTGCCCAAATAAAAAAGAAATGGTGCTTCACCACACCTTTTGCTCTTATAAGGAGTAAATTACACCGTTCGTCCTTGTGGTTTGCGTTGACTGGCGCCGTTAGTCCCTTGACCAAAAAAATTGCACCGTCTAGCCTTAAGTGGCAAACGTTATGCGCCGTTAGTCCCTCCCTCAAACGGGGCCACTAACAGTCGTTAACTCTTGTTATGCATGAGGGTATACTCATCATTTCGCATCTATAAGGATGAACGGTGTAATTTCCTCTTTTTTTATGTTTTTATACGTTTTCATCTGTTTTTATACGCTTTTGTCCGTTTTTCTTACGTTTTTATCCGTTTTGTTTGTTTTATACGTTTTCGTGTATTTTTATATGTTTTCGTCCGTTTTTATACGTTTTTGTCCGTTTTTATACGTTTTCGTCCGTTTTTCTTACGTTTTTATCCGTTTTCAACCATTTTTATACGTTTTTGTCCGTTTTTATACGTTTTCGTTCATTTTTATACATTTTTATCCTTTTTCATCCGGTTTTATACGTTTTTATACGTTTTTATATGTTTTGTCCGTTTTTATACACTTTCGTCCGTTTTTCTTAGGTTTTCATATGTTTTTGTAAGTTTTTATCCTTTTTTATATGTTTTCGTCCGTTTTTCTTACGTTTTCATCTGTTTTCACATGCTTTCTTCCGTTTTTATAGGGTTTTGTATTTTTTTTATCCGTTTTTATACGTTTTCACACATTTTTATCTGTTTTTATACAGATGAAAATGGACAAAAGCGTATAAAAATGGACGAAAATTGATAAAGACGTATAAAAACGTATGAAAACATAAGAAAAAAGAATGAAAGCGTATAAAAATGGATGAAAACGTATCAAAACGTATAAAAACGGATGAAAAATGATAAAAACGTATAAAAACGGATGAAAACGTTTAAAAATGGACGAAAACGTGTTAAAACATAAAATGGACAAAAGCTTATAAAAACAGATGAAAACGGATAAAGACGGATAAAAACATATGAAAACATAAGAAAAACAAACGAAAGCGTATAAAAACGGATGAAAATGTATAAAAACAGATGATAATGTATAAAAACAGATGATAACGTATAAAAAATGGACGAAAACGTATAAAAAATAGACGAAAACGTATAAAAACTGAAAAAAACGTATAAAAATGGATAAAAACGTAAGAAGAACAGTCGAAAGCGTATAAAAACGGACAAAAACACATAAAAATGGATAAAAACTTAAGAAAAATGGACGAAAGCGTATAAAAACGGACGAAAACGTATAAAACGGACGAAAACGTATAAAAACGGACGAAAACGTATAAAAACGAACAAAAACGTATGAAAACATAAGAAAAACGTACGAAAACATATAAAAACTGACGAAAACGTATAAAAATAGAAAAAAAAAAGGAAATTACACCATTCGTCCTTATGGATTCGAAATGACGAGTATACCCTCATGGTTAACAAGAGTTAACGAGCGTTAGTGGCCCCGTTAGAGGGAGGGACTAACGGCGCATAAAGTTTACCACTTAAGGTTGGACGATGCAATTTTTTTGATCAAAGTACTAACGGCGCCAGTCAACGCAAACCACAAGGATGAACAATGTAATTTACTCCTCTTATAAGTTATAACCTTAAGACCGACGTGAATTTAACTTGATAAATATGTCTTCAAAATAAGGATTTTGCTAACCATTTTGAGGTTATGATTAATGATCGTACGTGAAAACAACGTGTCTTGAGCTAACAATGACTATATTTGCATATTATTATAGCACTCGGTATGGTAACTTACCAAGTGTGTTAAAGTTTCACTTTTGGTGTGTTAAAGGTGAGTTAATCATACCGTGGAAGTGTGTTAAGGGGCACGTTAACCCCTTAACGTTAGTGGTTGTAAACATGTAATATGAGGTGAATATCAAAAGTTTTTTCCTCGTTAATAAGTGCTTTTACAATTATATTAAGTTTAACAATAATTTTTAAAGTATGATTAGCAACTGTTAAAAAAACTATGATTAGCAACAAATTTTATTCGACTTTATAGGTGAATCATCATTTTTTTTAGCAATGGGTGAATCATCATTGTCTATTAGTTTCTTTAACTTATCCTCTCTTAGTCTCTAAGGTACCCTTTAATGATATAAGGTGCGTTTGATATACTGTCATCAATCATAATGGGTATGAGTTTAGATATAAGGTGGACCCTCATATATGAAAGTTTAATACATTGCTCTTTTGAGTAGTTTGGACTTTGGAGTATCAAAGATATTAATCTATCATTGTCATATTTGATATCAAGATTTATCAAACAAACACCATTATTTAGAATGAAACTCATTCCATGATATCTATACATGCATACCCAACATACCCTAAGACTAGACACAATAGTCAATTTCTCATCACTTTCCATCTCAGCACCACATCATCATTCAGTACATTCACCACTCTCCTCACCTTTCAGCCATAATGGTCACCGCACCCCTCACCACCATTACAAATACTTAGTATATACAAACATACCTCACACATACTCACGAATCAAATAAACAATAATAAAACATTTACGAGCGCCCACAAACACACATTACCCGAATGGTAAGGAGGCTCACCCTTTGTCCCTTCTTTTTCGTTGCTCGCGCGTGAGAGGAAGGCTCGACAATATAGTCACGAGTGGTGAGTGTTAGTGCAAATATTACGATATTTAAACTAAACGGTTTCTTCGGTTTTAATAATGACAAATATGTAACTTGTAATGCATAACGTAAAATGAGCAAGTTACTTGTAAACTCAAATCATCAATGCATACTTACATCATCATCTCTCAACGTATCAAGTATGCCTCAACAGAGTCGTTGATTTCTATCCCGACGTAAATCACTCAAGGCATGAACAAACAAATTTAAACTTGACGGATGATCAAAGAAATAAATTTTTTGTTCTAAACCTCATATTTTTATGAATGTGACAAAACATTTTTCAAAAATACATTTTACAAATTATTTTTGAATTAGAAAGAAATGTTTTATTTGAGATAATCATTTCAAAAATAGCAACAGCTATTTCCCCCCCCCCCCCAAAACAGCTCCAAACATTCTCAAATAAACCTTCCCCACTAAAAACAAACGGAGGAGCGTCCACGGTACCACTAAATTTAGTGGTGCCCTCCCTCTATAACGGCTAGTTTTTTCTTTGCCTATAAATAGTGGACCATTTTACACTTCCAACTTGATTTTTTCATTCAGTTTTCTCTGGTCTAATCCCTTCTTATTTAGATCAATTTCTTTGATCATTTAGAGAGTCTTAGTTTGTTTAAGAGTGATCCTTTCATCCAACCAAGAGATCACCTTCATTCCTCTACTAGTGCAAGAGAAGAACACATAGTATCACAAAGATACAAAGTGTTGTAGTTGTAGTTAGAGCACTTGTAATACATGTTACATACTTGTTGTAACTTTGTATACATCAAGTTCATTTTTCTTTTGAGAGTTTATGAGAGAAGATCATTGTGATCTTATAGAGATATTGAATATCTCTTGTAGCTTGTGAGCTAGTGTGTTGATCAAGTTGATCAAGGGTAGATAGGGTAGATTGAGTCAAGTGAGAGTTGATCATTGTGATCTTGTGAGATCTTGGAGATCTCTTGAAGCTTGTGGGCTTGTGTATTGATCAAGTGGATCAAGGGTAGATCGGGTAGATCGAGTCAAGTGGGAGTAGATCATTGTGATCTTGTTGAGATCTTGGAGATCTCTTGTAGCTTGTGGGCTTGTGTATTGATCAAGTGGATCAAGGGTAGATTAGGTTGATCGTGAGAAGATCGTGTGGATCGTGGTAGATTGGTACTAGCTAAGATTAGTACTCGATATTTAGCTTAGTGTCGGAAATAAGGATAAGCGACGTTGTACGGTTTTCTCCGCCTGAAGGGAGCTTGTTGATTAGTGAAGTAACTCTCGAGTTGGGTACTCGGGGAGTGGAGTATGGCGAAGAGGAGCTTCGTGACCGAACCACTATAAATCATCGTGTCCGGTTTGCGCCTTTTTACTTATCTCTTTACTTTTATTTTATTCTTTATCGCTTTATATTTATATTTGCATTGCGTTTATGTTCGTGTGGCTTGTTGCTTATGTTATGTTGATTATGTTTGTGTCATGGTTTGATTGTGCTTGTATTGTAGTTTACTTTATACCATCTCTAGATGTTATATGATCATTGTTGACACTTTTCATATTACGTCACACTTGATTTGATACAAAAAGTTTTAAATTTTTAAATGGAATGGTATTCACCGCCCCCCCCCCCCCCCTCTACGGTTTTCACAATTGGTACCAAAGCCAGGTCGCTCAAATTTTTAAAACAAATGGTTTTCAAAATTGAGTACCATCCATGTATCAAATTACCCATGAAGGTGATAAAATATGAAAAGTATTTACTTGCTTAATACTTACAAGTTTTGTTGTTAAGTATACTTTGTCATACTAGCTTGAAGGTTTTCTTAAACCAATAAAAGAATAGAGTTTGTAAATGTCCGGTCATGTCTTTAGAAAGAGTCGTAAAGTCATGCGGTTTTGAAAGGAGTGTTTGAGACAAACCATTATTTTGTTGTAAAATTATTATCGTAAATGTCTTTTTCAGTCCTAAACGTGAAAATGATGCTTAATATATATTGTATATGTTCGGTATCTAGTTTATTAAATTTTACATCTTTCCGTCGACTCTCCGCACTAAAATAATAAACTGAATCAGGAAACAGGTCACGGTACCACTAAATATAGGGCGGTACCGTTATATTTAACAGTACCGTGTGATATTTAACGGTACCGTGCATCTGTCTATCTGTTTTCAGTATTTGGTCATTTTCAGAAATTCATATAAAATCATCCATAAGTCCGTAAGAGTCGTGTCACCCATCATTTTAAACGAAGTTGAGTCTACTTTCATTTGAAAAATACTTTTATGGATTAGTTCTAAATGAAAGTATATTAGAGTCCTTGATTTTCAACTAAAGGTCTTTTTGGTCATGACGTTTGCGTAAATTTTTAGTTAAACTGCAAAAGGGCGTTTCAACTTTTGAATCTTGATGTATTTTCAAAGTGACTTGGTAAAAATCTTTGAAATGGGGAGGAAACCAATTCGTTTTCAAATAAAGTCAAGCTTAGTATACATTGTTATACTTAATACACAAAATGACGATAAGTATTTTTGTGTGTTATGTTAAATGATTTTTTGTTTTTCTTTGTGTCTTAGTATTGTTAGTTAATATATATATATATATATATATATATATATATATATATATATATAATATATATATATATATATATATATATATATATATATATATATATATATATATATATATTTTTTGTACTTATAGTTATCTTTAGTTGAGCTAATTATATCTATAATCACAAGCGTTTTACATGCCTTGTTGCTATGTGTTAATTATTAGTTTTTCAGTTTATGCGTTAATAGGACTTGGACTATACTTCTTGCACTAAGTTGCTTAATTGATATTGCATTGCATATAGGCATAGACCACTTTTCTTGCATATGTGTTTTCGACATCTTGCAAGTTTTTGAAATGTTTTAGTAGCCTTCTTAGGAATAGAAACTAAGTTGGTTGATCATGTGTGTCGAAAGATATTGTCTTACACAATTATTTTTCCAAAGGTTTAAGTGTAAAAAGTATATCACCTCAAAATACTTAACACTTTCATTAAATCCATAACAGGATCTCTAAAACATCACATCTTTTGTCTTGCTTAACCATGGGTTGTCTAAACAAGATAAAAGATCATATTAATACATTAGTATTTAAGTAAAAGAAAATATATTAAACTTACATTGATCTAAAACAAACACAAAATGTTTTAAACATTTCGCATTTTACGTATGTTGTATAAAACTAATTAAGATAATTATTTTTATACTCATGATATGTCGAAAACTAAGAATATTATACTTAATAGTATAAATAGTTTTTCGCATATAAAAATGAATGACAATCTCGAAGTAGTAAGTTAATATGTCATTAACCTTACATATACTAATAGTATTAGAATAAATGGAACACATTCCTTAAATTTTTATTTTCTTTTTAAAAGGAGTGTTTGTGAGGGTCAAGAAAGATTTCGAGTACATATCAATTCATTATTCAAATTATGATTGATATCATCATCGAATCTAATTGACAAGTTTTCGAGTATGGACATAAAATTGGAGTCATTATTTGTCTAGCTTCAAGATAACATCCAAATATAACGTAATATATTATCTTGAATCTACATACTCAATCACACTCTGTTGTTATGAAAATAATGACGTCCTCTCAAGACGAAAATAATATGCATCGGATCATAACTCACACTTGTGTTGAAGATGCCATATTGAGTCTTCTTGTCCAATGGTTGTGTTCCAAACATTAAACTAATATGTTTAAAAGATGCATAAAATACACAACTAAGTAGGATTGACAACTTGGATGTTTCATCCGAAATATACAAGTAATTTACATTGCAATGTAATTAGTAAATGTGTCATTTCCGAAAAACCAAACACGAGCAAATAAACAACATATGTAGACTTTGCTCATGAACGACTCAACACTCAAAATCACATGTCTATAGTAAAAGTGTCACACATAATATGTTATTAACTATTATGTACGTCATCAATCTTCGAGAATATCACATGTATTTCTCTTATCAAAAGATTGACAAATGATAACTTATATCCTATGCATCTTGTTTTCTTTGGAACATGAATGGTTATGTTACAAGAGACATTGCATCTTGTTTAACAAATACAAGATATTAGATTTGAGTAATAACCCAATACAACATGTGTCATTGCATAAACAAGTAAAATTGGTCATACACTAAAATACTTGTTTTACTAAGTTTTCGTAAGAGTGATAAGTTTCCTCTTAGAAAAGTATATTTGTTGAAATATACAATATGTCTCATTTCAAGTATAATTCTCACAAGATCTATTGAGGTAAGTAACATTTACTAGATTCTTTTCTCAAGATATGCAAATGAGCATTCTTGAAACACTCTCGATGTAGTAGATTCTACATTGTATCACATTAAAGCATCTCTTGGTTCTAGGAAACCAAATCAGGTTAAAATAACATGCAACAACTCAAAAAATAAAGGTGTTATCCAAGACATCATTAAATGCACCATCTCTACCAAATAACCTCTAAATCTCAAACACGAAATTAAAACATTTTGCTTGCCTTTGTTAGGAGTTGTGTAAGACATGTCATCTTCGTAACCAACTTTCAAAATATGGTTAGTTGAGTCATATTAGGCCATGTATTTGCGAAATAAGCTAATCTCATCTTTGCTATACTTCGATAGGCAAATATAGGAATTTGAATTTTTCTAACATGAGAATGATTACTGGAGAACCTATCGCACTAGAAATTCAATTTGACCTAACGGTTGAATTGCTTCCAGGAGAGAAGTTGGGTTCGTGGTATAACCCGTAAAAATGGTTGTGTTTAGCCTGAATTGAGCACCACTAGTGATAGTCTCATACTCATTCTCTAACTTGAAAAAATTTCATTCCTACATTTGACTAAAGATATTTAACATCGGTGAACTTTAAATAGGGGACGGTACCGCTAAATTTATCGGCACCATCGGACCGTTGTCTTCGGTATTAATAACGACAAACATGTAACTTGTAATGCATAACGTAAAATGAGCAAGTTACTTGTAAACTCAAATCATCAACGTATACTTACATCAACATCTCTCACTGTATCAAGTATGCCTCAACAGAGTCGTTGATTTCCATCCCGACGTAAATCACTCAAGGTATGAACAAACAAATTTAAACTTGACGGATGATCAAAGAAATAAATTTTTTGTTCTAAATTTCATATTTTTATGAATGTGACAAAATATTTTTCAAAAATTCATTTTACAAATTATTTTTGAATTAAAAAGTAATGTTTTATTTGGGATAATCATTTCAAAAATAGTAACAGCTATTTCCCCCCCCCCCCCCAAAACAGCTCTAAACATTCTCAAATAAACCTTCCCCACTAAAAACAAACGGAGGAGCGTCCACGGTACCACTAAAGTACCGACGATACCACTAAATTTAGTGGTGCCGTCTGACAATTAGTGGTGTCGTCCCTCTGTAACGGCTAGTTTTTTCTTTGCCTATAAATAGTGGACCATTTTACACTTGCAACTTGATTTTTCTAGTCAGTTTTCTCTGGTCTAATCCCTTCTTATTTAGATCACTTTCTTTGATCATTTAGAGAGTCTTAGTTTGTTTAAGAGTGATCCTTTCATCCAACCAAGAGATCACCTTCATTCCTCTACTAGTGCAAGAGAAGAACACATAGTATCACAAAGATACAAAGTGTTGTAGTTGTAGTTAGAGCACTTCTAACACTTGTTACATACTTGTTGTATCTTTGTATACATCAAGTTTATTTTTCTTTTGAGAGTTTGTGAGAGAAGATCATTGTGATCTTATAGGGATATTGAATATCTCTTGTAGCTTGTGAGCTAGTGTGTTGATCAAGTTGATCAAGGGTAGATAGGGTAGATTGAGTCAAGTGAGAGTTGATCATTGTGATCTTGTGAGATCTTGGAGATCTCTTGAAGCTTGTGGGCTTGTGTATTGATCAAGTGGATCAAGGGTAGATCGGGTAGATCGAGTCAAGTTGGAGTAGATCATTGTGATCTTGTTGAGATCTTGGAGATCTCTTGTAGCTTGTGGGCTTGTGTATTGATCAAGTGGATCAGGGATATATCAGGTAGATCGTGAGTAGATAGTGGTAGATTGGTACTAGCTAAGATTAGTATTCGATCTTTAGCTTAGTGTCGCAAATAAGGATAAGCGACGTTGTACGGTTTTCTCCGCCTGAAGGGAGCTTGTTGATTAGTGAAGTAACTCTCGAGTTGGGTACTCAGGGAGTGGAGTAGGGCGAAGAGGAGCTTCGTGACCGAACCATTATAAATCATCGTGTCCGGTTTACGCCTTCTTACTTATCTATTTACTTTTATTTTATTCTTTATCGCTATATATTTATATTTGCATTGCGTTTATGTTTTTGTGGCTTGTTGATTATGTTTGTGTCATGGTTTGATTGTGTTTGTGTTGTAGTTTACTTTATACCATCTCTAGATGTTATATGATCATTGTTGACACTTTTCATATTACGTCACACTTGATCGGGCGTTTGATACAAAAAGTTTTTTTAGTTTTTAAATGGAAATGTTACTCCAGCTAATACAAAGCAATATGTTACTTCAGCTAATACACCTCCATCTTTGTAGTGATCGTGAGAGACACGTTCCGCTTGCACATTTGTAGCAGGTCTAGTTAATGCTATTAAAAACTACACATCAAGTACATATTCCATTGCATTAAGAAGAACTCAACACCAAGATTTTCAATTTATCAACAAAATAGTTAACTAATAAAGTGCAGAGCATAATGATTAAGCTAACAAAAAGTGGCAAAATAGAAGCAAAGGGTTAAAATAAACTATGTGTAAAAAAAACTCTTGACCCAGAACACTTATGCAAGTAATCTGAGTTTTTTAGATAATGATGCGTCAAGCACCATTACACGAAATATATTGCTTCAACAATATCAAAAAACTTTTTGCATTCCATTCGACGTATTTCCTTTCTTATCTTAATTTAATTTAGCCTTTTAACCCGTTTCCATTTTAGCTAATTATTACCCGTTTGATACCTCTAGGTCCATTAAAACTATATTACCCAAACTCTTAGCACTAAATTAGTATCGCACATACAAATACTTCTCGACATTTGACTGAAGTTAGCTACTAAAACATAAGCATACGCAAACCAAAATCAATTAGTAACATATTGAATCGACATAAAATCAATTAGATAAAAAGTACCTTCTCAGTGAACTTAGACAACGAATCACCAAGCAACTCAGCAGGACGCAAACCCACAAACTTCGCCTCAAGCCATCCCTCAACAACTTATCCTCAAACTAACCTTAAACAACATCACCGGCCAATATCTCAACTGCCACAATCCCAATCCTCACCTGACTCTCACCCTCACTCCCACTCTCCACAACGGAAACCAAATAATTACTACACCCCCACACCGATCCTCCTCCCCACCCATATCCTCACACGCTTCGAAAGTCACTTTCGTATACAGCGGAGAAGGTGTGGCAAAGTTTTCAGGGTGTCCAGGTGTTTTGCTTTCCCACTGCCCGAAGCTTTTTAAGTCTTCGCCCTGCATATAATAACCAAAAATCTTTTACAACATCTGTTCACAACTAAAACATACGCTCCCCAAATCTAGGTAAAAGTGTAACAACAGACAAACAACTTTGAATAAGAAATCCCTAACACCCTTAATACTAACATGTGTTTACAAAGATTGGAACTTTTTTTTATGAGAAATTCAATGAACTTCAATACATGAATTATGACTACACCAATTATTTTTTACCTCTTTTTGGAGGCGTGAACAGAATAAGTAAAGAAATTTTAGATTGCCAAGCGAGATCAAACTCTAATTGAGTACGAAGGGATAAAAAAATAGAAAGGGCCTAGTACAGATTTACCCATTTTGCAGACATTATCATGTTACTCATTTTGGCACCTCAACCTCAAGATATCGAGAAATAACAAAGAAAGCTTACCACTAAATTCTTTAAACTGACGTTTATGTCTTCTGGCTGCTAATGTAGAGTACTTCTTAGTTCTTGTAATTCCTGAAGCATATAGACATGCTCCACATTAGCATATAGGGTCATTAAAATCAAGCAATATAGTGTGAAGGTATTTTAAAGGCACTTACATATCGAAACTGGTCCACCTCCACATCCAGAGTTTTGTTTAGGTTTGAAAAATACCTTTCGCCTCAAGACAACTTGCTTTTCAAGCTCTTTGTTAATCCTTTTCTGATTTGCTTCAAACTCCTTTGCTATCCTCGCTTCCTCACTATGTCTGACAAACATAAAAGTAATCATATAACAACAATAACTATAAAATATATAAATAGAGTGTCATTTTTGGTTTTCTTTCAATTTTTTTGGTAACGTGCCTTGCCAAGGTATTGGCGATCTGACCTTTGTCTACTCCACCTAATGGCATTCCAACATCACATGTGTAAATTAACATATTTGCACAAAACAACTGAATTTCGCCACTGAAAACCAAAATCACAAAACTCGTACCTGAGAATGATATTCTAACCCATAAAACAGCCTCACGGCACACTCCAGAACCCTGCTCACTTGTGACCACAGTGCCAAACTCTTTCGGCATCTTAACAACCTCATCACCACGACTCATTCAAAGAACCTGAAAAAAGTGTAGCGTAAATCGATTTTTTTTTTTATTATTTTTTTTGGAAGATCTTCTAAACATAAATTGAATCAACAAACTTACGTGCCCTCAGAGAGACCCATCAAGAACAAAGATCTAGAACCATTCAACGTTCCTTCAAACGCCCCTAATTTCACAAAGAACCTTAAGTTCATTGCATCTGGTTTTTAAATTGCTTAATCGGCACCTCCTATCGTGGTTGCTGGTGCTTTGACATAGAAGACATCCCTGCAGATTTAATATAGAGGTAAACCGTAAACATACCATTGAACAAAAAAATTAATAAACGAAGCAGCTATGCGTTGCAGACGAATGTAGCACCTGATGAGACAAAGCCACATGGACTAAGACTGGTCATCGAAGACTACCCGTATGCCAATTATGGATTACTTATTTGCTCTGCAATTCAAAACACGTCTTGCACACGAACACCATCCATCTCCACCAACCTTAACACACAAACCACAAAACCATCGCCAACAATCCAAAGACTAAATACAAACATCAAAACACCCATTAAACAATATGCAAAAACCATTAATAAAATCACAAAATGAACATGAAAATGACAAAAAAAGATTAACAATTCAATCCATTTACATGGAATCATCAAAATGAAGGGAAAAAAAAAAAAAAAAAAAGTGAAAGAACTCACCAATGGAGGTTAAATAATAAACCATGCTAAAAACATCCTGAATGATAAACTCATAAGCTACTCACAAACCAGATCCCTTAGTATGCAGGTTGCATTGATTTCGAACGATTGGAAAACACATTCAAAACAATATTCTTCTCAGAACGATAAAAATCATATTCATGTTATATTATTTTGAAACATTAGTTTTATAAATAAAGTACTTACATCTTTCTGAATGTATTAATCTCGGGTATGTTTTCATATAGATAAAGCTTCGTTGCAAATGCCCCATTGCTAACAGACGGCTTATCTGCAGTAGTAGAATATCATCGTTATTGCATTGTACAACCATAAAGATATTAAAAATAAACATCAACATTGATATCTAGTATTTTACCATTAAAGTATTTCACTTTTGCAATTTGAAGAATCATTACAACATTTCGCATTTTATCCAATTGCTGGGCCAAACTGTTGAACCGATCGACCTATCCGTCAAAGAAACAGCAATCCAAAGATACACCACTGTATTATTTTCAAACATTTTAGTACATATAAGTGGATCATTTAATATATACCAAAAGCATATTTCTTACTCAACATCTTCCAAGGTGACAGTCCTTCTATATTTTTGAGTACCATAACTTTCATAGGGTATTGGCTTAGAAACGGATGTTATAGTCCCAATGACATCTGCGTTGACATACGAATGCAAATGTTTTTTAGTATAAAGACAGATTTAAGCAAATTATCATCATGAAATACTGCTAACGTATGAATAAAAAATAAGCAC
Organism: Artemisia tridentata subsp. tridentata; assembly: GCA_021014915.2. Lineage (NCBI taxonomy): Eukaryota > Viridiplantae > Streptophyta > Magnoliopsida > Asterales > Asteraceae > Artemisia > Artemisia tridentata. The sequence goes on from CP139507.1 coordinate 118,070,768, forward strand.
AAAACAATAAATATTACCAACAACGTCTGTTTCTGAGAAGCGCCTTCTCGTAAATATTACCAAACGGAGCAACTCTTGTGACAGAGGTATTCTTATAGAATCCGATTTTGTAACGGTGACTCAGCAATGGGAACTTCCCTCCGTTCTCACCCACCCCAAAGCTTCCCACTTTGTAGCAGGACCCTTCATCAAGAATAGCTTGAAACTTATTCATATCTGCCTTCTTAATAGAGGCTTGAATACGATTACCCTTCAATACGACGAAAAAATGTATAAATAAAACAATAATTGATTATTATAATGTCTTAAACGTAAAATCTAAATATTAGATACGTATGAAACGACATAAACATAGCTTCATATAAACAGGTTGGCTTAAATAAACATTACATTATTAATTTATTTCAAGAACAAATTTCAAAAAGAAAAATGGTCACTATGACTTAACAAACTAAACAGAGTGTAAGTAATCTTAACAGAAAGGCTAACAACATTCTAATTAACTTAAATATCTACCTACTATATAGTATAACTTATTACTTAGAAGTATGTGTATCTTGTGAGGGTTTCACTTTCTTCTTATAATACATCGAACAACAGTTGACTTTTTACACTCTACTTAAATTTAGTCGCTTACTCACAAATAGGTCAAACAATGGTTACTGGTTTGAATGGATCTAAGTAGCATCCACATCAAAGCAAAAAAACATTAGACATCAAAAACACTATAAACAGATGCATGTTCAGTCTGCAGTTAACATCCATTGATTACTGACAATTATAAAGATTATATTATATAGACACCAACTTCGATACTACTTATAACATGAATGTTTCGATACTACTTATAACATGAATATGGAAACACTTAATGGAAAAACATTTATGTGATGTAACTAAAGAGCAAATAACATTTTTGTGTAAAAAAAATAGAACATACAAACATGTATATGCACATTTAGATCCAATAAGATTGATACATTTTATATATACGAACATTCCAAGATTAAGAATGAAAGTAAAGTGATTGAAAAGATGCACAAGAATTCATGGGTCTGGCCAATGGAATGGAGTAATAAGTATCCTGTTTTGAAGACTATTCCATTTCCAGTTGTAAAAGCATTCCAAGATTAATAAATGACATACAAACAATAAAAAAAAGGATTATGTTAATAACCTGTTCATCTTGGAATAGAACTTCTAAACCCCAAATTTCATTCGGCTTGGTGATAGGATGAGACTTCCATATACGTACCACCCTCACCAAAATTTTGGCATCATCAAGCATAGGGTCAAGGTCACTCAAAGTAGTAATAACTTGATCCATTTGTTTTGCCTACAAATATACAACAGTAATACATATTTCAAACACGAAATCATATAAACAATAATAACCATCAAAAGACATAGGAAACAAAATAAAAAATTATTGATTATTGTAACACCCCCAATTTCGTGATACGCAGCAGAATTCAAGCTGGGTGTTACTCGACGGCACAACAGTTATAATAATAGAAAACGATATCTAATTGAGTCGTTTTGAAAGATTTATCATTTGATTATCAGAGTTTACAAAAGGAGGTCCCAGTAGTTGAAAGATTTACAAAATAAGTTTTCGAATGATAATAAAATTTATAGCCATCTTGATGTATTCGTGATTCTCCATGCCATCCTCGTTCATTATGGACCTGAGATAAACATGCTAAAAGTGTCAACACAAAGGTTGGTGAGTTCATAGAGTTTATAAGTAAAACAGTTGATTTCAGTAGTCAAAGATTGAGTGAATCCATAGTGTTTGTATGCAAATCAGTTGAATACAAGTTTCAAGTTTAATAGACAGTGGGCCCCGTTGTTGCACCCATAAATTCAGTAGTGGCAGTACCGTATCATTACAGTACCATAATATTGCTCTAAGCCTCATGAAACTCAAACGTTAACAGTGGGACATCATAGTAATGAACTAGTGATGTAAGTTACTAACATCATAAAAATGTAAGTAACAAGGCCCTCCGGCAGGAGCTTGCCAACTTCCTGTTTAATCTCAAATAAAGTGCATTTGACTATCTATCTGGCTAGCACTAAGGCTATCTATCCGGCTAGTACAAATGGGTCGTCAATTCCAATAGATCTATTCACTATATTCGCGTTCACTCGTAAGTGATTAATGGTTCATGATATGAGGGACTTTTAATGGCAACAGTGGTTAACTTAGGCAATATTAATCAAGATATCATACAGAAGGTACTTGTGTTCAGTATGTAATAAGTTTCAATAAGCAAATAGAGTGTTTCATCAATCGAGTAAAACGAGTAAGATTCGCAAGTAAAACGAGCATGTATCTCCCCCAAAGATAGTACGAAATAATTGAAAATAGGGGTCATAAACTCACCTTAGTAGTCTGGATGGAAAACAAATCAACTATAGCGAATAAAATGCTCCGACACGCAACAAGCTATTAACTCGATTATGAAAGAAATCGATTAAAATGGCTCCTAGGTGAAACCAAGGCCTTTCCCTCCTCCTAAGCTTCACTATACCCTTCCTTTGCTCCTATTTGGGCTTCAAGATCAGTAGGTATACAAGTATGTGTTTGTTTGGTGTATTTCGAATGGTGATGAAAGAAAATGGGAAGATATGGTTCGAATTTATATAAGTTGAAGGAGTAAGGCTACAAGAGAGTTCTAGTCATCATGTTTTGGGAAGGGAGACATGGTGAGGTGTATCCTTGAAGATGTAAGGTGCATCTGGTGGTGAGGGAAATGGCGAATGGTGGTTCAATGTTAGCCATGGATTTTTCCTTCCATTTTTGTGCATGGTTGGACTTCAAGGGAACAAGATGATGTGTCTAATTTAGGGCCTTGTTAGTGTTTAGTTATTATGTAATTAGCATAGAATCTAGCTAGGGCTTGGTTTAGTTTTAGGTCGATTTGTACAAGGAAATAAAAGGGTTCGATCTTGGCTTTAGGTGCTTGTACCATAGGCTTGTTAAGGTTGTACATGAAGTTTAAAAATATAGGAAACATTTTTTTAGTTAGGTTTAAATAGGTTTAAGTTAGTTTAGTTAAGTTTAAATGAAATAAAAGTATAGTTTTTGTATTTCATGCAATAGTTACTTGTACATTGGCTTGAAAGACTTGTACATTTATGTTTTATAAAAATAATGTATATATATTAATTAGGGTTTGTGATTTTATTTACATAAAATCATAGAATTGTAAGTTAGGGTTTCTAACGGGAAATAAAGCAAAGTTTAGGTTCCGTGCTTTAAAGGCTTGTACATTAGCTTTATAGGCTTGTACTTTAGGGTTTATGATTTAGTTATGTAATTTCACAGTTATAGTAACTTAGGGCTTCGTGAGAACTTTAATAGATAGCAAACGTTTAATTTGTACGTTTAAGTAGTCGTACGTTAACGAAATAACGTAAAGTGGTAAATGAAAATTAGAAATTTTATACTTGACACATTTGAATGTTTATTTGAAATGAATCTTAAGATATGTTGGTGCTGGTGAGCATATTTATTAGGAGTGTGAGTTACGTCACATTAGTTTGTTGTTGTGATCAGATAAACTGGTAACGTTTAATCTGAAAAAATTTTGACGTGGAAAATGGATAAGTATTCTCTCGTTAGAATATTAATACAAGTGGAAATTTACCGGTGGTTACAATTATGATTAGGCATTTCAAATACCTTTTGTTTTTTTTTTTAAGATGAAGTTATAAGAGATAAATGAGGAGATGTTTAGGATGCACTGAAATATATAGTGGTAGGAATTAGGTTAAATGAAGCAAATTGCGAAATTCCAGTAAATGAAAGATTCGAAATTTAAAAGATTTGGCTAAAAATCAGGATCATAGTTAAGCTGATACGTTTCTTGTGATTGAAATTTTAAATTTTAAATTTTATCAAATTATTTTTCAAAATTTCCTTCATTACCAACTTATTTGTCAAAGTTTCCTAAATAAACTTCACAAATGTTTAATTATTTTAAATAACTTTTTTTAAAATTTACATAAAAAATGCACAAAAGTTTAATTATTTGAAATAATATAAACGATGACATAAATGAGATGCAACCAAAGATCAAAAAAATATGCAAAACATTGAAAAGAACATCATAGTTATTTGAAATAACATCATAGTTAACATCAACGATAACAATCACTAACCTTTACAATAATGATTGGTATACGAAATACCTCGAGTAAACAGCTTACAATGTTTCATCATCTCCATCCTAAAGACACTCAAGAACAATGTCATCACAATTAAATTGGATAAATACATCCATCAGCTAATCAATGAAAAAAAGTGCAAATCAAAGAATCAATGAAACTGATATTTGATAATGAAAAGGAATGGTCTTGATTTTATAAATTATCGCAAGTCAAAAAATGATGAAATTGATAGTATACCTGATTGAATCGACGATTCAGATACGTAATCTTGTTCGGTCACTATCTTGAAGAAATCGAAAATATAAGAGCTTGATACGGGACTGAATGTTGCCCCAAAAAGATCTATTGTTCTAAACTTGATTTAACGAGATGTGCGTCGAACCGCCGCGTTGCGGCGGGGCGACGAAGTGTTTGCTATGTTTGTCGGTTGTTCTGCTGTGTTATACAACGAATCTTGCTCTAAGTCAAACAACATATACAAATGGAAGTAATCGGAATTTCGGGCCGCGTTCGCTGCTTCTCGCACATCCGCCTAACCTTAAGCATCACAGGGCCCGTTAGACCTTAAAGTTCCCCCGTTTGAGTATATTGGTGATTTGGGGGAGGAGTCTTTCAGTGACTGCTTTGGAGCAAAGTCTGATTTTGGTGGCTGCTCATGAAGATGAGACAAAGGTTGCTGTCAATATAAGAAATGACCTCTTTGAGATGTGAGGTGCTGGAGTAATCTGTAAATGGCAATTGTATAATTAGAACAGGCATGAGTACCATATAAGGAAAGTGGTTAGACATATCTGGGGCAAACAAAAAAAAAATTGACTGATCACAACAGCTTATTATACTAATGTTTATTTGATAACCTGATTCAACCGAAAGTAAGACGATGTCTGTAACTGCGAACGGCCACCATTAGGAAAACAAATAGAAGGTTCTGTAGCAGCTACAAAAACATGTACAGAATACATATCAGAAAACATTATAAACACTAAACGCTTAAAGATACATAAACAGAAAGAAACTTACAGCACAGCGCCTTAGCAGCAGCCATTTGACTGATGGGTAGAACATCTAATTAGAACAGGTATGAGCACCATATAAGGAAAGCAGTGCTTCTGCAAATTAACAAACAAATAGAAATATCATTAGATAATCAATGTGAAATACTTAACTTTGCAATAGATATATAGAACCATTCTAGCAGATGAATGAACATCGAAAATCTCAAACCATAGTTGCATAACTAATAAGATTAGCACCTCCCATGTACTAATTCATTGCAATAACTTACTTAATCACTAAAACCAATGAAACCAAGCGAGAGGTTCATTAGCAAGGAATAAAGAAATGATAGATAAGATATACTGTTAGCATTTGTCTGTTTATTTCTGGCCACTTTTAAGACCTTCAGTTCAATAATGTTTAATGCTTTGAAAAAGGCAAGGTAGAATAAATTAGTCTATAGTATGTGGCTGGCAAGTTTGAATACCTGTCAAGAATCTGGCATTTGTAAAAAAGTCTGTGAGCATAAGTACGAAACCTGCAAAACAGTAATGTCCAATTATGGGTGAGTAGATGTCGGCAGTGTGCATTATAGATATGGGCATTTTGTTTTTTTTGCTTTTAGAAGACAATCTCGTGACTGTCTGTCTTGGATTTGGTTTTCCTATTTAAGATAGCTAAAATGGACATTTGTTTTCATAACTCATTTGATAAGTGTGTAGGAAAACGAAGAAAAGAAAATGTCTAGGCATCCTAAGTGTGATCAGCTAAGAGTTGAGGCCAATTCTAATAGTTGGTCTGACATATTAGTTTTGTATTGTCGCCAAGCTAGTATCGAGGATGTTCATATGGCACAGCAACTAAGTGTGATTTGTGATAGGTTGGCTGGTGTTAACCGTGACAGGCTTTCTTTTATTCAAGAGCTTGAAGGTGTTGGAAATACTCATGCTCAGAAAACAGCAGAGTATCTAAGAGAAGTGATAGCAAAAGATGAACAGAAACTCATGCAGATGCGCTTAATAGCAGCTGAATTTGGGCTAAATGCGCGTAACAATGATGTGTTTATTATGAAACTTCAGGGTGTAATGCGTTTCTAAGTGTGTGGATGCAATTGGAGGATGTTTTATGGTTAATGCTAGTCGATTGTAAGATATGTGTTTCAATAAAGGCTAGTTTCTATGTGAAGCAAATTTATGTTGATTGTAAGATATTTCAGTAAATAAAATTAAGAATTTAAGTCAAGTGATAGTGTGGTACTTACGTTTTTGTTTTTAATCCAAATAGGTTGGTAAGAACACAGGAATCCATACAATTTGTAATTCCGTGGAACGCATAAATTTCCTGAGCATTAAAACATATAACATATTACGAAAAGCAAGTGAATGTGAAGGATTAATAGTGAAGATTACCTGTAGGGTAGTTCATGATGTTGCTACAGCGCCTGTCAATATTAGCAAATGAAGAATATCTGATTTTGTTTATTTGCGCATATTAAAAATTGACGCATGATATCTACGATGGTAAGTTTATTTATGCATACTTGTAGATGGAGTTTTACAGAAAGTTCTGATCAATAACATGGTTTGATTAAAAAAGGTACATGGGAAGGAGAAGAGGATGGTGCGAAAAAGTGATTTGGCTCAAACCACTTATCACAGCACTCTCTTGTAATTGCCATCTATCTTTTATAATCGCATCATATTTGTGTTTAAAACATTTTGTGTAGTGACAGGCATAAATATGCACGAAAAAAAGTAAGTACTGTAGAGACAGTATATCAAATGTTAGTATCAAGAACGAAACAACACCAAATAGTCTTCAATTGCTAATATTGACAGGCGTCGTATAACATGAATGGGTATTGTACCATCTGAATGCAATTGCTGTAATTGAATGCTTTTCCTACCAACAGTTGACAGTTGCATAAGATCATCTGTAGTACCAGATGGCGCAGATGCAACATATCTTTGATCAGCAGGCGCAGTTGAGCATGTGGCTATATGTTCTGGTCTTAGTAAGGCTCAGATATGTACATATGTAATCAGCATTAACTGCATGTTGTGGCTGCAACTTAAAGTGCGGTTGCCCTGCCAACGAACATGCAGTTGGGAAAATGGAGATGTACAAACTTATCATCATTGCCTAAAGAATGCGGCTGCAAACGATTGACAAACAGGATTATAGTTAGAAGATGCAGTAGGAGCAGGGTCAGTTTCAATCGCGAAAAGAGCAACAGACATTAGTTACAGATAAAAGTTTCATATAGCAAGAAAACATAATTAATACTACCTGTGCGTTGGCAGTTAACATGAGTTCTGTGTGTTCTGACTGGTTGCCTAGCATTCGTTACAGGATTTGTAACTGTTTGACAAATGGCAGCAGGAGTAGATAACTGTGCATCATTCACTGGTATAAAAAAAGGAAAATAAGTTAAGCGCCACAACAGTAATGGTTAGAATGTTTAAGGAGATTATCGATGCGAACAGCAATTGCATTTTAAATTTACCATAGTGATATAAGTAACACTTATCTTTTGGTCGTAGGCAATAAAATATACTGAGAATGTGAGTATCAATACTTTGACAGGACAAAAATAGTAACAAAATATCAATGATGGATGCAGACACCATGCAAAAGCGGCATCAGTTATGTTCGGTGTCGGTACATCCATCACTGATACTCTGTATATTTTTGATCTTCAGCTTCTTTTTATGAGGCTGTAACTTGAATAGAAGTAAAAAAGGAATGCAGGCAGCTGGTTTGAGACTCTGTACAGGTCGTTTTGTCGTTTCGTATCTCTTTGCACAATTGGGTGTACCATAGGATCTTAGAATAAGCGTCTATGCTGAAATGAATAGACAGTTTTTACTATAGGAGCATATAATTAGTAAATATACATTGGATCATGAAATGGTACAAATGCAATATACCTTGGATCAGCAAGCGTAGTTGAGCGAGGGGCTATATGTTCTGATCTCAGTAAGGCTCAGATATGTACATATATAATCAGCATTAAATGCATGTTGTGGCTGCAACTAAAAGTGTGGTTGCCCTGCCAACGAACATGCAGCTGGGAAAATGGAGGCGTACAAAGTTATCATCATCGCCTATAGAATGCGGCTGCAAACTATTGAGAAAAGGGATTTTAGAAAGTCAGAAAAAAGAAGAACCTAAAATAGATGAATGCAATAATGGGAATGGGTATGCGAACCTGAAGAACAGGAATCATCAAGTCCATCGGGTGACAATATTCTCTTATATATAATGTAGCGTCGAGTTTTGCTACAGTTTTTGTAGCAGTGTTGGCTCCGCATTTGGGTTGCAGGCTCTTGTTTTTTGCCTTTTGTTTGTTCCATCTCTTCTTTTAGCCTTTTCCAGACCGCTAATCATGTGGCACCCAGCTCATTTATTCATTCAAAAATTTAGTTAAATTTTCTAAATCCCCTTACAGTTCCATTTGTTGTTTCACCTTCCTTTGTGCAACTGCTTGCACCAAGCGAGCTGCTAGGTTGTTGAAAGAACAAAAGGAACTATATGGGAACTTAGAATGAGTAACTATGTTTAAGTTCCAGACATTCTTTTGCCTTATCAAGTGACAGTTTAATTGCAAGGCATTTGCTAAAAAAAAAGAATTTTACCATAAGAAACAAAGGGCATCTATTACTTCTTTTTTTTTGGTGATAGTAAAAGTTGATGTCATGTGCATGCGAAAGTTAACTTGTTGTTGCCTATCGACAACTGGAGGTGGAGAAAAGATGGTGATCAGCAGTATGGGTCAATTATCGAAGAAAGATGGGAAACAAAAGAGGATAGTGCATAGAAGTAATTTGTGCCAAAGTATATGGCACACTATCCTCTCCGGTTTCCCACCTTTCTTCAAGAATTGTAAACATATGACATGTATTGTTAGTATCAGCAAAAAAAAAAAAAGTACCAAATAGTCTTTGTTTCTTATGTTTTTTTTTTATTTATTTTAATCGACATATAGGTGGAAAATCTGATCTCCACCTCAAACCCCTTTTGTTATTCAAATAGTCTTCAGACAATAGTCTGCACCAGACATATTGATAGACGATTAAAATAGCAAAAGGAATTCGAGGTGAAGGTCAGATTAATAATCCTGACTGTATTCATCTGGTGTGCGTAGCGGTGCTGTTGAATACATGACCTGTTACAGACATTCATAGATGAAAAAATCTGGGTAAAATGTATATAAAGTTACGATTGATGGACAACAAATGGTTACTTTTAGATAAATAAATCCAATATACCTCAGATCAGGAGTCGCAGTCGAGCGAAGTGCCACATGTTTCGATGTCAGCAAGGCTCAGATATGTACGTTTGTAATCAGCTTGTAATGTACGTTGTGGCTGCAACTGATACCGTAGTTGCCCTGCCAACGAACGCACAGCTGGAAAAATGGGAATGCACAAAGTTATCATCATCGCCTTAACACTGCAGCTGCAAACCATTCAGAAAAAGGTATTTTAGAAAGGCACAAAAAGCAATAACCTGTATTGAGGAAAAATTAGTATTCGAAGCAAGAGATAGGAGGAAACATTTTCTTTACCTGGTAAAGGACGGATACAAAAGGTTTATGTTATGTGCCAGTAAAAGCTAACATTTTTTTTTTGCATAGGCGGACGTGTAGTGACACAATTGGTTCTGGCCAAGAATATGTTTCAAGTCTGAAAGAAAGATGGGAAACGGAAGAGAATGCTGCGAAGAAGAAATTTGGATCAAACTACTTATCACACCATTCTCTTCCGCTTCTCATCCTTCTTTCCAAATTGAAGTATATTTTTTACCAGAAGCATGTGTGTCACTACAATTATGAATATGCAAAAAAGAACAATGTGTGGTTGCCGCGTAAGTTCAATTGTTAATATCTGGAAATAGAAAAAGACGCCATATTAATAGCTGGTACTATTCCTGGAGCGAAAAGCGATGGTAAACCATAATGAATATTAACTGTTGTTTTTTTCTTAACTTAATAAAGGATATTAGCAATCAATTGATGGATAGTAAATGGTTACCGTCAGATAAATCAATCCAACATACCTCAGATCAGGGGCCACAGTTGACTGAGGAGGACCCAGACGTTTTGACGTTAGTAAGGCTCAGATATGTACGTTTGTGATCAGCATGAATTGTGCATTGTGGCTGCAACTGATAGCGTGGTTGCCCTGCCAACGAATGCATAGGTGGAAAAATGGGAATGTGCAAAGCTATCATCATCGCCTAAATACTGTGGCTGGAAACCATTGACAGAAAGGCATTTTAGAAAGACAGAAAAAGGAATAGCTCTATCGAAGAAAAATTATTGGTCGAAGCAAGACATAGGAGGGAACGTACAGTGTTGGAGTCAGTGTTGGGCTGCGGGTTTGTTTTTTACCCCTTACTTGTGTTTTGGGTTTTTTTTTACTCTGTGCGAGATATGCATTCCTCTGATCAAAATTGATGGCCAATAATATGGCTGAATTTTAGAAGATCAGTGAGAAGCGAAATAGCATAGTGTAAAGAAGTAATCTGCACCAAATCATTTTAAGACTAACATTTTGCTATCGCATTGATCTTCGATAATTGTATCAATTTCGTGACGTTATTTGTTATTATAACATGTATTAAATAGATGTACACTTTTTTTTTGACATATCTTGTTATTAATTCTTCTAGTAAAAGTTATATATTTATAATATTATATTTATATAATATATTATAATAATATATATATATATATATATATATATATATATATATATATAGTTTAGTGTAAACCTTTTAATAGAATAATGAATAACAAAGATATGCACCCAAAAAAAAGTGTGTATGTATTTATGTATTTTACATGTTATATATATATATATATATATATATATATATATATATATATATATATATATATATATATATAATATATATATAGTGCATTCTATTACGAATTGAAACTGGGGCAAAGCAAAGTTTCTATCAGCATGTAAACCACAAGAACAGCCATGCAGATGGAGCAGGTAACCTGAAGAATAGAAAAAACTGATCAAAGTATGTACATGAATACAGTAAATATAAAAACAGGTTGTGAAATATAACTGGCCCTTAACTTCTGGTCATCGCCATATGCAAGAACAGAAACCTGAAGAATAAAAAAATATAAATAAATTATGTATATGAAGACAATGACTACGCAAAGATTTAAAAAGTATGAATGGTGAGTGTAAATACCATGTAAATATAGTGGTAGTTGAAAGGAGGCAATTATATGCAGTGAGACAGTTCAGTGTAAGAAAAATGTTCGGTACAAAAAACAACAACAAAGTATCAATGATGGATGTATACACCATATGAAAGTGGGTATAGCTGCATATATGCAGTAACCGTGACTGGTTGCCATACATCCATCACTGATATTCTGTCTGTTTTTTTTTACAATCTTTAGTTTTACATTATCTGATTTCGACCTGTAGATAAATTCAGAAATCGATATCATTGGATTGATATTAAAAACTGATTGCAAGAAGTAAATACACCTGGCACAGGTGCAAATCTAAAAGATTGGCTCACCAAAAGCTACATATTAACTTCTTTAACCAGAGTAACAGGTTCATGACAGGCTATGACAACCAATAAGTAACAAACTTAAACATTTTAGCTCAGGTCTGCGAAGAAGTTCAGTTAATATCATTGGATTGATATTAATAAGCGATTGCAAGAAATAAACACACCTGCCACGGTTGCAAATCTAAAAGTTTGTGCCAGTGCAGCTGATTCGACCTGTAGATAAATCAGACTCACAGATATCAAGCTGATTGCGCAAACATCTATGCGCGTGCATTATTTGATACAAAATCACAACATTTTTAACCAAGCAGGCATAAAAAGTTTACAACCAATAAGTGACAAACTCAAACATTTTAGCTCAGATCTGTGAAGAAATTATGAGTTTCATATCATCGGACTGATATTAATAAGCGATCAGAAGAAATAAATATACCTGGCACGGTTGCAAATCTGAAAGTTTGCCCTGCCAAGTGCCAGGGATTCATTCTTAAATCAGCTCACAGACTCATCACATTCGCAATCATGCGTGTTAATTATTTCATATGAAAATGACAACATTTCTACAGCAGCGTCAAAAGTTTACAACCAATAAGTGAAAAACTCAAACATTTTAGCTCAGATCTGTGAAGAAATTATGAGTTTTACATCATCGATTGATATTAATAAGCGATCGAAGAAATAAATACCTGGCACGGTTGCAAATCTGAAAGTTTGCCCTGCCAAGTGCCAGAGATTCACTTCTTAAATCAGCTCACAGACTCATCACAGCCTATTGCGCAACATCCATGCGTGTTAATTATTTCATATGAAAATGACAACATTTCTACAGCAGGCGTCAAAAGTTTACAAAGAACATGTGCACAACTACCAAGAGAACCACAGGGAAGAGACACGTATAAATCTCCAGTGCATTCTATCATTTGTTAGTGATCGGAAAAAGGCTAAAAGAAGTGATGGAACAAATGAAAGGGAAAAAGTGGGAGCTCATAACCCAAAATCGAGGCCAACACTGGTACAACAACTGTAACAAAACTCCACGGTCCATTATATATAGGAGAGTGCAAGAGCAAAGGAGGTGGTTATCACATTCTCCACTGCATTCTCTCATTTGGTAGCAACATCAGCCACTCTAAATCGAGGGCAGTTGCAAAACGGATCCGGTTACATAGGCAGTATTCATACCATGATATTTAAGAACTCTATTGGCGAAACCTTTGCAAGGAACACTAAACACACAGCATGGCTGCAACCACAATCTTAGTTACCTTGCCAAGCAACATGTGTTCAGAGAATGTAAGGTGAAAAAATTATCCCAGCTGCTGCACAGAGACAGCTGAAAAGAGGTGGTGGCTGCAAAATAAGACCGGTTGCTTAGCTATTGTTTACACCATGCCGCCCGGTAATTGCCTTGCCACCACCTGATTATATAATAGCCGAAGTAAGCTGGTGATTGCCTTGTCACCAGCTAATTATATAATAGCCGAACTAAGGTAAACGTGTATGCGAAACAGGTCCAGTCACATAGTTAGCATTCATACTATGACATTCAAGAATTGTGCCGCGAATACCTTTGCAAGGCAACTGTAACACCAACACAGAAGAAAAAGGCAAATAAGTAAACTGAATCGCGGGAAAAAAATATGAAACGTCGGTTACACCACTTGATATGGCACTCATATCTGCCATTTCAACTAATAACAGGTATAGGTGACATATCAAGTGACCTAACAAACGCATCACAATATGAAAGAGTAACTGCATAAACATACATAAAGAAATTATAAACTAAAGTAAATAAAAGAGCGACACAAAATAACATCAAGATAATTTTTTTTAGCCACACAAAACATCCAAAGATCTAAACCATAAACCACAAAAACAGCTACAGATCTAAAATTCCAATATCAGACCTAAAAATGGATGAAGCAGCCACATAAGCAAAAGCCGAACAAATAAGGCAAAAAAAAAAAAAAAAAAAAAAACCCCAAGTACCACAAAAGGCAGCTACATAGACCTTAAAGAAACAAAATACCGGTAGATTACGCCAAAAGCAGTAGCCACATAAGTAAAAGATGAACATAACCAAAAGACATCTAAAAGAGCAGGTATCATAACGGACCCGCACGCAAGAAGCACCAAAAAAAAACCGTAACCGAAACAATGAACAAATAACCTACAACAAAAAAAACACCAACCACCACAAAGGAGAGCTACATAAGCAAAAGAAATCTAAAAGACCATAACCGATCCGCAAGTAAACAACACCGGCAGCCAAGCACACATAACCAAACGATGAACAGATAACCTATGACAAAAAAAAAACAATAACTACCACAAAGAACAGCTACATAAGCAAAAGAAATCTAAAAGACCATAACCGATCCGCAAGCAAACAATACCGGCAGGCAAGTGTACATAACCAAACGATGAACAAATAAGGTACCACAAAAAAAAAAAAAACACTAACCACCACAAAGAACAGCTACATAAGGAAAAGAAATGTAAAAGACCATAACCGATCTGCAAGTAAACAAAACCGCCAGGCAAGCGCACATAACCAAACGGTGAACAAATAACCTACCACAAAAAAAAAAAACAGTAACCACCAGAAAGAACAGGCACATAAGCAAAAGAAATCTAAAAGACCATAACCGATCCGCAAGTAAACAACACCGGTAGCCAAGCGCACATAACCAAACGATGAACAAATAAGGTACCACAAAAAAAAAAACAGTAACCACCACAAAGGACAGCTACATAAGCAAAAGAAATCTAAAAGACCATAACCGATCCGCAAGTAAACAGCACCGGCAGCCAAGCGCACATAACCAAACAGTGAACAAATAACCTACCACAAAAAAAAAAAAAAAACAGTAACCACCAGAAAGAACAGGCACATAAGCAAAAGAAATCTAAAAGACCATAACCGATCCGCAAGTAAACAACACCGGCAGCCAAGCGCACATAACCAAACGATGAACAAATAAGGTACCACAAAAAAAAAACAGTAACTACCACAAAGAACAGCTACATAAGCAAAAGAAATCTAAAAGACCATAACCGATCCGCAAGCAAACAACACCGGCAGCCAAGCGCACATAACCAAACAGTGAACAAATAACCTACCACAAAAAAAAACAGTAACCACCACAAAGAACAGGCACATAAGCAAAAGAAATCTAAAAGACCATAACCGATCCGCAAGCAAACACCACCGGCAGCCAATTAGGGTTTCGGTAGAAAGCAGTAGAACGTGCAAGAATAAGTAAGGTGGTAGGTACCCGGATTGATAGCTAAAGAAGCGAGGGAACAAACGAAAGGGGAAAAGCGGGAGCCCACAGCCCAAAACCGAGCCCAACACTGCTACAACAACTGTAGCAAACCCTGTAGCAAAACTCGACGCTAAATTATATATAGGGTTAATTTGTATGGACCTTGATTTTGATGTTCTGGGTTTTGATTTTCGAATTGGGTGGAAAAGAGGATCTTGAGAGAAAAGGTAGTGTGTTTTTTGTTATGAATTATTAGAAATGAATGAGAGAAAGAAGATCCCGCCCATTTTTTTTGTTATCGAAAGTTTAGGAGTAGAGATTGCTGAAGACCGTTGGATCAATGAATTTTCACGTGTCAATTGATTAACAATTTTGAGGGGAGAAATAGTAGAACAAAAGCCTTGTTTTATGTAGGTGGTAGATAATGGGATATGATAGATCACGTGAGAGGGGCGTGTCTTGTGGCAGGGCAGCATGGACTATGGACATAGAAGCATAGGTTACCTCGATTGTATCGTCTCCAAAGGGCCAGTAAATAATGAACATGTCATGTACATGCATTCAAGAAGTATAAATAAATACCTATACATCTATCTTTCTTATTCTATGTTCTTGACTTCCATTTACATAACACTTCCTCTTTATATAAAAATTAACCTACTGATCAGCAGAAGAAGATCAGCTAGCTCTGGTGATAGTTTTGTCAGATCAAGTAACAACCTCGGAGGTGTGTTATTTCATCCCATGTTTCTGAGACAATAATATTAATTGTTGGGTCTTGTAGTTTAATGTTTAATGTGTGTTTAACTTTTAATGATCTAACTTATTGGTTATTCCGTATTTATTATAGCTTTGATTTGGATTTGACTGCTCTTTTCAATTTGTTTTAAATGTTGGAATTTTATATGAAAGCTACAGTATGTTGTTCATATATCGGAGAGGGGTTAGTTGTATTAAAAATGTGATGGACTTTTGAGAAACATTTTGGACCTTTTTGGAAGATGTCAATATGATAATATGCTTTATTTCTGCTTTTATTAAGGCATTAAGCATAATAATCGCGACGTTTTTATTAACCAGTCTTTACACTTTATTTCCAATTTTGTTTAGTAGACCATGATTTCGAGATTTTTTAATTGACTTATTGTATGGTCTTTAAACAAAATCAGAAATAAAGTATAGCCTTTATTATGCACTTTCTCTAGGCATGAAGGCTAAGTGAAAGGTATGAAGTACACATCTTTTTAATGCAATTAACCTTATATTATGTGGTCTTAATGATACTAGTGTGATGAAAAATGGAAACAGTTAATTGCTAATGACAATGACTGTTGGGAATATGTATCATGCCAAGCGCAACCTTCCATTTTGGCATCAAATAACTAGAATATCTTAATCATAATGAATTTTCAAGTAGTCACTACAATCTCAAAATATTGGTCTACCAACAAAAGTAACATGATTTAGGACCATTGTATGTTTTTGTACTTCTTGTTATAGGTTTATGCTAAACTGTACTTCAAATTTTGCTTTGTCAGACAATCTAAGTCGATGATAGTAGCACACTATCACCAATGGTGAACATGGATACATTAAGTGGTGACCTTTTCTACGATATACTAAGACGTGTAGATGGTGCGACCCTAGCTACCGCATCTTGTGCTTGTACATCATTCAATGCCATTTCAAAAGAAGAAAGATTATGGGAAGATATATGTTCTTCGACGTGGCCTTCAACAAAAAGGGACGATGTCAAAAGCTTAATATTATCAACAGGAGGGTTTAAAAAGTTTTATGCAGATTGTTTCCCTCTTATTGTAAACAAGGATGTTCCAGAGTTCAAATGGAGAGACAATCCTGAGTATCCTGAAGAATGGACAGAAGCTGAATATTATGGTGACTATGATGAATTAGAAAAAGTTTCGCCTTCTGACTTTGTGTCGATTGTGGATATTCAATATAAAGGAAAAACTATATGCTCAAAAGTCATTTGGGGAATACCGAATGCAAATGTTTATAATCGTTGGTTTTCTGATTGTCCTTTTAGGATTGATCTTTTCAGCTACTCGAGAGACGATGATCATGCAGGTACCATCTAATTCCAAATTTTATTACACTTTCCTATATTAAATGTTAACTTATAGATCTTTGCTTAATAAATGGGCCGATTTGGGTTATGTTTTATGTTGGGTTGAATAAAAAACTTGAGCTAAAAGGAACGGGTCTAATGGATCAAAGGGCTGGAAGTTGCCCGACAGTCTTTTTTTTTTATTTTTTATGCGCAATCTACTAAATTGGTATTATTGTAAGATTATAATGGTTAACTTAAATATTTTTTTTCTCTGTTATCACTTTAATAATAATCAAGTAAAAGTTAAAAAAATAAAAAAAAAAAAAAAAATGAACGAAAAAGCGTTTGTGGGTCAACCCAGCCTGACATCACCCGTTTTTAGCCCATACGACAAATGACCCATTTCAAAAGGAACATGGTCTACTCAACCCCATTAGTCCATTACGTTTTTCCACCTTAGTCTCTTGATACATCTATTGCAAAACCATGTCATGTTGCGTTTCTTGATACATTCAAAGGCTAAAGAGTGTTAAAATGCTATCAATTTAATTTGTGTAGGTGAAGTTACTCTTTCTGTTTCTGATGGTTTACCACCCATTACCTCCATTGAAGGAGAGAGGAAAGAAGGTAAGCTATGGCAAGAGCTTCGTGACGGAATCAGGCTCAGCTGGATAATTGTGAATACCAAAGCCAAACAAGCTGCAAATTTGTCAAGCTGGTGTGCACTCGATGGTCAAAGACACTGGCCAACCAACCAAGATTTCTTGTTACATTTTGGAACCATTGTCCCTGCCAAAGACATTCTTCCTTGTCAGTTAATCAAATGCATCATTACTGTGAAATTTCGTGTGAAACATGTCGAGGGTAGTGGGACCCACATGACACTCAACTTGACCGAGCTTTGTATGCATTTAGGAGACATGGAAGGTGCCCATGTCAATGGCAGAAATAGTCTGTTTGTGCTTAAAGAAGCATTGAGGTGTGACCGCAGCAAGGACTACGGCTTGTTGATTGAGTCATGTCGGTTGTACTCCAAAGTACAGAGTGAGATCAAAGAAGAGAAGGTTCGATATGAGAATAGGTTAGAAAGACTTTATATTTTAGCTGGTATCACGACTTTTGTACTGTTATGTAGCTATTTTCTGTGAAATAGAAAATCCATAATGTGTCAAAAATGATATCAATATTACAAAGAAGCGTTGTGTATATACTTGGTTCTGTTGTTGGCATAAGAAGCCAAATACAAAATTAGTTATTAATAAACGGCAAGCATCGCGTAATATAATACTGCATGTGATCAACATAGATCATTGATTTAAGGCAGTTTTTTATTAACAGAATTTAATAAAGACCAAAAATCTTGAAACGGGGTGGAATTGAGCCTTGACCCTGGGGATGTGTTTGTCGCGGCGTATTTAGGAGCATTTTGAAGTGGTTACCTTTTAGCATCGAGGATAAAAAGAAACAGTGAAAACAATCATTAAAATTCTAAAGCTAGATACATAGGTTGTGTTTGGTGACGCAGATTATGAGAGATTATGGGGCTACAGCTTTTTTTTTCACAAAATAATCTTTTGTCTAAAAAGTAGCATTATTGGCTGAACAACTTATGAAAGATTATGGTAAAAATAATCTCCAAAAATAAAAGATTCTTGAACAAACTTATGAAAGATTATGGGGGCTACAACTTTTTTTTTTCACAAAATAATCTCCAATTATGTCATTTTACACTTTTAATTTACAATTTTAGCTAGTTTGCCAAACATCACTAAAAAAAAATTATAATTTTAATTTTTTTCAGCATCAGCATCAGCAACAGCACCAGCACCAGCATCAGCATCAGCACCAGTGCCAGCATCAGCACCAGCAACAGCTATTGTTGCCAAACATACCCCAAAACAAGCTCTAGAATTATAACCAATGTTTTAACGGGTTTTTAATCGACCCGGTCGAGTCACCGGGCACCGGTTCGACCGCCGGGTCAACCCGGTTTTCCATTTAATTTTTTAATTTTTTTTTTGACCGGGTCAACCGGTTCGCCCGATAATTTTTTTGATCGGGTCAACCTTGTTTTTATTAATAAAATTTTGAAAAAAACCAAACCCGGCCGGGTTTCAAGACCCGGGTCACTCAAAACCCGGCGTGTCTAACCAGTTAACCCGGTTTTAGAAACCCGAGTTTTTTGACACGTTTTTGTGGCCGGGCACCGGTCCGACCGGTTGAACCGGCCGGGTCGACCCGGGTTTGAAAACATTGATTATAACGCTACTTTTAATTCATTTTACACATCATAATTTAATTAGAAGTACCTTACCAAACAACTTTATAAAACAAACAACTATTGCTAGCGCTATTGAACTTGGCCAAACATACCTCATCACGACTTGACGTGAAATTGAAATAAAGGGAGAGCCCGATGGTCGAGTAGGCCGGCATTCTCAATAGCGTTTGTCAGCTAATTCCTTTCAATTCTCGCATTCATAACCCTTACATTTTATTATAATTTCCGTGATGAACAAAATATGTAAATTTTTCAAATTGATTATGAGGACTATTATCCCAACTTTTGAATAATATACAAAGGGATGTTGGTATTTGTTTAGACTCTGTTATGCGAGTTTAAATTAGGTAAAGAAGTATCAGATGTGTCCGGACTCAGATTTTTTTGGATTCCCTGTGCAATCACGATAATATGTATGTGTTTGCCTGTATCCAGTTTGATGCTGGCGATATTCATACTTACATAGTTCTATATCAGCTTGCTAGCGAGGATAAACATAATACTAATATTTTTGATAATTGTAGGCTTGTACAAACAACGTACTGATAAAGAATGGAAGGAGTAACGTGTATGATATACATAACTTTCACATTGAAAGTGAACGTAGGCCAACTAAGAAAAAACAGATTGAGTACCATATTTGATAATATGCATCTAAAAGTCTAAACTTTGTAGAGAAGTCTCTCTTGTTCATATATTTTTACTAATGTGTATGCTTAGGCATAATTTGTGTTGTTCTACATACAAATTTGTAGGTTATTATTTTGGGTTATGATTATGTGTTTAATTACCCATATATACATAATCTAGCTGTATTAAGCTATTTAGATTGAAAACCAGCAACCTCGCCAAGCTCTTCCACTTCTTTTGCTAGAACTTTTACATTATTGACTATCTCCATTAGCACAAACAAGAAATTTGCTATTGCAAGAGTTTCAACATTTTTAATTGCTCTTAGCTCCGAAGTCGAAAGTATGCTCTCCAGTTTTATGAATTGTAACTCTGGAAGCATAAGGACCTTTTCCTGACCCCTTCTCATTTTCATTATACTTTCTCCTAACTCTCGCATTGTAACTCCTAGTGACAGCCCAATGTCTTTGCATGTCTCTTTGATCGGCTGTTGTAGCGTTGTTGAGGGCTGAAACACAAATAACACCAAACGTCATTTAAGGGATTAATGGCCCCAAAAAAGTTTTCAGTTTCTTATTTTTCTAGTTTTAATATTATCTATTTTATTTGCATTAGTCGTTCTGTGTAGTCTTGTAAAGAGTAGTGAGACCTGTAATGGTGACTCGATGCATGCTTGCAGTGACAAAATGGTAGAAGCTAACTCCCTGAGTAGCTCTGCTATCTGTAGATATTTCTCCCAAGGATAGTAAAATCCAAATTTTCCATGCCACGGTTCCCACCTTGCGAAATTTGCCTAAAAACAAAATGAATTTTTTAGTATGTCCTAAAGGAAACTAATATATACAGTAAATGAAAGTTTGTTTATATGGTACATCTAGTTTGATAGGAATACGTCATATTACCAGTGACTCGTCACTTGACTTTGAATGCAAAACTGATTTGCAACTGCTGACGTTAATGCTTAGCTGGCCTTTCTTTTCGCTGGCACTGAAATATGCTTCCATGCATTCTGCAATTCATTGAATATGTTCATGATTATCTGCCAAAATTGTTACAAGTTCACAACCTTTCTAATATGTGGGTGTACCTACCTTCAATGCAGCAAGCTAATTTGTTAAACTTGGAGGATGTCAAGTGATGAAGTTCATCGCCAGCCCACATGGGGAAGATGAGTAAGCTGGTGAATATGCAGACAGCAAAACCCATACCGATTGTAGCAAGACGTTGGCGGGCTAGTTCCAAGATTTTATCAGCACGCAAACTAGACACCGCTACCAGATTGAAGGTGAGGATGAAGATCATGACCCCATAATCATATTTCTTTTTTATGCTTGGAATCATTCTACAGTATGTTGCCACAGCACCTAAAAACATAATAAAATATTCCTTATAAACATGCTTCATGACACTTACATGTACTGCATCTGTTCAATATATTGTGCAACATTATTCTTACCACAAATAAATACTGAGGTTCCAACAACTATCGTGAATCCGGTCTTTCCAGAATCTTCTGCCAAAATTGTTGCCACACACCCTAATCCACCTCCAAGTATTGTTCCAACTCCACGCAGTAACCCTTTGCTTAATGTGGCACCTGCCACACGTATCATCAAAGAGGTGGACTTGTTACAAAACTCGATAAGCTGACCACTTAACGTGCTATTAGAGTTAGAGAATAATCGCTACTAAATGTGTTAATACTGACCTGCAAAGAAATCATAGACAACCACAACAGTCATGATAGCCCACATGGCACTTTCTCCTACTTGCTCAAATACTGGATCAAGTAGATAGAGAAGTGAAACTAATACCAAGGCAATCCCAACCTTGATACTATGAATAATTCTTTTTGCATGTTGTTCTCGGTGTTTTTTTATAGAATGCCAAAGATTAGAAAGGAAAAAGGTCTTGTTTTGCTTCTCTTGGTTAGGAGAAGCTTCATTCTCCTTAGGAATGTCTATTATGGTATTCATGTTTCTTGCACTCTTTCTTTGGGTTGAGTCACACTTTCTTATATAGGATGTGGAACAAGCTCCAGTGCCAAAATGGACATTTGTCTCCTAATCGGAGATGAACCGATGTTTATTACTTTTTGTATGTACTTACTAGTTACTCGATTGATCTTGAACTAAGTGGAACATGCTTTCTATTTTTTACCCTTAAAATTTGTGAAGAATGGTCTATTCCAAACATAGTAGTGCAATTCCTTTCAAGTCCAATATACTACAGTGTAATTAAGGCTAGTGATCATATTGACCAATATCACCACTGCCAACTTAGTGCCACATAGCTTTTCAAACACCACCAACATAGTGTAACAAGACAACCAACTTCACAATGCAAACATACCCCACATAAACACAAATGTACACCACAAAAACCAACATCACTCACACAACCCCTTTTTTTCTTCCACAACTCGGTCTTGGCCGGGGTCCGGGGAAGACCGACTTCTCCATTTTTTGACCAAGGACTGGTAGTGTGGGGGTGTTTCTTTTTGTGTTACACCCGTATTCCGATAAGGTACTAGTTATGTAAATATTAAATGTTGTATATTAAGTTTTATGATATTAGCTAGTTAAATAATAAATGAGAGGGCATATTGGAAAGAATAGAACTAGAAGGGCTAATATTGCCATTTGGGCAAAGTATAATTAATAAATATGTATGTCTAGCTAAATTTAGAAATGTCCAGGTTCTTCTATTATTAGTCCTTTGGGGTGAAGATCGGTTTTTAGAGAAGAGAGGAGGGAAGCTCCATCTTTATTATCTCAAGTCATTTTAATCATCCTCTAGTATTGCTAAGTACACAAGAAGCTTTAATTTGCATATCCCATCAAGTAAGTGTTCTTCCCCAAATGGTAAATTAGGGTTCATGTTTGATCATATTGATCAAGTGTTGATAATTTTATGATTAGCTAGTTAATTAGACTCTAAATTGAGATGATTGTGTTATAGGAAGCAATTAATAAGTGGGGAAGCCATTGTTAGTGTGATTGAGCTTAAGGATTGAGGTAAGTACATTGGTTATAACATGTTTTGTTTAGCTTTATCATATATTGGTATGATAATGTTTCAGGTGTTAGTTTTATCATGTTTGTTTACATGATAATGTGAAGGATAGGATATAGGGTGCGTTAGCTAGTATGGATCCATCACTAGATTTAGTTAGTTAGTCGTTGGGCTAACTATGGTAAGAAGTTCAACCTTACGGGTTGATTTTGTGTGAAGTTCAACCTTATGGGTTGATTGTGTAAAGGTCGACTATGTCGGCGTGAGGTAAGTGCCCCTATATCGCTAGCTTAACTAGTAGTTAGACTAGTTATGGTTCAGTTATGATTTTATATCATATATTGTTAGTTTGATGTTATGATTTTATATCATACATTGTTAGCTTGTTATTACCATGTACTTACTAAGCGTTTCGCTTACATGTTTAGTTGTGATGTTTTTCTTGATAGGTGTTGAAGGATCGAGTAAAGGTAAGGAGAAGGCGTAGTGTGATTAAGAAGTAGAAGACCATTCTCTTTTGGACCAAGCAAGTTGAAGTTGGAAGCCCCAAGTGTCTTTTGTGTTGTGGGTACACTTCTTTCATGTGGTCATTTTGTTATTCATGGTCTTGCGGTCAGATATAGTTCCTTGTCCATGTTTCTGGTAATAGAGGTCACGGGGCGTTACAACTTGGTATCAGAGCTTCGGTCTAAGAGATTTAGGATTTCCCCTTAGGATTTCCTAGACTTAGGCCTTGTGTGGACGCTTTTAGTATCGGTGTTTGTTATTTGTGTATTGTTTGGGTGATTTCGAGAACACATATGTTAGGTATTTTTATGACTACGCCTGGCCACCGTAGTGATAAAAATATGATACATATGTGAGATTGGAATCATTTAGGCTATACATGGATGATAAACTCTAGGGTGTTTAGTGTAAGATAGACATGTCATTCATGCATCGAATATGTATATGATTTTGTTTAATAGTGTGAATTGCTAAATTTCAGTTAGTAGAAAAGATGGCGAATATCCGAAATAAGGAGGTGTTAAGGACGACCTCCTCTCGCCATAATGATGATGATAGTGATTCTAATGATGAAGGGAATTCTAGTAGCGTCAAGACAATACCTCTACCGGAAAATTTTAACCCTAAAAGCTTCACGAAAGAAGAGTTGAAAGAATTGGACGTTTTGGTGACCGATAGGGTAGGAAGGGCTATTGAGAAGACCATGCCCTATTATGTTAAACAAACCACCGAGAATGTGCAAAAGATGTTAAAAGAGGAGATAGAAAAGCTTAAGAAGAGTGGAGAGTTATTGAATGATCCAAATGCTAGACCCGGAGTAGTGAAAGAGAAGTCTACTTATCGTGATTTCACTGCTTGTGCTCCACCCACATTTACGGGGGCTCTTGATCCGTTAAAGAGTTCTCGATGGATTACCGATATAGAAGGGGCTTTTCGTACGAGTCGTTGTGTAGAAGAGGATAAGGTAAACTTTGCTACAAATTACCTTCGTGAAAGGGCTAAGATATGGTGGGAAGGTAAGGCAAATGAGAAGGGTAGTGTTTGGAGAGAGTCGTGCACGTGGGATCAATTCGAGGAAGTGTTCATGAAAGAGTATGCTCCCGTGGAAGAGATTGATAAAATAAGAGAAGCATTCCATTCCCTAGTGCAAACTGATGAAACGGTGAATGAGTTATGGGGAAAGTTTTGTGACATGGTACAATATTGCCCGGAGTATCTTAACAACGAAAGGCTTAAAGTCGACAAATTCCAAAGAATGCTCAAGGATGAAATTCGTACGATAGTTTCACCGTTCAAGTGCACCGACATGGAGGATCTTCTAAGTAGGGCACGTACTCGTGAAGCGGACTTGGATAGAATGAAAAGCAAAGAGAAGAAAGATTTAAAAAGGAAGCATGATCATCCATCAACATTTAGTAAGCGAGGCAGGTTCGATTTTACAAGAAAGGACAACACGGGAAAGCTACCTCCTAAGTGTAATAGGTGCGGTAAGAATCATGTGGGAGAATGTAAATCCGGGATGAAGGGATGTTACAAGTGTGGGGATACCGGTCATATTAGCAAGGATTGCACCAAGCCTTTGGTAATATGTTACGGGTGCAATGAAGAGGGACATAAGGTAAGTGAATGTCCTAAATCTAAGCAAGCAAAGCCGTTCAAGCCGATTAAAGGAGAAAAGATTGAAGTGCCAAGGCCTACAGCTCGTGTTTATCAGATGAGTACCGAAGAGGCGAAATCGAGTCCAGATGTCGTCACAGGTATAATTCTCGTTAATTCTAAACCTGCTCGTGTGTTGTACGACTCTGGTGCAAGTGTGTCCTTTGTATCTTATAACTTCAGTAAAGAATTGTCAACCCCGTTAGATAAGCTTCCAATACCTATAGAAGTTGAAATCGCCGATAGTAAAGTTGTGGTAGTGTCCAATGTGTACCGTGCTGTAGAAATTGAGATCGATGAGAATGTTTTTAGGATTGACTTAATCCCCATAATGCTCGGAGAGTTTGACATTATAGTTGGCATGGATTGGCTTGGCAAATACAATGCCGCCATTCTATGCAAACAAAAGATCGTTAGAGTTGTGAACCATAGTGGTCGAGAAATGATGATTTATGGTGATAAAAGGAAAGGCGAGTTAAAACTTTGTTCCGTGATGAAAGCTAGAAAATATCTATCACGTGGTTGTCTAGCCTTTATGGCACACGTGGTAGATACGAGTTTTGAAAAGAAAAATATCGACGATGTTCCGACTGTAAATGAATTCCGTGATGTATTCCAGGAAGATTTGCCGGGTATTCCTCCCGATAGACAAGTTGAGTTCCGTATTGATCTTGTTCCGGGTGCTACTCCTATTGCCAAAACTCCTTATCGTCTTGCTCCGTCCGAAATGAAGGAGTTAATGAGTCAACTCCAAGAGTTACTTGACAAGGGTTTTATTCGCCCAAGTAGCTCACCATGGGGAGCTCCGATCTTGTTCGTTAAAAAGAAAGATGGTAGTATGCGGATGTGCATTGATTACCGTGAATTGAATAAAGTCACGGTGAAAAATGTATATCCATTGCCTAGAATCGATGATCTCTTTGATCAACTTCAAGGTGCTCGATGGTTTTCAAAGATCGATCTCCGTTCGGGTTATCACCAATTAAAGGTTAGGGAAGAAGATATTCCCAAGACGGCCTTTAGGACCCGATATGGACATTACGAGTTTACGGTTATGCCTTTTGGTCTCACGAATGCGCCTGCGGTTTTCATGGATCTCATGAACCGTGTGTGTAGACCAATGTTGGATAAATTCGTTATAGTGTTCATTGATGATATCCTTATCTATTCTAAGAGTAAGGAAGAACATGAAGTGCATCTTCGAGAAATCCTGGAAACGTTGAGAAAAGAAAGGTTGTATGCTAAATTTTCGAAATGTGAATTCTGGTTGCAAGAAGTTCAGTTCCTTGGTCATGTCATTAATCCTGATGGTATTAAAGTTGATCCGTCTAAAGTCGAGGCCGTGATGAATTGGCAAGCGCCGAAGAACGTTGGTGAAATTCGAAGTTTTCTAGGACTCGCGGGTTATTACCGACGGTTTATTCAAGACTTCTCCAAAATTTCATCTTCGTTAACTGAACTCACCAAGAAGAATGTTCCTTTCGTGTGGGGCGAAAAGCAAGAAGAAGCCTTCCGTACTTTACGAAAGAGGTTGTGTGAAGCACCGATTTTAGTGTTACCCGAGGGAACCGAAGACATGGTGGTCTACAGTGATGCATCTTATTCCGGTCTTGGATGTGTTCTTATGCAAAGGGGTAAAGTGATTGCTTATGCTTCAA
Source organism: Artemisia tridentata subsp. tridentata (assembly GCA_021014915.2). NCBI lineage: Eukaryota > Viridiplantae > Streptophyta > Magnoliopsida > Asterales > Asteraceae > Artemisia > Artemisia tridentata. Next base: position 118,097,591 of record CP139507.1, read on the forward strand.
GACAATTAAAGAAGCATGAAGAGAAATATCCGACTCATGATCTTGAATTTGCGGCCGTAGTCTTTGCTTTGAAAATTTGGAGGCATTATCTATATGGTGTGAAGTTCATAATTTACACCGACCATAGAAGTCTTCAGTATTTCCTTGATAAGAAAGATCCAAATATGAGGCAGCGTAGGTGGTTAGACTTGCTTAAGGACTATGATTGTGAAATTCGCTACCATCCGGGTAAGGCGAATGTTGTAGCAGATGCGTTAAGTCGCCAGAGTACACGGATTCACTCCTTGAGAATGATTATTACATCCGATCTTTTCGACAGAATTAAGTTAGCTCAGGAGGAAGCACTAAAAGAAGAAAATCAAGAGAAAGAACGTATCACATCTCACGTTCCTCATTTTGGTGAAGACAGTCGAGGGATTAAGACGCGGTATGGAAGAGTTTACGTTCCTTTTCGAAGCAACATCAAGGAGTTACTCATGGAAGAAGCTCATAAGTCCAAGTATTCTATTCATCCAGGAGCTACGAAAATGTACCTTGATTTGAAAAGAAACTATTGGTGGCCGGGTATGAAAAGAGATTGCGTGAAGTATGTGGAAAGATGTTTAACTTGTTTGAAAGTGAAAGCCGAACACCAAAAGCCATATGGAAAAGTCCAACCCTTAGACATTCCAGTTTGGAAGTGGGAGAAGATTACTATGGATTTTATCACGAAATTGCCAAAGACGAAAAAGAAGAATGATACTATTTGGGTAGTAGTCGATCGTTTGACTAAGAGTGCGCATTTTATTCCAATCAGGGAGAATATGCCTGTTCATAAGTTAGCAAAGATCTATGTCAATGAGATAGTTGCACGTCATGGGGTACCTATTTCCATAGTTTCTGATAGAGATGGGCGGTTCACTTCAAATTTTTGGCAAGATTTTCAAGAAGAGTTAGGTACGAAACTTCATATGAGCACGGCTTTTCATCCTCAAACCGATGGACAGAGTGAGAGGACGATCCAGACTTTAGAAGATATGCTTCGAGCTTGCATGATTGATTTCGGAGGAAATTGGGATGACCATTTACCCTTAGTTGAATTCGCCTACAATAACAGTTATCATGCTAGTATAGGTATGCCACCCTATGAGATGCTATATGGAAGAAAGTGTAGGACGCCAGTATGTTGGGAAGAAGTGGGAAGGAGAGAATTGGCTAGCACGGATATAGTGTTGGCGACGACGGAAAAGGTTGAGATGATTCGAGCAAGACTTAAGGCGGCACAAGATAGGTGGAAAAGTTATGCCGATAATCGAAGAAGGCCAATAGAATTTGAAGTAGGTGATATGGTTATGCTAAAGGTTTCTCCGTGGAAGGGCGTTTTTAGGTTTAAAAACAAAGGGAAATTAAGTCCACGGTTTATAGGGCCATTTAAAATTTTGAAACGTGTTGGCGAAGTAGCTTATGTGTTAGAATTGCCCGAAGAAATGAGAGGTATTCATAATACCTTCCATGTGTCGTATTTGAGGAAGTGCTTAGCGGATGAGGCTAGTGTGGTCACTTTAGATGATATCGAAATTGATCCAGAGTTGATTTCACAAAAGGATGAGCCGGAAGCGATTCTAGGAAGGAAAGTGAGGCAGCTTCGAAACAAAGAAATTCCATTAGTAAAAGTGCAATGGAGACATCGTAAAGGTACGAGCATTAGATGGGAGTTAGAGGAGAAGATGAGGAATGAGTATCCTCATTTATTTCAAGCGTAGATTTCGAGGACGAAATCTTATTTTAAGGAGGGGAGAATTGTTACACCCGTATTCCGATAAGGTACTAGTTATGTAAATATTAAATGTTGTATATTAAGTTTTATGATATTAGCTAGTTAAATAATAAATGAGAGGGCATATTGGAAAGAATAGAACTAGAAGGGCTAATATTGCCATTTGGGCAAAGTATAATTAATAAATATGTATGTCTAGCTAAATTTAGAAATGTCCAGGTTCTTCTATTATTAGTCCTTTGGGGTGAAGATCGGTTTTTAGAGAAGAGAGGAGGGAAGCTCCATCTTTATTATCTCAAGTCATTTTAATCATCCTCTAGTATTGCTAAGTACACAAGAAGCTTTAATTTGCATATCCCATCAAGTAAGTGTTCTTCCCCAAATGGTAAATTAGGGTTCATGTTTGATCATATTGATCAAGTGTTGATAATTTTATGATTAGCTAGTTAATTAGACTCTAAATTGAGATGATTGTGTTATAGGAAGCAATTAATAAGTGGGGAAGCCATTGTTAGTGTGATTGAGCTTAAGGATTGAGGTAAGTACATTGGTTATAACATGTTTTGTTTAGCTTTATCATATATTGGTATGATAATGTTTCAGGTGTTAGTTTTATCATGTTTGTTTACATGATAATGTGAAGGATAGGATATAGGGTGCGTTAGCTAGTATGGATCCATCACTAGATTTAGTTAGTTAGTCGTTGGGCTAACTATGGTAAGAAGTTCAACCTTACGGGTTGATTTTGTGTGAAGTTCAACCTTATGGGTTGATTGTGTAAAGGTCGACTATGTCGGCGTGAGGTAAGTGCCCCTATATCGCTAGCTTAACTAGTAGTTAGACTAGTTATGGTTCAGTTATGATTTTATATCATATATTGTTAGTTTGATGTTATGATTTTATATCATACATTGTTAGCTTGTTATTACCATGTACTTACTAAGCGTTTCGCTTACGTGTTTAGTTGTGATGTTTTTCTTGATAGGTGTTGAAGGATCGAGTAAAGGTAAGGAGAAGGCGTAGTGTGATTAAGAAGTAGAAGACCATTCTCTTTTGGACCAAGCAAGTTGAAGTTGGAAGCCCCAAGTGTCTTTTGTGTTGTGGGTACACTTCTTTCATGTGGTCATTTTGTTATTCATGGTCTTGCGGTCAGATATAGTTCCTTGTCCATGTTTAGGTCAAGGGTCAAGTTTGTGTTTATGTCATGATGTCTTTTTGGTAATTGTCATGGTTATAGTCAAACTTTATAGGGGTGTTTGGCAAATAACCAAATTCACCCATTTTGGGAAGTTATGGGTCATGATATTGTACCAACACTCTTTCAATATATTAGAATTGTCAAGTTATGTATAAATCCAAAAGGATATGTAGTAGTTATGTGTTTTGTGTAAAAAGTGTGTTTTGGAAGTTAGTTTAAGAGGGTGTTTGGTATAAGCTAGTTTTTACCCATTTGGGGGTTTGAACGGGTCATGGATGGTTGAGACAAGTTTAGTATGTTAAAATATGTATGTTGGTCAAGTATGGTAGGTAAGGGAAGTGTTTTAAGTGAATTGGAGTGTAACGGGTCAAAGTGGGTTCATGCATAACCCGTCAATTCCTAAAGAATAATTTTCAGTTTAGGATCCCCTTTTAGGTTCCAAGGTATGGACCTAAGTGTGGATCCTTGGTTTCAGTTTAGGATTCCCCTTTAGGTTCCAAGGTATGGACCTAAGTGTGGATCCTTGGTTTCAGTTTAGGATCCCCCTTTAGGTTCTAAAGTATGGACCTAAGTGTGGATCCTTGGTTTCAGTTTAGGATCCCCCTTTAGGTTCCAAAGTATGGACCTAAGTGTGGATCCTTAATTTCAGTCTAGGATCCACTTTTAGGTTCGAATTTGTGAACCTTAGTGTGGATCTGAAATGTACTCATCTTGGTTATGGAATTAGGATCTACTTTTAGGTTCCAAGATTTGGACCTAAATGTGGATCCAGTTTTTCCTCATCTTGGTTATGAGTTAAATGTTCATCTTGGTGATGAATGTGGCTTCTTATAAAGGGTCAATAGAGTAGCGGAATGTCAAGTCAAGTCAAGCGTTTCCCGTCAAATCCTAAAGTATAATTTCAGTCCTGGACCTTAGGTGGATCTTCCAGGATCTACTTTTAGGTCCCATAAATCTGAACCTTAGAGTGGATCTTTCAGGATCTACTTTTAGGTTCCACAATCTAAACCTTAATGTGGGTCAGTTTCGGAATGTTACTTTTTGCGAAAAATTTTCACGTTTTTGGTCAAAGTGGTCAAGGGGCGTTACATGTTGCTAGTAAGGGAAGACGCGTGGTATTAGGGGGAAGACGCGGCTTCTTCCTTTTATTACCACAAGTCTAAACGCCATGCTTTGAGTTGATTAATGATAAGATGATTGCATTATGTGCATATTGCACATTTATCACTAACACCAGTATTAAAATAAGTGTATTTCTTCCCTCTAAACATAATTGTTTTTTCATTCTCTTAAATATGAAGTCCTTAAAAGATATCCTTTGCACACATTGTCATTCGATCCATAGTGCTAAATTCTTGTGTATGTTTAAGTCTATTATTTATCTTTTTCCTTTTTCTCAGAACATGTGTTGTCAGCTTGTGCATGCATAATGCATGCTCCGCGTTGAAATTTGAATATACAGAATGGGTATCTAACTTTCTCAGCATTCCAATACACTTTAGTTCATGATTACTTTACATTTATTTCACTATCTTACCATATGAAGAGATGCATGGACATAGAAAGTTGGTTTTAAGTTTAAATACTAACAATCTTCCTTTTTAAGTACTAACAGATGATAGTTCTAAAGTGAGTTTGATTCCTACACTTAATTTAGTTGTCCTTGGTACATAAGTACAGATACCGTGTCTACCTCTGAGTTGCCCTTTGATTCCTACACTTAATTTACTAAACTAAAGTGCATACCCAATATTAAGTTCAGATACTGTGTGTCTACCTCTGCGTAAACAGTCCCAGTTAGATATTTACTGTTATCATGTTTATCTTTACATCCGCCACAGGGTATTAATATACTGTGAAACAGCGTCTGGATTTTTCTTTTTGCTCATCATGATTTCACGTCAGTTCTTACATAAAGGGAGGTTAAATTCAAAATCTTTAAGAGTCCATGAAGTAACCTTAAGCTTAGATTAGCACTACACCAAAAGCTAAGCATTGGCACTAGCAAAATCTTTGTCGACCCAAATTTTGACAATGGCCCACACCACTTTCAACAAAAAAGTCAGTCAAAGATTTGAGAAATATGGCACGACAATGTCGTGCCAAAGCTCGTAAACTTTTTTTTTTTTTTTTTTAATTTAAAAACTTTTTAAATTAGTTTTTATTTTAAAATAAATATTAAAACATATTATAAAGCAGAATGGGTCGACAATGTCGACCCAAACTGCGAGTATATATATATATTTTAATTTAAAAACTTTTTAAATAACTTTTTATTTTAAAAGAAATATTAAAAACATTTTAAGGGAAAAGAATTAGGAAAAAAAAATATGGGAAGCAATATGGCACGACAATGTCGTGCCATATTTTACCACCAAAATATTTTCACGAAAATTAAAAGAACCCGCCAAAAAGAAATATTAAAACATTTGTCGACCCAAAATGCGAGTTAATTTTTTTTTTTTTAATTTAAAAACTTTTTAAATCGCTTTTTATTTTAAAATAAATCTGAGAATATTTTAAGAAGCAGAATGGGTCGACAATGTCGACCCAAACTGGGTTTTTTTTTTTTTTTTTTTTTTTTTTTAATTTAAAAACTTTTTAATTCAGTTTTTATTTTAAAAGAAATATTAAAACTTTTCTACTATATAATTAAAATTAAAAACTTTATATTTACAATTAAATACTTTTATAAAAGTAAAAAAATATATTTAATTTAAGTACTTTTATTTAAAGATTGGGGTACCAGAAGCCGAGAGGAGTGGGAGTCGTTGGTTGACTGGTGGTCCACTCCGGAACGAATGGAGAGATCTGCGAAAAATGCAGAAAACCGAGCAAAGAACAAGGCTACAACCCACCAAGGGAGAAAGTCGTTCGTTCAAGGACGAACCGAGCACGTAAGACTCATTATAATTTTTTTATTTTCAAATGTGTATATAATGTTTATATATAACTCGTTATTAATTTATTTTATGTTGTATGTATAGCGTGTTAGGAATAACGGGCAGAATGAAGAACTGGTGGAGACATGGAGGAGATACCATGCACAAAAATCGGGCATCTTTAAAAGTAAAGTAAACGAGGAGGCTTATGTAAGTAATTTATCTCTTAACATGCGTCATTAATATTTAGTTACTTGTTTTTTTTAACTTACCTCTTTTTAACATACTTCTTTTTTTTTTTTTTTTACTTACACAGTTGAAGATGAAGGATCTGTGGGATAAAGTTAAAGCCGGTACGGCCCCGCCGATGACTGAGAAGCAAGTACTCGATAAAGCAGCCCATAGTGACAACCGAAAAAATTTTAAGGGCGTTGGCAAGCTAATGCCGGGCGGCGGCAAAGCTTCATCGAGGTCGGCACATCAGCCGCTTGCACCAAACTATGCTACTGAGGAGGCTATTTCAGCGGTGTTAAGGCAAAAGGAACAAGAGAATCAGTTGTTGAGGAGGCAAAATGAAATGTTCCAACTTCAGATGCAACAGCAGCAAATTCAGCTGCAACAGCAGCACTCTCGACAAACCAGCTTCGAAGCTATGTTTGGGCAGTTTGTCAGCCACTACAACAACAGCCCAGGTAATCCGTTTCCAATTAACCTTAACACATTTCCTCCAATGCCCCCATTTCCCAACGTTAATCCCGGCCCTAATTCCTTTGACAATTGTTATCGGCCCGTCTTTCCCAACTCTACTACATGCCCGGGTTCTACTTCTAACCCGGGTCCTAGTCTTAATAATGAGGAGGAAGCACCCGACCTTAACCGATACATAAGACAAAATAATCCTTATTTGAGCCACATTCCCGATAATTTTAATGCTAGTGGTGGTGAGGAGGAGGGTGAGGAGGAGGGGGGAGGGGGAGGAGGAGGAGTCGGAATATGTATGAGTAGGCGTAGTTTAATTTGTATCGTATTTTTTATTAGTTATGTAATACAAGAATCTATTGCCGAATTTTGGTTTGTTTTTGTATAAAGTTCGTATTTGTTAGTTTAATTAGTATCGTATTTGTCGAATTTAAGTCATAGTAGATGAGTAATTTGGCATTGCATCATATTGCCGAATTGGTATTGCGGATATTGGTTGATTTACAGGTGTAATGGTAGGTTTTTTCCCGAAAAAATTCCGAAAAAAACCTGGAAATGCAGGCTGCTGCTGCATTTTTTTTTTTTTGCATACTTGACAGTTTGGGTCGACATTGTCGACCCAAAGTACAAAGAATGAATCGTCCCACTTTGCTGAAATTGCACATGAACAGTGCGTAAATTATTACCTTTGGCACGACATTGTCGTGCCAAATGTTACTAATTTTTTAATAATTTAAAATTATGGCACGACAATGTCGTGCCAAAGTTTATTTTCTAATTTATTTTTCGAAATTAAATAACTGATTTAACAAAAATAAATAAATCTTTGGCACGATAATGTCGTGCCAAAGGTAATTTCCGAAAAATATTTTACAAAATTAAATAAATGAAATTTTAATAATTTTTTAATAATTTAAAATTATGGCACGACAATGTCGTGCCAAAGTTTATTTTATAATTTATTTTTCGAAATTAAATAACTGATTTAACAAAAATAAATAAATCTTTGGCACGATAATGTCATGCCAAAGGTAATTTTCGAAAAATATTTTACAAAATTAAATAAATGATTTACGAAAAAAAAAAAAAAATATTTGGCACGATATTGTCGACCCAAAGTTTAATTCCAAAGTTTGACTGGTTTGTGGGTCCCTTAGTGTTGTCGACCCAACCCTTTGTAATTTTGTCGAGACAAATCGACTTGGGTCGAAAGTTTTGGCACGACCAAAAAGGGTCAATATTGTCGACCCAAAGTGTTTGGGTCGACTTTTCTTTACAATTTGGGTCGAGATTGTAGTGCCAAACGTGACACTTTTTTGTAGTGAGCTTAGATTAGCATTATCGTGTTTAGGAATATAATAAGATAGCACTAAACCACTTTGTTTAAAATGATTTCTCCTTTAAATTACTCAGGTGTCTAACACATGTATTTGAACAAGAACGTGGCCCCATCACTTAGTCTTGATGTGATTAGACATGCATTTGAGTGACCAACTATTAGTCCTTACAGAAAAGTACTATTGTCGTACTGAAAATCATAAACCCATTATGATTCGCCTAAGATAAAGGTGTAAGATAGTGGCCGCTATTATATTAAGTATCTAAAAGCATGATCTGCATGGGAATTGGGCAGAAGGTGATTAATGCAGCAAATTGAAAACCTTGATTAACCTTAAGGAGCTAGCCTAGTTGCCAAGGCTTGGGGCTTGGTCTAAGCAGGTCGTAGGTTCGAATATTGAGGAGCTATTAATTACTTTGGGGCACATGGAGGCCTGCAGTTAGCCTGGACTGTAAGAAGGGGACTATTTCTATTGATCATGCATATCTACTACTAATTTGGCCGAAAGTACCAAATATCATGCTATAAAAAAAAACTAATTAACCATGGGCATGAAATAGCATATACATGGAAGCATTACTACGTACCCATGAAAGCTAGACGTCAGCTTGAAATGACATTATACTTGGATCAAAAGAGAATTAACAGATAAACTCCATACAAAAGAGACCCAAATAAGTAAAATAAAAATTGACCCACATTTCTTTAGTGCTGCTGTCACAATGAAATTTGGTGCCTTAAAGTTCCAGCTAATGGGAAATTCTGTTTCTCATATTTTATGCATTGTACCAAAATCCGTACCTATCAAGATGATTTTTTGCACTAACTGAAGACGTGTGCCGCGTTTGTCAACATTCCCATGTTATTTTTACCTTATTTACACACTAGTCTCCTTTATGCAAAAATTGAAAAATCCATGCGTGTATGATTTTTGCATTACTCGTGTTATAGAATATTCAACAACAACAACGATACCCAACCCCGCCTGAGCGGGGTATGGGGGAGGTAGAATGTAGACAGATCATACCCCTACCCTCGGGTAACGTATTATAGAAGATTAAACTAGATAAAATGTGAAAGCATGTCTGTCTTCATCAATGAGTATCTTAAGGACACTCGAAGCTTTTCAGGTAGAGATTTTTTTCATTTTGTTTCCAGCTTCAACAAAAACTATCATGATAAATTGAAGTTTGCAGAGGCTTTGTGTTGGCTTCCAGTCTTTTTAACTCTAAAATCTTGTGAAAATTGGTTTTAATGAGGTACAATCTTGTCTGCATGAATGACTCTTAAATGATGCTGCCTTAACTGGAGACTGAGATTGTCTGATGCTTCTACATAAGTTCCACGTTGGGACATTTGTGTTAATCCCTCTGCATAAAATCTTATGTATTTTGCAGTTTTTTGTTAGGATTCATGTATAGGAAATTCTAGTCATGTGATTGTTGAAGGCATGAATCATCTTTATCAATGGAAAATAGAAACTTCCACTCGGTAATTATACCATATGCATGTTATCTTTTTTACATCCCCCTGCTAACTTTGACTTCCAAAGTCCATAAAACCATGATCTTATTCAAGGACCCCACTTTTGTTTTAGCTGTTCAGAGAATGATTTTGGCATTTAACAAAACGGATCAGCTGCTTCAGGACTTTGCTTAGTACCATATCTTGTTAATGTATAAGTAATTACATAGAGGGAGTTATGATCTTGACAGGGTTAAAGCCTTGGAACGATGATGAGATTAGGTAGATCCATGGCAACCATCTATAAGTAAATATGCAAGGGAGAGAGTGCATATAAAGGTGGAATTTTGACTATTAACCGTTATTTTGTTGGTTTCGATCAAGTTTTTTTTATAACAACTCAAATATTAATTCAGAAAGTTTAACATAAAAAAGGATACAGGTACGGATTGAAGGTCATCCTAAATCAATATATATATGCATAAAACCTCCAAAATCCCTTTCTAAGTAAAGTTAAACTATTTTTTGAGAGTTTTTTTTTTTTTTTTTTTTTTTTTTTTTTAACATTTTGCGAGTCAGACCAACTTGACTTGCTCTTACAGATTACAATTTTGACCCATAACCGACCCGTCCGGTTTGCCACTTGTATCTGCATACGAGGACATCCATTCCCATTTGTCACAAGGCCTTAGGGATTATTGTTGTTGATCTTGGAAATGAACACCTCATATAGATATATATATAAATTTATAAAATTTTGAAATTTCTAATCTTAAAATAGCCTGTTTGACTACAGCAGTGAAATTGGACTATAATTTTGGTACTAACTGAGTAAGCTCCAATTTTTTAACAGATTTTTTTTTATTTATCTTCTCATTATGTATCCCATGTTCCATGCTTTCAACTTTAGGTTAAAAAGATACTAACATGGTTTTGGAGAATGCCTTGCTTTTTTTACCAGCAAAATAAAGATTTGAGAATACCTTCATCATTTTTGAGTTTGTGTATGTGACCATGTGTTCAGTGTGTATGTAGATACCCCTTTCTCTTTGAGCTAAATTTGGTAGGTTACTACCAGCGCAGACATCAAACACTTATTACTAGGATTATTAGAAGTATTATTCCCAACCAAAAGGATTACTACTATTGCTCTTTGCTCACATGATGCTGGCCGATAAAAGGATTTGATGGCTTAAAGGTCCAAGTGCAGACAAAATTAAAAGGCATGCAAGCAATGTGCTTACTGTCACTCTTATGATGATTGGTTGTACCGACATTTGTATCTATCATGGTGTCTTTTTAGCACTAAGTCATTCATGCCCTACTACAGTCAACCGATTGAAAGTGATAAATTTTCTAATGAATTTAATTATAAACGTCCATTTCTGCTAGAACAAGACAATACTGAATATATGGTTCATTCTTTACCTAACTTGTCACTATCATTGTCACCCCAGCTTTTTGTTTATTCCTTGTATTCGGTTGTGGGTCCAGCCGCTAATCCTGCCTCTTGAGTATGTTCTAGAAGTGAATGATCTTTTTTGAATGTCTTGCAGAATATGTTATATAGGTTCCATGCCTGCTATCTTTTTGAACTCCAATTTTTCTATTGTTACATTATAATATGATCCATGATTGAAGGATTTGTTAGTGATCTGCATAGCTTTGGCTGATTTAAAATGTATTTATGTAAACATGTTTACTGGTCAAACGATTGCATCTGTAAATTCTTTTGATGCAGTAATGTCTGACTCCCTTAAGCAGATCATGTAAGTTTCTAACCCTTTACATGTCTTACATTGATTACATAATTCTCCAAAAAAGAAACCATGTATAGAAGTCGCTGGGGAAATGCAATAACGCGTAAAACTTGCATGCTGTCCATTTCCACTTGTGATAATGCGTCAACTATAAAATAACCTAAATGGGGTCCCATGATGACCTTGTCCGGCTACAATATACAGGAGATGATGCTAGAAAACGATCATGAGTAATTATCAACTATTAGGTAAATGACAAAAAATATGCCTTTTAGGAAAAGAACTATGATCTTATTCCATTACTCAAAATTTGGTATTTGTCTGCTGTTGCCTAGATTGGACATTATGGAGTCTCATCACTAGAGGTGGTAGGTGATCGGTTGGATGGTGTTGGATAAGAGGTCAAAAAACGGGTTTGGGCCAAAACATGTCCGGTTGGGTTGACCCAAAACACTTTTTGTTCATGTTTAATAAATACTTAATGTGTTAGTTCAGATTACAGAAACAGTAATATTACAACAGTAATGTTAAAACATTTGAACTAGGAGGATGTGTGATATGAAAAATATAGTTTTTTTTTTTTACCCGTTTAAGATAAAACACAACCTAAATCGCTTCACTAATAAGTAAACGGATTGAAATTGTGACCGGTACTTAGCACCGGTCACCATGAGCTAAGTGTGTTAAGATTACTAGCTAATCAAGCACATGGAAAGTGTTTGATAAATAATTTGCCCGGCCATATACATGGCTGTCCTTATTCTTTTTATAACTTATAAATTCTCAGCTCTACGGTTATTGGGTACTGCCCCCTAACATAAGTAGGAAACCGTCAGGTATATGGATAAGACAAAAATATTATAGGCTCGCTGTTGTTTCACATTTATTTGAAAATGGGTCGATTTAGGTTATGTTCTAACTCCAACAGGTTAAGCTGGCCAAATATAAAGCATGGATAAAGTTTTTCTCGGCTGCTTTAACCTCCTCTATCCAAACCCGTCACCCAACGTCACAACCCGTAACCTGGCCATTGTTTAATTTCCAAATGTCAGTACCATCGACTAGTTTATGCAATTGGTTGTTTGATAATCGACAGTGTGCATCATTTTTTGCAAAACCCACCAATCTATTCACCATATCACAAAGTCAATATTGGAGCACCCATTAAAAAATTGCCATTTCTCGTTGCCATAGGATGGGAAAGTGGGATGCATGGTGGAGGATGAGTTGCTTCTCCTTTTAGTCTAAAACCCTACCATCATCACTTTAGGTTTTAGTCATCTTTTGGACACTTACTTTTGTTGGCCCTACTGTATGCAATATTGCATGTTGTGATTTATTATTAACTTTCTCTTAAAAAAAGACAGTAGCCATCTTAATTTTTTAATTTTCCAGTAAAACACAACCAATACAAAGTAAATCTTCTTAACTTCGTTTAATTTAGGGGTTATTTTCGGGTGTTTGATTATTAGTCAAATTCCTTTGTTCAAAAAAAAAAAAAAAAAAAAAAAAACTACTAGCTTCAAGACCCGCCTGATGGGTGGGCTAGCTCTATAAATTTTGGTGGTTTTTAAATATCATCTATCAGATGCAGAAAACAATGACTTAATTTGTGAAAAAACTAATACTCGTATGAAATACATATGTTGGTTAAAAAAACTAACCATAAAGTGAGAACGATATTAATAACAAAAAACAATTGAAGTACAAAATTGTTATATACAAAATAACATAACTGGCATTAGTATCAACAGGTAGGGTTACAAAACCATCTTGAGCAGCCCATGATGAGTTATAGACAATTTGTTTCCAAAGAGTGCAATATGTAATACCTTGTGTGTGTTGACAAATAATACACAATACAATTTGAAAGTTGATATAACATGCGCATTACAGAAGTCCTTATTGACCAACTTGGAAGAAGTAGTATCAGGTTGTGGGGTTTCTAACTCATCATGCACATCCTGTTATTGGTTTATAAAAAAATGTATAAGTAAAGCTGAGATGCATTAGGTCATTAAGCATCCATATGAATCTATAACCTATCTGTGTCACTGCAAAAATACTAATCCTTTGGTCAAAATCGGCAATTAAGTAGTAACATGATGATAAATGCAAGTTTTGCGTTATGACCTCCAATATAACTGGTACAAAGCAAAACCAATCATTTTAGTACAAAATAACATAACTGGCATTAGTATCAGCAGGTGGGGTTACAAACCAAAGCAAACTGGGAAGTTTGGGATACCTTAGTACAACTGCTTATAAAAGAAACTATTTGGACTATGGAATATGCAACTGCTTTGTACTCCGAGGAAACCGAGATTGCTTACTTAAACTGCTTATTGAACTTTAAAAACACATATAAGCAGTCGGAAGTGTTTGTGTTAGAGTTTATGGATAATAATTAATATTCGTATGTCCAGTTTCGAACACGAGACTTCGGGATTGCACACATTACGTATGAGTTTCAATGTATTAATAATTAATATATTTAGTTATGATTAATTATTAATTTCACAAATAAACACTTAAAGGGATATGAAGAAAATTAAGGCAAAACAATGGAATCCCACATCGGAAACCATTGTAAACTTGATCTCAACCCTAAGGCTATAAATACATCCCTATGTATTCATCCCTTAGGACACTTGATTTCAATGGAAGGCCAAACTTCTTCTTTTCTCCTCTCTTGCTCATGGTCGACAAGTGAAACCCCTAGAAAGGGATTTGCGAGTAACCTTGAGCATTACAAAGTGTTTGGTTAATCTATTGTGAATCAAGAACCTAGCTTTTCACATTGAAACGCTAGTAATACGTGTGTACAAGAACGAAGGACAAGCTTACTTTAGCTTGTGTTATTTTCCCCAATTCGATTGATGTAGGTCGATTCATATAAACCCTAATTTTAGGGTTTATACCTTGTTCTTGGAGTGCACGGTTTCTTGTTCTTGCTAGAAATCAAAAGGTACGCATCTATTTAATTTTATGTTAATTAATTATATGTTATGTAGATCCATTCCGCTGCGTGATCTTTGTGTTTATGTGTTTATAGTATTATTATGATTCACATATTCCAACAGTGGCATCATGAGCCAGGTTTTTAACATGTAATTGATTACATAAAACCTTAAAAATTGAATCTTTAATTAGATACATGCAAATTAATAAATCTAGGGTTTATATTTTTTGTAAACCTAAATTAGGTCGATACCTAATAAAAAGATTTAGGGGTTTTGGTTTTTGTAGAAAACTTGTAGAAAACCCTAGGATTGCATGCAATTTTTAGGGATTAATTAATGAGTACCTTATGTGATGTCATTAATTAATTAATTAGATTGCGTACTATATAGGCTTGTAAATATGTGTAACATGATTTTAAGTGCTATATGGGATCCATGACAAAATCTTGCATATTTTGTCATGGAATGATTTGTTGTCAATGTGCCACATGATTTTAAGATAGATCTTAAATTAGGGAAGACCCTAATATATTAATTAAAATTGGTTATGTGCAATGTGGTATCTAATTGATCAAAACTTACGCGGCCAAATTTATTTGGCGTCTGTGGTCCATTGGGTACAATGAGCTCGAAAACCAATGGGAGTTTTATTGATTAGATACATTAAAATTCACATAGATAATTAATAGGATTTATCAAAAAGGTTTGCATGTGGCTATATGATATCGTTGATGATCATATATGTGTTATTATGTGTTTATTTATTTTTTAAATTACTTGTTCTTTGTGTGTTTAATTATGATGGATTGTAACAACAAAGAGGGTAATTTTTCAAATAAAAATAAATGGACCTAATAACTATGAAACCTTTGTAGTAAACTATTTTATTGCCAAGTCTTATGTGCCGACAGTGGTTCGCTTCGCACGGTAATTTGCTCCCAGGCGAGACTAGCAATTAATAATTTACTACATAAATGTTTTAAGCTTTAAATCTTAAAGTTTTTAATTGATTGATGCGACTGTACAAAAGTGGTCGAAGCGGCGGACCTAATATTGACAAACTATAAAGTGGGTATAAGGAGGCTTGACATTAAATTGTCATCCGAAAGGGGCGCGTTTTTAATTAGCTTCGGCGGACGTTTGCCCCTCCGCTCGCCTGTGCGTCAATATTAGACTTACCAAGTACACCATGATAAAGTACGAAGCATCTTATGGCAATGTTGTAAGTTTCTCAACGCCATCAATTAAAATTTTGTTGATTTTAAGCTGCAAATGAGTAAACGGTTTTGTTTTTGAAAACATATATGATACAAAGATGAATGCATGACATCTTTGTACATATTTTTTGATTTAACACATCAAAATTTTTTTACCCTGATAAATTTAAGTAATATGCCACCCAACTACAAAAAGAAACACCTAAGGTTTCATCCTACATCACTAGCAGCCAAAGCTGAATGTTGATGTTCAAAGGGTGGTCATCTAAGGGTAAATTGAGTACTTTATTGCTAGCAGCCAAAGCTGAATGCAATAAACCGACGTCAATTTACTGTTTCTTAAGTTGGTTAAACTTAATTGGGCACTTTCATTACTAGCAGCCAAAGCTGATGTAATGGAACGGCACCAAGGCATAAAGATTTGGGGATGAAACATGCTTACATTTTGCAACCAAGGTTGGCAATATAATATAAGTCCCAAGATTTCTAGGAATTGCAATTGTATATTGGCAATTGAGTGTAGCTCTACCTTATTGAGTACTTTCATTGCTAGCAGCCAAAGCTGATGTGATGAAACGACGTCAATTTGGATCCTAATTTTCAATGAAAATTAAATGGTGAAATTTTATTTACCGTGGGTGTTTAATTTTCTTGAAAAGTTATTATCAAAAATACTAAATTGAATTTTGAAAATTCTTTTAATGTATTTAATGCAACATTAAAACCGTAAACATGAGATATTCTTTTAGTAGTAAATTGATCTACACCCGTAGGGGTTTTGGATAGTCAATTTTTACTGAAAAGAATAAACCTAGTCTACTTTCCGTGTGAAGAGTGAGACTTAATCCTATTCCTTTTCATGAGTGAGAAAGGTATAATAGGAAAATTGGAATCGTCTAAATTCTAAGAAATAACTCATGGCGAATTTCTTAAGAAATTGCATGGTTAGGAGTTATTAAATTAGAAACTAGACTAATTACCGCAAAAGTGGTAAAAGGCTAACTAGAATAGTTGATCTAGTTGTTATGCTTTAACCATTTAAAAGGTGCTACATTCCATGATGGGGATGGTAGACCTAATTAAGGAAGAAATTGCATACCCAATTCTTTCAAGTTAATTGCATTGATGGATATTCCATCATTGACAAAGTAGAATACATTCTTTGAAGTACCTTAGTATGCATTACGTAAGGAATTACTCAAAGATGTAGGAAAGTAAACAGCACGCTATTTGCTTTTACTGGTGATGCAACACTTAAAATGTTGTCAAATCCAGTGGGAGCATTGTGTTGTCATTAACTGAATAATGAGTTCATGTAGTGATCTTAAATTCAGTGGGAGCTACAAGCCTTAGTAGTTACCCGGATTATCTCTAGAATCTCTTGAGATGATTACTTTCCAGTTATAGACACTTGGGGTATTAAGGATAGTCGTGTACGTTTCCTTACTAGACGAGGTGATTCTATATCTACTTATACCTATGACACAAATCATATTGGTCACATAAGCAAACTATTGACGTGTTGTTTATCTGATACGTGATGTTGTTCCATGCACAAGTAGGAGAAATCTTATTGTGTGCAAGCAACAACATAAAGGAATATGATTTAAAGGGTTCTCTTGACTGCAAGGTCAGAGATTGATGTTCTAATGTGTTTTATACACATTCTAATTTATGGAACACTTGAAGTTAATATCTACTTTCATTACTAGATATTAATGACAAGGTAAATTACATACTTTCATCATTATCAGCCTCGGCTGATGAAATGAAACTATGTTAATTTACAAGTTTCTAAAATTAGATAATTATTAGAACAAGTGTCAATATGATAATAAGACTACTTCAAATGAGAATATTTATGTATTGTTGTAATGACATAAATAAATGAAGTAATCTTATACTACTTCATATTTAGATGTTTATGTATTCTTGGAATGACATAAATATATGAAGTAAATAAATTAACTTGAAAAACTATTGAAACTAAGTTGTGGGTTTCATAATTACTTTAGTTATACATATTTATATTTTAGTATAAAGATATAAATATGAAGTCTTTTATTATTATAAGACTTATAACAAAGTAAGACGTTATATTGTTATGTTTTTTAATTAAGACATATACAAGGAGTCATTGAGTTGATCAATGATTTGTAACGTACATTGGGATTATAACAAGTTTATGTTTTTTTGGTAAGACATAGATATTAAGTGGCTTGGTTAATAAGGCACTTATGTTATAAATTATGCAATTGGCTTGGAAATCTATTGTACCATTAAATTGACATAGTTGGTAAATAGGTAAGCCAAAACGAAATATATTTATCTTATATATTGTAAGATTAACTTACAATATTAATCCTAATGAAATACATAAGTTTATGGTATGTTCATTTAGGAAAATCAAACTCTTGAAAATTGTTTGATTAAAGATAACTATATCTTCTAATCTTCCTAAAGATATCAAGGTTAGAAAATTGAGTATGGATTGGATATGCTCAATTAGACTCCGACCTAGAAGATTAATAAGACACCATTGATTATGGAATGTGTTGAATTACATTAAGTCTTAAAATTGATGTTCAGAATTTGTTAAACTACTTGTTGGGTAGGTTAATTAACAAATTAATGTTAGGAACTGTCAATATGTATTTGTAAAAGTCCCAAAAGAGAACAAGTTTTGTGTTGCTCTATTTGCTAAGCATTTATAGGTAATCTATAAATTGCTAAAGGCGAGTGGGAGTTTTATCTTCAAAAGATAAAAATTACAAGATACATAATCTTCTAAATACACTAGCAAAATCATAATGAGAATTTAACATGTTAGTGTTAAATCTCAAGATGATGGAATTCTTATTCATAGATCCGTAAGGGTATCTCAAATATTTGTAGAATATGTTGAGGGTTATGAGTTACAGGATAGTGATATGCCTGTTAATAAATTGCAAATGTTATTTGGCAAATTACTCATACTATGAATAATTAGATGCAGTCCAAAAGATAACTAGTTTGGAAACGTAGTTAATCTTGAACTCTATAGTAACACTATAGAATGGAAATGAATTTCTAAAATGGAAATGAAAATCCTAAAGATTTAAATTCTTGTGTAGAAATCATAATGGACAAATTTGTATACATATTTAATATGTGAAAGGATTATCAATCACAACTAAGCAATTAAATGTGATTGAAATTCTTTCTAAGCACATTAAATATATAAAGATTATGATTGTCATTATTAGTTTCATTTATATGAAATTAATAATGGTATGTCAAAACTCTTTCTTGTGTAATTACTTGAGCGAGGACGAAAAGTAATTGAAAGGAGTATTTGAATTCAAATAATATTTAGAAGTATACAAAATGCAAATCATTTGAAAATGGATTAATGCATGCATCTAGAAGATATACTTATTTTTTGTTATTAAATCTAGTTTGATTTATAATTAAAATAAGATATTTCTTAATATTCCTGAAAGCTAGTGGGAGTGATGTATTTATTTTCTTATTTCATATATGTTGTATAACATATGGGAAGTAACATTCCATTGACGTAAACATTAAATGTTAAGTCTTAGTTAGGAATGAAACTTCACATAGAAAATAAAACCTTGAAGTATATGTTTATTTGATCATAAACATAAGCGGTAGATAATTGATTCTAAAAGAACATGATAATCTATTAGTATGGATAGATAGATACACATCTTTGGAAAGATATGACATGAACAAAAATCTAAGTCTGACACAAGGATTTTTCATGTACATCATGTTGCTTGTTGTATCATGCTTGAATGAAAGATGATTGACAACATTAATATCTAATTATAAATTATTAGATAGCTAAGTGTAATGGATATGGTTTAGAATTTACATCCTCAACCTGGATTTGCTCCAAAATTCTAAATTAGAACCATATAGCATATTGTTGCATGATTGATATAGTTGACAAATCTTGATAGATTTGGAGATATCAAAACATTACACGATGAATGTTAAAGTTTACGGAACTTTAAAAGAGCATATTGTTGTTTGATATAATGATGCTAGTAAGATTGAGATGACACTCAATACTAGTCATGGTGGGAGCTCATCCTTATTAGGAGACCATGTATACTAGTTATGCTCAATATGAGCACAGTTGCATTATACATAAAGAATTAGAATACTTTAACTACAAGGTTTGGTAGTTTAATTGTCATAAATTCGTGCATGAGGATGTCATGCATTTTATGAAGTATGTGGCAATATCTAGATAGATGAATGCACACATACAAGAATTTCATTATTGAAATAAGTATTCTCAAAATTCCGATAGATCAGCATTAGATGTTTTATGCCTTGTCAACAAGTATGTGGAACATGACTTGTGGCATAATTCACTAATGAGAAATATCATGCTTTGATCTAGTTAGTATTTGGATAAGGGACGTGTAAACAATTATTATTTTAATGAAATAAAGTGCGGATAACGTTTATTCTCATTATTAATATTTGTGTCCTATATTTGCATGTTTAAATCCATGAATAACTAATGTTATTCTAAATAGTCCGTTGTCGATCAATAATATGGGAATATTATTGAACTAAGACAAATGTGAGGATTGGTAGAATGTATTGTAAGGTTGAGACACCAATGTCACATGATATTCAATATTGGATAAGTTGAATATAGGACTTATCCCAACTACATGATTATACTTTATGGATCGTCGTCATTAAGTAAATCATGAATATTTATCCTCAGACTTGAGATACCAGGTGACTGCCGAGGATGTAGCTCATTTTCTGTAAAGTAGTCTAACGCTATCCGTAAAAGGTAGTTATAAGGGCTATTTTCGGAGGTGATGCAAAGTTCGAGGGTCACGCTCGTAGTCAATAAAGGATTTGTTCCTTCAAATTTGTTTTGAAGTATAATACTGTTGGGCCCCTCGTAGGATTGACAAGATGTTTGTACGGCCGTACCCAAAGTCTATCTAGAAGACGTTCAGATGTTTTGGTAATCTTGATCAATTATTAATAACGAGAAACATAATAGTTAATTATGGAATGACCAAGATCCATATCCATATTAACACGGTATTAGAAACAAAAGGATAAGTATGATGATAATATCATCACGTGGTTTTTCCAGGAAAACCATACTCGGTTCGATCTGGGGGCATTGGGATCTGTTAAGCTAGACTAGCCCATGTCATTACGATATTAATGAATATCCAAGTGGGAGCTGTTAGAGTTTATGGATAATAATTAATATTCGTATGTCCAGTTTCGAACACGAGACTTCGGGATTGCACACATTACGTATGAGTTTCAATGTATTAATAATTAATATATTTAGTTATGATTAATTATTAATTTCACAAATAAACACTTAAAGGGATATGAAGAAAATTAAGGCAAAACAATGGAATCCCACATCGGAAACCATTGTAAACTTGATCTCAACCCTAAGGCTATAAATACATCCCTATGTATTCATCCCTTAGGACACTTGATTTCAATGGAAGGCCAAACTTCTTCTTTTCTCCTCTCTTGCTCATGGTCGACAAGTGAAACCCCTAGAAAGGGATTTGCGAGTAACCTTGAGCATTACAAAGTGTTTGGTTAATCTATTGTGAATCAAGAACCTAGCTTTTCACATTGAAACGCTAGTAATACGTGTGTACAAGAACGAAGGACAAGCTTACTTTAGCTTGTGTTATTTTCCCCAATTCGATTGATGTAGGTCGATTCATATAAACCCTAATTTTAGGGTTTATACCTTGTTCTTGGAGTGCACGGTTTCTTGTTCTTGCTAGAAATCAAAAGGTACGCATCTATTTAATTTTATGTTAATTAATTATATGTTATGTAGATCCATTCCGCTGCGTTATCTTTGTGTTTATGTGTTTATAGTATTATTATGATTCACATATTCCAACAGTTTGGAGAGAAAAAAATTATATGCTTATTTTAGAGGAGAAAAAAGTAGTACAACGACTCGTCATAGTTGAAATCAACATCTATATCCAAAAATATATCGGAACTATAGTATACTCTCTCTACCAGGGAGTTTGGACATCATGTGTTCATTTACTTTGTCAACCTCTTCGTGGGTATGTGCAAGAATAGCTTTATCTTGGAAATAAGTAAGATCCCACATGTTTTGCTTCCAATTCTCGTAGGTTTCTCGTATCACATACGCTATCAGTAACATCAATCAATAATGATCAGTTACGTACTTAATTACTTAAATACATTATTCTTGGTTATTATTACAATTTACTGGCACACATCAAGCACGTATACAACCTAATAAGATGATTAACCAAAATGGTAAGATGGTTGTTTAATATGTACCTTTGAAGAAATTTCTAAACATAAAAATACTTTTCTTATTCGGCTTTCACGAATTCATTTGGCCATTCTTGATTTGTTAACATCTTCCATCAAATGTAGATGTGGCCTGCAAATACCAATAATATTTAATATAAGCTCATTAAACAAGTAGGGTTGGATCAGTTGGAAAATCCCTTGCCTCTCAACCGAGAGGTCAAGGGTTCGATTCTCACTCCCTACAAAAGGCTGGGGGTCCTTTTCTACCTTCGGTAGAACCGGAAGCAGCCTCTCTACCTTAGGTAGGTGTAAGGCTGTCTACGTCTCAACCTCCCCCATACACCGTCTTCGATGGTATTGGGACCAAAAAAAAAAAAAAAAAAAAAAGCTCATTAACCAACATATATACAAAACTATATAGTATTATAGTACAATAATATAATTTCAAAATATGTATCTTAATCTTGTATATATGATAAAGTAAATCAACACAATTTTCATTAGGATCCAGAAAGTACACATGATTAAACTAAAATACTACAGGAACCAACCTGAACATCATAAGAATAGCAATATAAATGCTTGCTGAAATGAGAGATCCATAACGATTGTGATTTTTTTTGAACGGCAGAAGATAACGATTGTGATTTACCTGAGATTCAAAGGTAATGGCATCTCCTTGTTCAGTAAAGCTTTCTTGTTTACAAAGGTTGTCCAATCAATCCGTTGTTTCAGGCTTTGCAACCCTCAATTCACTGTCATTTAACATCACTATAGTCAAAGTTAATTGTGCAATATGCACAGTCATTTTGTATGTCATGAACTCATGATACAAAATTCTGAGTACTTTATGGATACCAAATGTGAGAAACCAATAGTCAGATTGATAAATAAATGAGAAGCTAAAAGGCTTCCCATTCATGTTCCTGACTCGTGATGTTAAGTGCACGTTGCCGGTTAATCCAAGGCAGACTCTAAGACAGAAGCACAAAGCTGAAAAAGAGGATCTCAATGAGCCACATGGACCACTACATATTATAATTGTAGTTCAAAATGCTGTCACAAATGGTTCAAAAAGACTAAATAAAAAAGCAGAGTTTGTCTATCAAGTATCACCCTTGTATATTATTCATTCTTTTACAATGGGGCATTTCAGATTCGTGTAAAGTATGTCATGCCGATTTTATTCCAATTTCCTACTAAATATATCAAGAACCTAGTTATGTTTCTTCTCGTAACTTATAATCGGCTTTCAGCAAGTGAGCCATGCCGACTTCCATAACAATATGCTTATTGCAAGATATACGACCAAAAATAAATAATATTATTAGCACACTTGGTCAAATCAAAAGATAAAAGTTAAATAATGATCATACATTTATACCTCAAAATTAAATACTCTCTGTCACAATTTCATTTTAATCTTCTTCACCTACGTTTAACAAAGTTTCAAACTTTCAATCAATATTCATCTAATTATAACCGTTGACTAATATTAGTTTGTGCGGAAAAAAATGCATCTCTTACTAAAAGATGAATGAGTCTCTCTTACTCATCATCTTTGTAATTAATGTTAAATGTGCTTAGGTATTTGTAATCAGATATATAAATCAAGGGCATCCATTGACATATTTATTAAAAGTGGTTTTAAGCAACAAAAGAGCAAATGAGTGACTCACCAGGAAAGGTGCAAAAAAGGTCTTGTCTGAGTTCTTCCTTATGACTTAACCTTCAAAATTATTCTTTTACACTTCCATGGGAGGTGATTGAAAAGCCCAAGTGTAACACCCCAAAACATCGTCCAGCGAAAGCATACATGTCACTGTGGTGCTACTTAATTGGTATCACAACAAGTACAAAGAACGGTTTTTACCTCAACCATTTAGAATACATTTCACTATCAAAAACATTAAGTTTACATTATTTAAAAGTAGTGCGGAAATAGGCCCATAAAATAAATAAAGCGGTCCCAATATTTATCAGAGTTGTCAATGACCATGCCGCTTGCCAAGCGCCTTCCAACAGTGAGCTATCACCTTAAGAACCTGAGAATACATGTTAAAAGGTCAGCGGTGAGTTCATAAGTTTAGACACCAAAAACATAACATAACATTTGACCAAAACGCCTCAGTTTGCTACACTAGACTAAGGCACTAACCAACCTCTCAACCCACACTGAAGTGTGTCAATATCCAACGTAACTTCCTATAGGTGCACACTATAGTACTATCCTACACTTGCAGCATGTTATTATACCCTACACGATTTGCAGCCGTGATATAATAACCCTACACATTGCAGCTCTCACATACTAACCTTAGCTAGCTAACATAGCAAACATTAACAAAACCATAAAATAACCAAACCAAAATACTCTAGTCAAACAAATCAAATCTTAAATAAACATTTCACTTACCCAAAATAAACAACCATTAAGTTAATTAAAAACAAGCATGTATTCTCCCCCAAAACAGTTATAAAACCAGTAAAAGTAGGGGTCATGAACTCACCTTAGCCACAGCAACGCAACTATTCACGATTGACACAACTGGCATCTAGAGCTAATCACAACGGTATACAGAAGACGGGTACAACGGTACGAAAACGACGCAACCTAATACATATATAACTATCTCAAAATACGGCTCGTACAATATTAAGGTCTATAAAAGACAACTTGTCATAGTTTTCGTGGATTACTCAAATTCAATACTTGTAAAAAGTTTAGTGTCAATGTTTCGTGTGGTGGCAAGGAGACATAGACTCAAAATACAACTCACGCCAACGAAAAATAGACATCGACATAGTCGCGAAAAATACTGACAAAAACTCAAACCAACAACTAAATACAGAAAATGACGGCAAATAACCATGTAAATAAAGTAAGTCAATCTGTACGTTTCGGTATTTAACCGGTAATCCTAAATAGTTTTATCAGAAAGGTATGTTTTATAAATAAAACATAGGTTAAAATAATCTGATTAGGAAAAGTGTGTTATATAAAATAAAACTATAATTTTGTTTTATCATCGGTTTTAGATCGAATAAGTTTATAAATAACATTTTACTACAATTCATTTATTGAACACGTTTCGATAGTTAATTAATCTAATTAAATGTGCTGAGATAATTGTCCAATAATAGTCCGTTAACAGTTGTCCAATATGAGTTGTCCATTATGTAACTGATATTGTCCAATATGAGTTGTCTAATAAGTAACCAATATTGTTCAATAAGAGTTGTCCATCACGTAACCGATATTGTCCAATGTCCAAATAATATTATCCGGTATTAGTCCAAATATGTCAAGTTCCAAAGCCATTTAATCTGTCAAACATTATCCAAATCACAAATCAAATAACCGAGTATTAATTCCCAAGTAACCGAAACGTACCAATGATCCAAGTATCGAACACTTAGCTCACGCTAGCTCAAATATTTAATGACCGAATGTAATATAGTAACACACTCAATATATGCAAACTTATGTCTTTATAACTAAATCATATGACACCCTTATATTTTATTTGTGGGCTTGGCCTGCTAATCCTAACGCACCCTTATCAGGCTAACGGCCCATTAAACCAAACACACTCTTTTGACTTGGGCTTAGGCCCGATCTGTTTTACACAACAACACAAATATACATTTATGAAATACTAATTAAACCAACATGAACAAAAAAATAAGCAAATCTCAAACGTGTTTAAACCAACGTCCAAGACAAACAACAAGCACCCTAGTACGCGGGTGACTTGTTAACCGAGAGTATCACGACAACCGACACCCTATGTGAGTGTTTATAACTAACCGAACCAACAAACATACGCACCCTAGTTGGGTGATTTCGTGAGAACCTAGACAAGAAGCCACACGACCACTCATGTGGTCTCGTTGAACTCGAGCATACATACCAAAAACAAACACATTCAAATCCCAAATCAAAACACAACATTACCAGACTCCACAACTTAAAAATCTAAACTAAATAAATATGTGAATACAAACTCAACTCAAACCGTGACCAAGATTAAATAAGCATGCATCCTAGGACTAATCCGTGACCCAACATACACATCGACTCGACACCATAGTTGGTTACAACTCGACCCGTGTATAAAACGAATTAAACAAAGACCCTTTTTAAACCATTTAACACCACACGAATCTTTACCCAAATCACCATTCAAATCCGGTTTTAATTAAATTATTATCCACGAAAACTATTAACTCGTTTTACTAGTCGGTTTTAACAATCAATACGCGACCCCTTTCGTCATGAACCAAACCCAACTCGACATAGGGACCTTCGACCTTCATATATCTTCAATACAAACAGGAGGAGCGTGGCGGTGGCGACTGGTTGACGGTGGCCGGATCTATGGCGGCGGCAGGTTTAGGTGATAGAGAGAGAAGGAAGTAGGATGAGGGTGGTGGCTAGGATGGTGATACGGCGGCGGCCAGAGGGTGGCCGGAATATTGGAGCGGCGCCGGATGTAAGAGGAGTGGGGTTAGGGTTTGTGGAGTGTCATAATAACAAAAATGAAACCCTAGTTATCACTTTCATTATATAATGCATCTCAGGGACCAAAACGGTAATTATCCAAGGACAAGGGGGCGGCGAGGTAACTTAGGTTTAGGGACCAATTCTGCCATTTTGGATTATCTTTTGCTAAATGAAGTTCGGGACACCTTTAGACTAGTAAACATTAGATTCAAGACACGAGAATAACGTCATCGCGCTCAGAATAATATTTTCAATAAGATCGACTATATATATATGCCTAGTTTCTTGAAATAAATAAAATAATCAAATCAAATTGTCGGTTATGTCATTACGCGTTGAGTGTAGATTCCACATTTCGCGAGATAACTCCACGTTTTCGAGCCAAATGGGTCCGGTAAGGTTCGTAAATGAAAAACAAGAATAATTCTATATATAAGTACGCCTGAAAAATTACAGGTTGTCACACCTCTTCTAACCACCATAAGGATGAGCAAGATTACCGAAATCGATATCAATGGGGATTTGGTTTCGATACCGGTAAAACTAAAATTGGAACCGACTTTTTAATGTGTATATGATGGTTGGTTTCTATGGCGGCAAATTGCAATTTACAAACATCCTATTCTGTTTCTTTTTTTAAAAAATATATTATTTAGGTTTAAGACACTATAAAAGACCTGCTTGAAAACAATTAACATGCGGAGAAACAAGAACATGTCGTATGGATAATTCAAAGGAAGAGTCGTGAACCTATAATTCAAAGGACCATATGGTTTGGGCCCTCTAATTCGTATAAATTAGATCGATCTGTCACTTCTGTTTATGACCCGGGAACCCTGCTCACAACAATTGAATGATATTGTGATTTCTTAAAGGGGATGTTTATGTGTATCGTCATATTCATCAATGACAAGAGTTTTCTTCTTTACTTCTCTGTTTGTGCGCTGTGTTTCAGCTTTGTTCACTGTCTGTTAACATGACTTTTCGTTACAAATTCGAATACCCTCGTCATACTCTTCAACAATATGTATTTTATGTTTGTTCACCCAAGTGTCACCTAACAGTAGTGATTTTCTCATTGATTATAATAATAAAAAGCATCATTAGACATAAAATAGTTTTAAATAATATTAGCATTGTTATTTAGATTCTTCTGCATGTTGCCTCTGCTTCTTTCTAGCCCGTGGCTTCGTTCAAGCCGGAGGCTTCTTTCCATCAGGAGACAACCTATTTGGCTTACGTGACACTCTGTTACTCTAACGTGTATTCAACACAGAAGGGTTTTGCATTGTGTCACCCAAAGAAGAATTCACAATTTCAGCAGCCGCCTCAGTCTCCTGCTCCTCTTCAACCATATTGCTGACCTCCGGCTCTCCTAGACTAACCTCATTGTTGTTTGGCTGCGAAAGATTAACTTTATTCCCAGCATCATCATTATCTTGAATCGTGCCACCCAAAGAAGAATTCACAATTTCAGTCTGCTGCTCCTCTTCAACCATATTGCTGACCTCCGCCTCTTCATTGTTGTTTGGCGGCGAAGGACTAACTTTATTCCCAGCATCATCATTATTGTTGGTTAAAGGCTCGTAGAAAATGTTCCCAGCATCATCATTCACCTTGGAAAAGGTTGAACATCTAAGATTAGTAGCATCATCATTGATTATAATAGGTTGGTTGGAAAAGATTAAATTCCATCTCTCCATGATGCTTTGGATTTTTTCAATAGCACCAAAACGATTATCAGCTTCATCTAATCTTCGCTTGACGTGATCCCGTGCTATTGCAAGATTTTCAATTAAGCCATCGACCTCCTTGACTACACTCTGATAAATGTTTGTAACATAAAAAGGTCTAAATTTAAAAGAATGCACAAAACAAAAGTATGATTACACACATAAACTAATTACTTCATACCTCAACAGCTTCCTCCTCCGTCAGTCGTGGGGGTCTTCATCAACATCATCCCCTTCTACTTTAGGACATCCACAACCTTTAAAATGTATATCTTTTTCTAAATTCAAAGCCAAGAGAAGACATGCCTTCCCTGATGCTGTTTTGCTCCATGCAGGTAACAGTTCATATGACCCAAAATCTTTCTTTCCATCGAGTTCTATTAGATCTTCTGGCTTCCATTTAGTAATCACGGGTGGAACCATATCAATCTTAGTCGCAACACGATCACAAAATACAAGCTTAACCAAAATACAATAAACAATTAGAATAAATAAATAAACATAAATGAAAATTAACTATAAAATTATACGTACCACCAAAAATGCAAGAGGGCCAACAAACTTGGAAGTTTTATTACTATGATCCCATTTTTCCTTGCAATCCTTGACCGCTTTTACCACCAAGTCACACCAATTAAACTCTTTAAAGTCACTATTCTTTGTTATTGATGCCAAAAACCGAATGTACACACGACCATTTACCATAGATTCAACCAAGGTTGAAACCATCATAACTAGGAAATCTAACTTGAACAGATAATCAGAGGCTTTTCTAAGCTTCATTTTCTGCAGCAACTTTGGAGGAAAAATATCATTACCAAGGTCTAAATGTTTTTTCCAATCCTTGATCGTAGGAACTTCATCGTAGTTTCCCTTCCTTGAACGGTCAATAATAGTTGGCCCCATAGGGAACCCATATACCTCATGGACAGACACCTCGTTCACCAGGATATCTCCACTAGGTGTTTGGATTACTATCGGAGTTTTCGTCGTATCTAGTTTGGAGAGAACATAGGATCCAAGGTCTTTGGGTATATCTTTGATCTTAAGTTCTAAAACACTTTGAAATCCCATATTTTTAATCAAATTCCTCCGGCCTCGCATAACAAGCTTGTAGGGCCTCTTATTCCTAGAACATCTGGATGACCAACACAATCATAAAACAAGGAAGAAAAACATAAGTGATTACTTTCAATAATATAAAAGGGCAAATTCACAGTTTCACACACGACAAAGTGAAGTTGGTGTTGCTTATTACAAACTCTTAAGTGGGGCGGGGGATCCTGACCCAAAGGCTACAATACAGGTCATTCTGGACATTTTTAAAACTAGAATGGGTGGTTTTGGGTTAATGTATTTAGTCAAAGGGGTAAACGGGTGTCTTAAAATATAAAGAGTGTAATCCACGGGTCAAATTGGGTTGAAAAAGTTATAAGAACGGGTCATTAGAGGGTTAGCAATCGAAGTCAAAATCTTTGACTCAAAGAAGTTGCTTTATTGGTGAGAATAATATGCTTACCTTCAGTGACTTTGTTTAAAGCACTCTAGTATGCCTAAGTGAGAATGAATAATATGTATAGTAATTCATATTCTCGTATTGTAAAGATCCCAGGTAACTCCAAGGGAGCTTTACTATTGCCACATTTCTTCGTCGGGCTGGATTAATGTTACCTAAATCAAGAAGGTTATTTTGCAATAGCAGTAGCCATGATCTTGCTAGCACTATTGATGAAGCTTAACAATTTATTTACCTGACCCATTTTGGCCAGAACCGTTTTTAGAACGACCCAGTCAAAATAAGATAGTCAGCAATTGTATAGAGTCAAAGGTCAAAGTCAACAGTCAATGTATGAGTCTGTATAAATACTGATTCTACGATAACGACAACAGTACCCAAACCCGGCATAAACGGGGTATTGGGGAGGTATGATGTAGACAGCCTTACCTCTACCCGAAAGTAAAGAGGCTGCTTCCGGACCTCCGACCTAGGGCTTTACCCTTGAAAAAATTCTCACGGAAAGGCTAAGCAAAGCCGAAGAGGGAGAACCAAGAGATCTCCATCTCAGATCTAGAGAGAGAAACTCTCTCTCTCTCATCTTCAATGTTCAAAAAAAAAAAAAAAAAAAAATTGTAGCAATTTGTGTTTTGTAAATGTAATTAGTAAGGGTACAATAACTGGTAATTATGTAAGTATTTTGATTTGTTAAATGGGTAGCAGTTTGTACTGTTGATGTGATGGTTGCATAGTGTGGTACATTTGCGATTATTAAGATAATGATATATAACATTTGGAGCCAAAATTTTGATTTATTCAAGTTTATGCTTTAATTAACAGGTTCAAAGGAAAAAAATTCAAATAATTCAATTCTTAATTTCAAATTACAACTTGGAGCCAAATTTTTGATCAAAATTTTTTGAATCACCTAATTACAAGCAGTTACCAAGAATAACGATTCATATTCTTGGTATACCCTCTTTTCTCTCCTTAAAAAAAGACTGCAAAGAAAACACAAAAATCAAAATCTTCTATCACCATTACTCTCCAAGCTAATCCATAATCATTTTCTTTTACCCTTTGTTGCTCAAGAGTCATGGAAATTGAACCCATTGTTGATAATGATACTTTGCTTCCTCCTGATGATATTGTACTTGATGATAACGCCTTAGGATATGAATCCGAAAAGTATTCTAATGATGAAGATATAGATGCGCCTGGAACCAACCAACCAGTTACGATACTAGCTAAGAGGGGGCACAACCAGGCTATTAAAGTTTCGCGCGAAGTATGGCCAACCTGGTGGAATAAAGCTCAAGGTAACCTTCGATGCATTCCATAGGGTATCAGGGGAACACATAGCAGTGTTTGTGAGTTTTTTAGGAGATCTGGTTCGTGAGCACATAGGTGTGAAGATTCTTTCCTGGAAGAAGGTGAATAAAGAATCAAGAGATAAACTATGGGTTGAAATCACGGTACATATATACTATTTTGTAACCCAGTACTACATAAGTTTATATATGCAGTTACATTATGTGCAACTAATTAACAACATTGTGTTAATCTTTGCAGAAATTTTTTGATGTTGACGTGACATTCAGAAAATTGATAATGACTCGTCTTGGTCAACTGCTAAGGAATTACAGAATGAAGCTCAAATGTAAATACATTTTGCCCAACCTAAATACATCTTCCAAACTAACTGAAGTCCCAGGCAAGTATAGTGCAATTATGGATTCAGCAGACTGGGTCGAGTTTGTAAACTACACGACCACCGATGCATACAAGGTTTTAATTAGTCATCTTTAATTAAGTCTATATGTCATTTCATAATTTTCAGTTTGCAGCATTACCGCATCTAAACGCCTTATGATTTTGTGTTTTTAGGAGAAATCTGATAAAGCTAAAATGGCGCGTTCCCAAAATATTTATCAACATAAAATGGGACGAGGTGGATATGTTTATGTCAAAGAGAAAATGGTAAGATTACATAATGTTTGTTTTACAAATTGAGAGACGATCAGTATGAGAAATGAATCTGTTTACATTGCCCAATTTGCACATTTGCATTTAATACCCTCATATTTTCGATTATCTTGGTTTAACTGTACATGTGTAAGCATCCTCATATTTTCGTTTATCTTGGTTTAACTTTACATGTGTATGCATTTGATGTTTATTAGATCCAAAATAAAGAGATTGAAGCGGATGAAGAACCCCCGCGTGATGTAATGTGGTTGAAAGGAAGGGTAAACAAAGACGGCGAATACCCAGATGATGATATTAGATCAATGGGAGATAAACTTGTAAGTTTGACTGCAAATTCTATTATTATGCTTATATAGCAGCAACATTAACTGTGTACTAGCAGTAGTAACTTGTATACCAGCAGTATTAACTGCGTACAAACAGTAGTAACTGTGTACTAGCAGTAGTATATTTTTCATTGAAGTTCATGAGCAGCACTAACTCCAGCTGAGCAGCATTGACACAAATATGAGCAGCAGTTACTCTAATAGCATCAACAAGAATTTTAATCCCAACATTTCCTATATTTTGTGTGTGCAGAAAGCAGCTGATGACCAGATCAAAGAAGGAACCTTGAGTGTTGATAATGGCACTGAAGCCATGACAGTTGTCTTTAGTAAGGAAAAGGGCGGTTATGCCAGAGGAGTGGGAGGTGGAGTAACATACAAGAAGTATTTTGGCCTTCCTCGAAGAAAAAAAGAAGCCGATGAAAGACTTGGGTTACTTCAAACTCAATTGGATAATGAGAGATGCGAGCGTGAAGAAAAAGATAAATTGGTCAAGAAATTGTCCACCGAGATGGCCGAAAAAGATATGCAGGTCAAGAACTTATCCGGTGAGGTGGAAAAAACAAAGGGATTGCTTACTCTACTGATGGCACAGTTGAATAAACAAGGGATGAATATAACTTTGCCATCTGATCCATTGCCATTAGCCTCAGATGTAAGCCATTTATTATGTTGTTAACAATTTCATTTTCTAATGCTAACACCACTGATGCTAATGATACCAGGCATTGAACATAAACTGATGAGTCAATGTATTTCTTAATTTATATTGCAGGTGACTCCAATGGCCATTGACAATATAGAGAGCAGCGCTAATGAGGTGGACGACACTCAGACAAGTGATGTTGTAAGTGCTAAAGATGCGAGAATTCAGGAGAAGTCCAATGGCCTTGTAACTTCTGAAAAGGTAACGGAAACAATGGTAAGTAATAAAACATCCCCCTTTGATTTTTGAATTTTACATACATGATCGACTAATGTACCGTGTTTTATATATACGTATAGGAACCTGCTAAAACTGTCAGGCCTAAGCAAAAGCCTAAGTCACGACGAAACGGGTCTCCAGATTCCCAATCGCAACAAAATGTGTCGTCTCCAACACAAGCACTGCAAACAGCAAGTATTTCAACATGTTTCTTGTTATTCTTTTGTTTAAATAATGTAACGTGTTTCATATATACATATAGGAACCTGTTAAAACTGTCGGACCCAAGACAAAGCCTAAGAAGCGACAAAACGGGTCTCCGGATTCCCAATCGCAACAAAATGTGTCTCCAACACAAGCACTGCCAACAATATGTATTTCAACATGTTTCTTGTTATTCTTTTGTTTAAATAATTTCTGATATATATACATGCAAAAATTCTTTTTTTGTAGACATTTAAGTGCAAACTATGGCACATAAAGAAAACAAATATCGTTGCTTTGGGTACCGTATACCAGTCTCAGGGAAAGCAAATGCTGCATAACCGACCACTCCCAAATGATTGCTACAGAGTGTCAATTGATTCATCGATAGTTGATGTAGCATGCATACTGAGCGTAGCAAATAATGGGTTCAAAACAGTTAAGAAAGTCGAAGGTAGTTTCGTTGCATGGCCAAAGGATCAAGTTATTTTTGAAGAAGAGGTACATACATGTGTTTTTTCAACCTACATATATATAATTCTTCATATTTAATTCAATGTTTGATAGAAGCGTCTTTTGTTTACTACAGGTTACACTAACAAACCCTGTGACAAAATGTGGACCATCAGTACCATCGATGAAAAAATATTTATCTATTAACGACTTAAAGCAACAAGCTGCTAAGCCGCTAAAGATTCAAAAGTCTTTAGATTATGGTACTTGAGAATTTGATTAATTAAGTACGACATTACAATTGTATATTTTGTTCAGTTATATACATTCGAGGTTAATTCAATTTGAAATTTCTTGTTGTTTTTAATTATGTTTTATATATATATAAATACTCATTACAGCAGCACTAGCATAGTACTAGCAGTAGGAACTCTGCTTCAGCAGGACTAAGTTAGTACTAGCAGTAGCAACTCTGCTCCAACAGTACTAACTTAGTAATAGCGGTAATAACCCTGTGACTAAAAGATGCAGTCACATAATATGGTCACACTTATCAACATTATTGGTCACTCTTTGTTTAATTCGATGTGTGACTAAATATTACAAAATGCCACACAAACTAAAAATTCATGTGACCATTGGATGAACAATAGTCACGCAAAATACACATTTCTTCACTTTAAACAGCATATGGTCACACTTATTAACACTTTTGGCCACTTTATGCTTATTTGTATGTGACTAAATACCCAAAACAAACATGCTTTGTGTGACTAAATATTACAAAAGGCCACACAAACATAAAATTCAAGTGGCCATTGGATGATCAATAGTCACACAAAATACACATTTCTTCACTTTAAACAGCATATGGTCACATTTATTAACACTTTTGGCCACTTTCTGCTTTTTTGTATGTGACTAAATACCCAAAACAAACATGCTTTGTGTGACTAAATATTACAAAAGGCCACACAAACTAACAATTCATGTGACCATTGGATGATCAATAGTCACACAAAATACACATTTCTTCACTTTAAACAGCATATGATCACACTTATTAACACTTTTGGCCACTTTATGCTTAATTGTATGTGACTAAATACCCAAAACAAACATGCTTTGTGTGACTAAATATTACAAAAGGCCACACAAACTAAAAATTCATGTGACCATTGAATGATCAATAGTCACACAAAATACACATTTCTTCACTTTAAACAGCATATGGTCACACTTATTAACACTTTTGGCCACTTTATGCTTAATTGTATGTGACTAAATACCCAAAACAAACATGCTTTGTGTGACTAAATATTACAAAAGGCCACACAAACTAAAAATTCATGTGACCATTGGATGATCAATAGTCGCACAAAATACACATTTCTTCACTTTAAAAAGCATATGGTCACACTTATTAACACTTTTGGCCACTTTTTGCTTAATTGTATGTGACTAAATACCCAAAACAAACATGCTTTGTGTGACTAAATATTACAAAAGGCCACACAAACATAACATTCATGTGGCCATTGGATGATCAATAGTCACACAAAATACACATTTCTTCACTTTAAACAGCATATGGTCACACTTATTAACACTTTTGGCCACTGTTTTTTAAATTGTATGTGACTAACTCCAAAAAAACAACACACGTTGTGTGACTAAATCATCACAAACGTCACATTTATTATATATTCATGTGGCCATAGGACGGGAAATAGTCAAACATACTGATTAATCCAACAAAACTTGTGCCTAATTTGTCACACATATTCGGGTTTTGGTCACTCTTTTTCAATGAAAACGGCCACAAACTAAACAATGTGACCATATGCTACCTACGGTGGCGCGACCTTTCGTCACACACACCAAAAAAAATGTGTGTGACTATATGCATATCGTCACACATTTTTGGTGTGACGAAAGCCACTTTCTGTACCAGTGCACACTCAATTTGCAAATTACTCGAATTAGAAGTTCTACATCTTTTTGGAAACAATCTCACTGGGCGAATCCCGCAAGTGCACGGGGATTCAAAATATTTGGAACGACTATCCCTTTATAATAATAGTTTCATTGGTGAATTTCCACCAGAGATCTGCAATGGAGGTAAGTTGATCACTTGGTAGTAATTAACAACTTGTTTAGTTGGTGTCTTGCCTGAAAGACATGCAAAATGTGTTTTTCTAGTTCGTTTTCGACTAGGTCCAAACCGCTTGTCAGGGAAGATTCCCAAACAAATTTTTGGCCTCCCATTAGTGTCCATGATAGATCTAAGTTACAACCTTTTCAGTGGTCCCATACCTAGAGCAATCGAAAATGCTTGAAATTTGTCAGAATTGTTTTTACAAAGTAATCGTATCTCTAGAGTTGTCCCTTATGAGATTTCACAACTTTCGAATCTATTGAAAATTGATCTCAGCAACAATCATATTTCTGGTCCAATACCTTCACAGTTTGGTGAACTAAAGAAATTCGACATGTTATTGTTGCAAGGAAATCAATTAACTTCTAACATCCCTAGTTCACTATCTTTGATAAAATCATTAAGCGTGATTTTTTTTTTCTTTTCTTTTTTGTAAGGCACTTTATTAAAACCAACAAAACAAACAACAACCTATTGGGACAGGCCCTAAAAGGCACACAACAACATATACAAACTATACAACACTTCTAACCAAAAAACAAAGCCACAAAGTCTCAAGAAATATGTTAACTGGTTTGATCCCACAAAGTCTTTGTGATTTACTTCCAAATTCAATGAACTTCTCGGATAATCTTCTTTCCGGACCCATTCCTGTTCCCTTCATAAATGCCGGACTCCTAGGAAATTTTTTAGGGAACCAAAAACTATGTATTCCCGAAAACCGAATATCTGAAGGTAAACAGTTCGCAATATGTTCGAAGAAACATAATTACACTTGGCTTATTGTTGGAAGTGATGTGGTTAGAAGGGGTATTCTTATTGTGGGATGTTGGTTTATTATTAAAAAATATGTTTTAAAACATAACGAAATACCATCTTCTAGAATCTCATATAATGTGCAAAACTTTCATATGAAATTTTTTTATCAGAATGAAATTTTGGAAGGCATGATTGACTAGAATGCGGTTGGACATGGTGGGTCAGGAACTGTTTACAGGATCGACCTTCACAATGGAGAGATTGTTGCTGTTAAGCAAATCAACAGAAGAGATGAATCTTCTTCTGATCATGATCAAGACATTGAGATGGTGAACCGGGAAGTTACAACTGAGGTTGAGATTCTAGGAAATATAAGGAACTTGAATATAGTGAGGTTGTATTCCTACCTTTCGAGTTTGGATTCTAGCTTGTTGGTATATGAATACTTGCAAAATGAAAACCTTTGGGATACACTTCATAGAGTTGATTAGGGGAGAGTAACAAAACCGAAAACCGAACCAAAACCCAAAAAACCAAAAAAAACGCCCAAAAAAAAACCGAACCAATTCTAAAACTGATGGTGCAGTTTTGGTTTTTAAAAAAACCGAAAGTTTTGGTTTTATATGAAAACCCAAACCGAAAAAACCGAACCGCCACATACTAATATTCATAAAACTAATAAAAAATGTATACGTATTAGTTTTGATAAAAGTAATCACCAAAGTCCAAAAACTAAGGTATTTATTTAGCTAACACTATAATAAATTCGTAGAGTAATTTTTTTTTTTTTTTTTTTTTTTTTTTTTTTTAATATATGTTCGAATATCTCATCTTTATATACATTTTATGTAATCTCATTATTTTACGACAAAATATTCAACTTATATTCTAGGATTTCTTGATTTAGGTTTTGGATCTTCAAAAAATATCCGTATTCGGATATCCAAAAAATTGATCAAAATTTATTAAAATGTTGAGTTTTATGAAATGTCAGTTTTGGAACTAATATAAAAGTTTTCCGATAATTATAGATATTTTGATATTCAGATATATAAAACAGTTATCCGAAATTTCGGATATCCGAATTTAAAGAACTTTGATAAAATAATGGGTATAACATAAAACCATCAACTCAAATTTCGGATATCTGAAAACCGAAAAAAAAAGAAAACCAAACCGCAAAAAAACAAAAACCAAACCGAACTTTTGGTGCGGGGTTTGGTTTTAAAAAACTTTAAACCGAATTTTCGGTTCGGGGTTTGGTTTTTGCCAAAAGCCACCCCAAACCGCCCCATGCTCACTCCAACGTCAAACACATTGTGTCACTTATACCCTTAAGGAAAGCTCATTTTGTCACTTACACTCCCTTGTAGAAATTTACACACCATCACAGTCCATTAATCTCTTCTTTTCCAAGCCACCATCATGCATATAATATTTCTTTAAACTATTATGAGTATTATCACGCACGATAACAACACTAACAATTAAATACAAATTCAACGTCATCTCACAGGTACCTGATCATATTCTCATAACTAGATCTCATCTAATATACCGTTCACGTTAATACACGATCTCACTTTTTTTTCTTTTTATTACGCTCTCATATAGTTGTTATTAAATGTCTGGTAATTCAACGGCGATGGCGTGTCACCGGAGCATTGTTCGCGTCGTAGTCGTTGGTGATCCCGCTACTGGTAAATCTAGCTTGATCGCTGCGGCAGCTACCGATGAATTTCTGGAAACGGTTGCGTCGGTTCTTCCTGAGACTGTTCTTCCTGCT
Source organism: Artemisia tridentata subsp. tridentata (assembly GCA_021014915.2). NCBI lineage: Eukaryota > Viridiplantae > Streptophyta > Magnoliopsida > Asterales > Asteraceae > Artemisia > Artemisia tridentata. Next base: position 118,135,525 of record CP139507.1, read on the forward strand.
GAGTATTATCCTGACGGCATTCCGGTTAAGATTATCGATACTCCATCTAGGTTAAAACTTACTTGATCTTATTTAACGTTGCTAATTTGATTGATCTTTTAGTTAAAATATAAACAGAGAGACCTAAAATGTATCCCTAATTCATTCGTTAACACATGCATATGTATTTTTCTTTTTTTTTTTTTTTTTTTATTATAAATTATAGCATGTGTCATTGTTGGTAATTTTAGTGTTATACTTATTTTATGTGATTGTGTTTTTACTTGAGATCAAAGGGCTTTATACAAGTTTAGCTCAAGACGAGTTAGGAGGTGTTGAGTGCACACTCCTTAGCTTGACACCACTACGACAAAAGTGTGGGGGTCAAGGGGCAGCGGCCATTTCAGGGCCTAAGGGGCAAAGCCCCTAGATGGTTTTCACTAATCGGTTGTTAACGGTTTACCCACCAAATCCAACAGAAATGACTTTTAATTTTTCGCCTTTACTAACCAACACAATGGTCGGTAAATAACCGAAAATAACTGATTTTTGGTTGGTGGTTATTAACCACCTTTGGTCTCATTTTTAGAACATAACATCAAACGATACCCTAGCGTTTTTTATTGATTTCTCGTGCGATTTCAATTGTCGATCTATCTTATCCGATTAAGAATTTCGTGAACTTGAGTCATAAAGGGTCGAAATAATTCAATCTGAATCGTGACACAAACCACAAAATTCCTACAGTCGAATTGTTGTTAGACATATATTTAGGTCTTTTGTTGTTAGTTTATTATTGTTAGACATATATATACAAACATAGTGATCACTCCCCCCATCAACATCTAACTTTTTTCGGAATTCACCGAGTGCATAATATCTTATGCAGTTTAATAGATGTGCACGCCATCATCTTAACTATTTTATAAAAGATACAATAATTTAATATAGATGTCAGGCTTACTTGTCCTCTTTTGATGACGTAACCAATTAATATGCAAACATGGCAATACAACAAGTTACTACTGTAAAAAGTAGCACATGAAAGTTTAAATACTTAAACAAACATATTAGAAAGTTTGTTTTCTTTTTGTTGACTTGGCCCTCTTTTGGTCATAGACAATGTTTTGACCACTCTGTAGGTAACTTCGTGTCTAACTTACCAAATTGGTAGAACAAGCGAAGGTATATATACCAAAACGTGACAAAAAAAAGTATGATTGACAATGAGATAAGTAGTTGATGTTTAATTAGTCTTAGTTTTGTTTTAATTTCAATATTTTCTGTTAATGTAGTTTGGAAGGTAAGGCTAGGGTTCAGGAAGAGTTATTGCTTGCTGATGCAGTAGTTTTGACGTATGCTTGTGATCAACCTGAAACGCTTATTCACCTTGAGAATTATTGGCTTCCGGAAATTCGGCGTTTGAAGGTTTTGATATGTTTAGTTTTATTGTGTATTGGATAAGTTTGATTTTGAAATACTATTGTGTAAGTTTGGTTTTTGAATGTGTAGGCTAATATACCGGTGGTATTGGCTGGATGTATGCTAGATTTACGTGATGAGCATTATCCTATTAATTTAGAGCTGGTCATGGGTCCAATAATGCAAAAGTTTAGGGAGATTGAGACTTGCATAGAGTGTTCTGCAGCAAACCTTGTTCAGGTGTGTCATTGTTTGAAAGATCATTGTAAAATGTGATGATTTGTGCTATGAAAAGATGATTATCTCTGTGTGATTATAACCTCTTGTGATGTTGTTTAGCCTCCCTTGACTTGCAGGATGATTATGGTGTTATGCATATAGAGAAGTATTATTGCAGGAGATTTTAGTTGCTGCTTGATTTTCAAACTTACCGTTATAATATGTACATGCAGATTGCGACACAATCATAGAGTAACTTAATTTTCCTGATCCTTATAGGTGGCTGAGTTCTTTTATTATGCACAAAAAGCGGTGCTTCATCTAACAGCTCCCTTGTTCGACCAAGAATCTCAAAGTTTGAGACCTCGCTGCATAAGAGCATTGAAAAGGATATTTGTTCTTTGTGATCATGATATGGATTCTGCCTTAAATGACGAGGAGTTGAATGAATTCCAGGTAATTCTCAACATATTGTCTTGCAAAATGTGATATTTTTTTACATTTCTTCTAGACTTTGTCCTTGACTTCTTTTGTCTACTAAGTGTTCTATTAAGTGCCGATAAAAAAAAAGTGTTCTATTCAGTGATGGGATTGAGAATAAAATGCAATAATGCTTTTGTATATGACATAAAGAACTAGTTGTTTACCTTGCATATACAGGTTAAGTGTTTTAATGCTCCTCTCAGCCCTTCTGAAATAGAGGATGTTAAGCGAGTGGTTAATGAGAAGGTACCTGAAGGAATCAATCATCATGGGCTTACTCTAAAAGGGTTTCTATACCTTCATGCTGTATTTATTGAAAAAGGACGGCTTGAAACTACATGGACCGTCTTAAGGGAATTTGGTTACAATGATGAACTTGAACTCCAGAAAGAATATCTTCCTGCTCAATCTGAAAGGGCTCCTAATCAGGTCATTCTCTTTAACACAAGTAGAACATAAATTTGGTACAATTGATCATTACTGTGTATTCTTTAGGGATGTAATGCAATTGTATTCTTTTTAACAACAGGATTTGGTTGAGAATATATATATTTCCTATATTAGAAAATGACCAAGCTATGCTTTCTTGCAACACTAAGTGCTTGGTTATCAAGAAATTAAACATGCCGTGTTTTTAAAGTTTGTATGATTCTCCAGTTTCTTGGATCTGAGGATCACAAATAAATCAGTACTGAGAAATGGCAAAAATCCTTGGATGGTTGTGTTATTGTAGAGTGTCGAATTGACAACTGCAGCTTTGGACTTCCTGAAGGGGATTTTTAGTTTGTTCGACTCTAACAAGGTAAGCTTTGTACTTACATTATATTACAACATAATTTTCTGTCAATTGATTCTGACCTTAGCATCATCTTAAGTTTAGATTGACATTCATTAGTTTTTAGCAGACATGCACAACTATTTTAAACCGTAAACCTTTGCACATGCTAGGATGGAGCTTTACAGGATTCTGAACTTGATGAGCTGTTTTCAACTGCACCAGAAAAGTGAGTTGGTTTCTCTTTGGAGCAATCTTATATTTGTTATTATTGACTTGCTGCATGCATGAATATTTAGGTGGTTCCAATATTTGATATACGTATGTAATTCCTCATTTTATGTATGCTAAAAGTGGTACATTTGCTCTTTGAGATGCTCCTTTAATTGGTACTAAGTTTTAATTATAAGCAAAAGATACAATTGTGATAGGAACTTAATACTTCCTTTATTATTGTTATGATGCTGGATATCATCTTGTATAGGTTTATCATGTTACTGTGAAACTCAATAATGGGTATAAACTTTTCAAGGAGATATTTCAAGCCAATATATAAGTACATCAGTGTTGTATTCACATTCTGGCTTTCTTACATGTGTTTGACATCACGTTATCTGCACTTTAAGTAGTAACTCTTGAGACTAAAATTACCTATCTAATCTGAATTAAACCAATTGTAAGACTGGTTAATGCGATACATTCACTGGAACTTTATGCCCGTGTAATAGGCATCCTACAATATGAGCAAACTGGATCTTGTTTTCTGATGTAAATGAATCAACTCAATCAAGTCTAGCATTGAAGCTTTCTTCATTTTATTTTATTTTTTCAAAAAATGAAAAATTGTTCCAAAATTTTCCTTCATTAGTAACAGTCATAACATGTAATTTCTTTTTCGACTATCAGTCCTTGGGATGAAGCTCCTTACGATGCTTCAGTGGAGAGAACTGAACAAGGAGACCTAGAACTTTCCGCGTTTATCTCTCAGGTATGTGCTATCCTGTGTAGTTAATTACTCCGTACAGAACTTTACTTAAAACAAAATAACAGGCAAAAGTTTATAGGTATTCATAAGTTTTATTTAACACTAAGCTTTTGGTTGCAGTGGGCATTAATGACATTACTTGATCCAGCTCAAAGTTTGGCTTATTTGATATACTTGGGATATACCGGTGATCCAGCAACAGCCTTTCGTGTTACTAGGAAAAGATCCTTAGATGTAAAGAAGAAACATACAGACAGACATGTTTTTCAGTGCTTTGTTTTTGGACCAAAAAATGCTGGAAAATCTGCTCTTTTGAGCTCATTTGTAGGAAGGTGCGCCTCTTTAACAACTTTTACTGGATCGCTTGGCTTAAGTTTATCATTTCCTTGATACATATTTACTGTTATACCTTTTAAAGCCTGCGCTCAATCTGTTTGCAGGCCTTTCCTAAACAATTACTCCGATATAACAACCAATCAGTGCTATACAGTTAATTCCGTTGAGCAACGTCGGGTGAGTGTCTGAGTCAAACATTGTGAATTTTAGTGTGCTTATCCACCTGTTCTGTATTAGGTGTCTTTATTCTTTATCCTTATTGGGTGATCTTATCTACTTGCCTTCATTTTCTTTGTACACATGAGGTAGTCCCACCATCTGAAGGGCAAAACTGGATGTAAACATGGACATAGTTTTACTTTAATGTTATTAATTGTGCAATCTGCAAAGTCGTTATTATACTCGGTTCATTTAATATATGAATGCCCTGCTCATATTTTTGACGGCTGTCTGTGTCAATTAGGGGATAAAGAAGACTCTTATATTGCATGAAATTCAAGAAGATAATGTTAAAGAATTTCTATCCAGTAAGGACTCATTAGCTGCCTGTGATGTAGCCGTTTTTGTTTATGACAGGTGAGCTTGATGCACTATGTTTTCTAGTCTTATTAGGTGCTGATGTACTTTTTTAGTTTGGTATAGGTTACTTATGGTTTTCGAAGACAAATAAAAGTAATTACTGGATCTTATTATCTTGCTCACTATAATAATTCACTATTACATTGGTACAGTTCGGATGAGTATTCCTTAAAAAGGGCATCGGAATTGCTCATGGATGTAGCTAGAGAAGGAGAAGAAAGTGGGTATGGTGTTCCTTGTCTCCTTATTTCTGCTAAGAGTGACTCGCAATCATATCCAATGGAAATTAAAGAGACCAAGATGGTATATTATTCTACTAATTTTTTTCTTTTGAAACCCTCATGAAAATAACAGACTTCTGACATTGCAATTTGCAAACGTTTTCTATAGATTTCTCAGGCTATGAAAATTGGTGCTCCAATACATATCAACGTAAAAGAAAATAATATGAATAGCGTCTTCCGGAAGATTGTTAATGCAGCTGAGCAATGTCACTTGAATATTCCCGAGACTGAGCAGGGGAGAAACAAGAAACATTACCAACAGCTTGTGAACCGTTCTCTCATTGTTGCTTCAGGTAATGCTTATTCGTATTCCACTAAAGGTGGAATTATGGGTGGGTCACGCGAATTGTGTAATGGGTTAAAACAGGGTTGGGCTGAAACGGATGGGTCAGGTTGCTTGACCTGCAAACACTTTCTTTTCTTAGCAAAAACCTTATATAGATAATGAATGTCTTAATTATTATTACAAAACAGTTAGGTGGTCATTACAATAATAAGCTAACTTGTTTAATAAAAATGATTAATAAGGTCGTACGGATTAACTATAAACTTTGCTCTACTTTCATTCCGTTCAACCATTTGACCTGTTCCCCTTTTAGCTAAACTTTCTATTTGACATGATTGAGATAAAACACAACCTTAATTAACCCATCTATTGTTTACTACAAATTGCAGTAGGAGCTGCTGTTGCTATTGCACTGACAGCATACCGAACCTATGCTACTAAAAAGGGTATGTCCAGTTAAGTAGCTCTGCCAACTGCGCCATTGGAGTTAGAACAAGCGGTTTGTTACTCTCAGTAATTTACCTACAGTTATAAACTAGTACCAGTTATAGAAAGACAGTGACCATTTTTTCTATAGACTATTAATGATTCTTTAAAATTTTCTGCTCCCAATTTTGCTTTGTATAGTTTTAGCTCTCATGTTACTTACAACTCCATTGATCTAGTACCACAATTTTTTCACTAGTCTTTAGAAGAAACAGTAATTTATGGTTTCTGTTGAAATTTCCTATCCCAAAGGTTTTGCTTTTCTTTGAAACGTGCACTGAGCACCTTTTGGTTGCTTTGTTGTCATAAGCATATCCATTTGATTCATGAATCATACGATGTGAATCTTATTGCAGTGTCTTTTTATCGTTGTTGATGTAGCGTGTGTTTTCCCTGTTGGTCTTTGGTAAAAGACTAAAAGGTCATAAAAAACAACTAACGAGACAACAAAATCTTCTGAAGATTAATTTGACTATGGTTTACACATCTAATATGCTTACTTTTGTCTATACTCTCTGTACATGATTAAATTCGTTAAAACAACGCACTAGCATTCATACGCCAACAAAAATAGTTTTGTTGCCTTTCAAAAAGTATAACAAAAATAGATTTACCATCACTGATAAAAATTTTAATTTAATCTTAATCAATCTTTGTAACATAAAGGGTCCATAAAGCTCAAGAAATTGTCTTTTTCATGTTGATATGCTGATGTTGCAAATTGAGTATTGACATTAGACAATTGGATTAAAATTAAAGACTAAATATTGTAAATGGCATCACGCTGAGACTATATATGAATGAGAAATTTCTTTGTTGAGATAGTAAGTAAAAAAAGTGAATTTATCTGAATGTCATTTTATTTTTCTCATTAAGGTCATACACGTATCGAAACATTTTATACGCCACCTAAATATGTATCCAAGTTCCGTATATCGTATATTTTAACTATAAATATCGAGTCGACACTTACTGTTATATACTATCTGGAGAGTTGTATGAGTTGATGTTCTGAATTTTTCTGTCTCAAAGTGAAGGTACATACAGGTTATCTATCTGTAGATTTTTAGTCCTGAACGCTAGAGGAATTGACAGAGATTCACAAGGAGTGTGGGGATAGGTGAATAATTACATACTCTCTGTCTATCTCTCTTTGGTCCATTTTGTTTGTTATGGGTCCCATAATCCTACTCATCTCACATGTCATTTATTTTCTCTATTTTTGTTACGGTATTATTATTGTTATCTCCATAAAATAGCAAATAACATTTTATCCTTAATAATATGTCTTTAGAAATATTGATTGTTAGATATGGACATATGGTTTGATATGTGTGGTTTAGTTATTGTATCCACGTTATCACATCATGGAGAAGCATATAGAGAAAGACAAAGAGATTTGCATATGGCCTTCCTTGACCTAGAAAAGGCTTATGATAGTGTTCTACGTGAGTTGATTTGGAGAACTATGATAGATAAAGGAACCTCAAGGAGATACTTAAGAGTCATTAGAGATATGTACGATGGGCCGAAGACCCGCGTACGGTCCACAACGAGGATTACAGAGTTTTTTCCCCTCTTCGCCTTGATTCTTGATGAGTTATCACAAGGTATTCAAGAGTGCATCACTTGGAGCATGACATTCACAGACGATTGTGTTGGTGGCAAAATTGGAGGAAAGGTTAAACAACATACTTGAGCACTAGAGGGAGCTAGGCCCTGGAAGACAATGACCTTTGGGTAAGTAGAGAGAAGACAGAATACCTGATATGTGATTTCGGTAGGATCAAGATCGGCCACAAAGAAGAAATGGAAGTTCGTATCGGAGACCAGATCCTTCAACCAAAGGAGTAGTTTAGATATTTGGATTCGGTGATACACAAATTAGGGAGGATAGACGATGACGTAACCCACCGTATTAGAAGAGGCTGGGCGAAATTGAGTGCGGCTTCAGGAGTACTTGTGGAAAACTAGAAGGGGGGTTGAATAGTTTTATAATTTAAAATTAATTCGCTTTGTGACTTATCGTGATTTCAAAGTAAAGTAAACAATCAAGCATACAAACAAGTAAGATAAGTAACTAAGTAAAGAGAGGAAAGATCAAACCACATAACACGGATGTTTATAGTGCTTCGGCTACAAGGACTCTTTTCCTTGTCCTACTCCACTCCTCGAGTCTCTAACTCGAGAGTTATTCTTCACTAAGAAACAAACTCCCTTCTCGGCGGAGGAAACCTTAATACACGTCGCTTATACTCTTTTTCCGGTACAAAGCTAAATACCGAGTTCTACTTCAAGGAAGAACCAACCTAACGTCGCCTATACAATTACCGACACTAAGCTAGATGTCGAGTTCTTTACGAGGGTACAACAACTCCCTTTTACACTAGGTGTTTTGAGGACTAAAACACAAACCGGATTCTACTGTATGGAAGATGTAATAATGATGCCTAAGTTCTAATGAGTTACACAGTAGGTAACTAACAAGTCTTACAACACAGTGTTGAAGCTTGATAATGCTTGATCTCTTTTGCTACAAAAGAAATATCACTAAGTATGAAATGAATGATGTGGGTTAGTAATATGAAAGAATATATATATTTTATACTATGTAAGTGATGAAATGGCCAAATGATCAGCTTGCTATTTATAGGCAGAACTGATGAACAGCTGGCGGATCCGGCGGATCCCAAAACTTGGATCCGTCCTTGTATGCAATTGGATCTGCCGTGTCAGGCCAGCTAAGAGATCTTCAAATCTTTCCAAATCTTGCCATATCTTTCCATATCTTCAAATGTCAACTCTTTAGCTTGAAGATCTAAACAAAATATCACAAAATCTTACTAAGATTGTGTACATGATGCATGCCATGATGTCATCCAAATATTTAACTAATAAAGTTTCCATTTAAGGAAACAAACATGTAAATGTGTATATGTTGTTCCTAGTAAACTTTGTAATGTGAAAATGTGTTTGTAAAAGACTTATCACTATAAATGTAAAAGACTTAATCTTATTTATGCTTTGCTTAAAGATAAACTTTGTAATTGTCATTAACAAACTAAGCAAAGATCGTAAAATATAAATAACGTTTTTAGGATGATATTTGTATTAACAATCTCCCCCTTTTTGTTGATGACAAAACATAAGGTATATTTTTAAGCAAATGAATAAATGAAGTATGAGTCTTTTTAAAAATATAGATTAAGTTTGTTTTATGCAAGTTTTGAAAATAATTTCAAGTATAAATGTATGTACTTTGATGTTTCACAGTAATGCAAACTTAATCCTTTCTCCCCCTTTTTGTCGAAACAAAAAGAAGATATGCGTAGCGGAATGCGATTTTGAGAACTTTAAAGCTCCCCCTTGATTTATACTCCCCCTAAATGGAGTAACAAGGATATGATATATGATGATGTATGTTCCTACAAAATAAATGGTTAGACTATGATATGCTCCCCCTCGATGTATACTCCCCATTGCTAGAGTACCAACGTATACATTTCAAGGATGGGAGATGCTACAAAAGAAAAGTTAGTTACTTCATGGAAGTAAAATGCATATGTAATAATCAACCAAGAAAGGTCAACCCATTTTACTAAAAAAATCAAAATGAAGTGTCTGATCAAATTTTTGTACCTAATGTACATTTGATCAAAGCAATATGTGAGGTTAAGACGACCATACTATGATGTTAGTATTCTAAAATGAGATAAAATGCTTAATATTGATCACCTACAAGCATAAACATATAACATCCATTCATTGAAAATTTGTTTGCGACATAAGTCACTAAACATGATGTTACAAAAATAAATCCTACACGAAAATACTAGGATGAAACCTAAGAATGCTTATTGCGGAGGATTGGTTGGGTTTGATGAAGATGTGATGGAAGCAAGCCACATGGATTCTAAGTCCTTTGTATCATGTAAGTTAGAGTCCACTGTGTTTGAAGAGGAGTTGAGAGGATCAAGATCCTTATAGTTTTGAATGTTTGGTTGATTTAGCCACATTGAGTCATCAATGTTTTGGAGTGTGGTAAGTAAATCATGGGGTTGCAAGTTTGGTGGTTGTGAAGATGATGATGATTTTCTTATTTGAGATGATGTGGGTATTGATGAGGAAGCTAATGGTGGTGATGGTGATCTTGGTTGAGATGGAGTTGGTGATGGTGTATTACCTATTGGAGTTATGGTAGGTGATGGTGAACTTGATGGTTGAGTTGAAACGGGTGATGGTATGTTATCCACAGGAGTGATGATGGGTGTTGAAGTAGTAGTGGATATGGTAGGGAAGTTCACATTAGAGATTGGATTTACAAGCCAATATGGTTTAACACTAATTCTGGCAGTCCTTCTGTGTGGTCTGGACATGTGTGAGTTGTTGGAGTTGTGCATTGTGAAATTGTGCAGGATTGATGTGTAAAGATGATGATGATTTTGTGTGTTTAAGTTTCTAATTTATAGCTCCTAAAGTGTATGAAAATTGGTGCTTGCATTAATGTTGGTTTCCAAAAACTTGGAAAAAGATAAAGTGGTTTGTCCTATTGTGAAGGTCAATCCATAGAAATGGAGTTGTTATGAAGATATGCAGAAGATGGCTCAAAAGAATGAAATGTGATTGAATCACGGATTCCAAGGAACCAATTAAAAGGATTCTTATGTGTTATAGAAAGGTAACTTACACACAGATTTGAAAATTCAAATTTTGGTGGGAATTGATTTTCTTAAGGTTCTAAGAGTTCTTAAATCATTTTAAGGAGACTAATGATCAGTAAACAATTTCTAAGAATACTTATAGTCTAAAATCTAAGTATCGAGATGAATCGAGAATTTTGAAAAATCTACTGATGAACCTGCGGATCCAATTGACACCAAAGACAGATCCATATTTTTGGATCCACGGAATCCGCAGGTGTATGTTAGGCGGAGCCAAGGAATACACTAGGCGGATCCAAATTATGGGATCCGCCAGATCCGTCGTATGAAAACTTAGAAACTAAACAGAACATATGTCAAAATTTTCGTTATTCATTCAAATCCCGAAAATTTTCCTAAAACGTATGCAATAGCTAAGATATGATACAAAACTACCAAATATATAGGTTCTAACACATGTTATCATATAAATAAAACCGATCATCAGAGCTGTCCATAAAAGAAGTAAAGCCAAATAATGACTTAAAATTGGAAAATTTGATAACAATATGTGTTATCGTCTAGCAAAGTTAAGTTAACACACATAAAAGTTAAGTATTTATAAAATCTTAAGAAACACATAAATTCAACATAGATAAAGACTTGTACCACACACTCCTTAGATGTCACTATTTGTTCAACATCTTGATTATTTTCTTCTGACCCTTATGAAGTTTCATGATCCATCGACCTAGATTCTTCATCATTCCCTTTCTTTGTCGATGCTCCATAGATTCATTATCAACGGAAGGAAGTTGACGCAAGTATTCGGGTGGAGGAATCCTAGAGTTAGGTAAACCATCTTCGTCACTAGCCGATGATGAAGATGAGGTTGGAGAATATGCGCGTTTTCCTTTTACTACTGCTACTCTATGATCACTAAGAGGAATGAATGTGTGTGGGATTTTGGTGTAGTCTGGAAGAAACCCATACGAGTTTGGAGGAATGGGAATAGAAGCTCTAAACAGACGAGTAAGAAGCATTCCATATGGCATTGCGGTGGAACCTAAGACAGGTATGTCGGCCATTCTTTTGGCTATATAGTAGGCTAAATTGAATTGTTGATGGGTTGACACACAGTAGAGCATGTAGCATAGACTAGCATTTACATGATCTCTATTTCCAACAGTGATAATGGCATTTGCTCTAAGAATCTCCTCTAGTTTCTTATATTGAGGTTTGAGTTCATTAAGTTCCATAGCAAATGGATCTCGATTTACTTGTTTACCTCGGATTTTCTTAGTCAGGTTGGTTCTAGGATTGAAGAGATGATCACGGATAATTTCTTTGGAAGTGAGAGGTGTGTTGTATGGGTGGTCACGACCAAGGTTTGACTCTAGGATGGATAATGGCCATTTATCTGAGTAAAAACAAGTTCCTTGACTAGGAATACCCAAAACTTCTCCGAATTGATCCAAAGGGAAACTAAATTGATTTTGGTTTATTTTGAAATGGATGCTCAAAAATCCCAAGTCGTCAGTGCTAAGTTTTATGGAAGCATAAAATTCAAGTATAAACCTAGGAATGATAGGCTCATTTATGTCGAGGAGATGATCAAATTGGATAGCGGTTAATTGTTCACGGATATTGGTTTCTTCTAAAAATGATGAGTCTACCGTTCTACCTTCGTGAACATAACGGTTTTCTAATGACTTAAAGATTTTGATTTGAGCTTCTGTGAGTCCTTTGGTTTGATGGTGTTTGGGTAGGTAGTGTACGGTCTTTTTGTGATCGTAGTTGGTTGCGGGAGGCATAGTTATCCTAGACACGAAAAATATATAGTTTAGTTAAAATTATCAAAAATGTATAAAAGTCTAGTGTGTGCCTACATGGGGACAATGTGGAGGTGCGGTTATCTCGACTCCTTTTGATGCATGAAAATTATGTTTATGCAAGTTTTATGATAAAACGAGAGATAACCCAAACGCTCCTGTTTGATGTAGCTACGTTTGAATGTACCCGAAAATACATATTAGTTATGTATTCTCTTTAGCATTCAAGAGATATTATGCACGTGATGTAAAAATTAACGTTTTTGTATTTGTATGAACAATGGTTGAAAACCATTTTTCCTAATTGTGAGAAGATTTTTTATACAAGTTTCTCATGGGGTGTTTGATGATAATGTATTATGATATCCAATTCCTAGCTAATGAAAACATGATTTGTTATGTAATTTAATTGAACATGTTTCATGAATTTATGAGAAGAATGCATAAACCCCAAGTTTTGATTTTGTGCAACAAATAGAAATCCTAGACTCAGATTGTGAATTAGATTATGATTAGGATACTTACAGAGATGATTCAAGCACAAATTGATGGTGGTGAATGACCTAAGTTCTGGGTTTGGAGTGATGAAAATCGAATTCCAATGGGATGTATATTTTTGGGGAAAGTTATAAATAGTACAGGGTATTTGTTTAATAAATATAAAAACTACCTCAGCAGATGACGGATCCGGCGGATCCCAAACAAGGGTTCCGCCCTTGTTGTCGTTTGGATCCGCTGGATCAGAACTCAGGTTGGGTTTTTGCCGTGTTTGGTTAATCTAAGGTTTGAGCTAACGTTTAATCTATTCACTAGGTTCCATTAATCCTAAACCAAGTCTAAGATAGTTGAAAGGTTCTCTCTTGAGAGGTTTTGTGAGGATATCGACCATGTTGTCCTCTGAGAAAACTTTCTCAGTTGAGATGTTTCCCTTCTGAACATTGTCACTAAGGAAGTGGTGACGTATTTCTATGTGTTTGGTTCTAGCATGTTGGACTGGGTTTTTGCTACTATCGATAGCTCCTTTGTTGTCACAAAGAATAGGAAATGTCATTGAGTTTAATATCATAATCGTTGAGAGCCTGCTTCATCTATACTCTGCCTTGATAGTTGAAGTTGCGAGGGCTGTTTGTTTCTTAGTAAATCATGAAGTGTAACAGTGTCTTACACTGCTTGTACTTCCCCTATCAACATAATTACCGGAATGGTCTAAATTTGCATACATTATGGTTTCTACACCTGTCCCTTTGGGATACCATAATCCTAAATGTATAGTGCCTTTAATGTACCTAAAAATCCGTTTAACGACTTCAAGATGGGATGTTTTGGGATCTTCTTAAAAGCGAGCACCTAGACAAACATTAAACATAATGTCCAGTCTACTAGCCGTTAGGTAGAGTAAACTACCAATCATCCCTCTATATTTAGAGTTATTTACGGATTCACTTTCGTCATCCTTGGTAAGTTTGGTTTTGGAAGACATTGGTGTTTTCATGGGTTTAGAATCTTCAAGACAAAACTTTTTAAGCATATCCTTGATATACTTTGATTGGTTGAAGAATATTTTATCTTCTATTTCTTTTTTATTTTTTTATTTGGAGACCTAAGAAAAAGTTTAGTTCCCCCATCATACTCATTTCAAACTTGTCATGCTTGATCGTTGCATAGCTCTTGACAAGTTGAATCGAACATAATGTCATTCACATATATCTGGACTATGATAACATGTGATCCCTTTTTCTTGGTGAAGAGAGTATTGTCTACTAAGGAAGTATTAAGTCAATTATACCGATCTTTTGGTGCTTGCTTAAGTTCGAATGATTTGAGTTTGTAAACATGGTTTGGTTTTTCAAAATGGGCAAATCCGGGAACAAAACCTAAGGCATTTCTAGGAGTGGGTTCGAAGGTTTTATAAAGACGGGTCAAAAGCATCCCGTAGGGTCCAAACTAGTTTCTTAGATGATAAGGATTGAATTAACCTCATATTTGCGTGACCTAAGTGTTGATGCCATAGGGTTGAGTCTAAGAATGTAAGACAAAGCTTGTCTTTAGGAGTATTATTTAATTTCATAATGTAACCGTTATTCAAAACACCTTTTCCTATGGTTATGCTATCCTTGAGTATTTTACTTTCATTTTTACTGAAAAGCACGTTATACTTTTTACGGCATAGTTGACTAATACTTAACCGAGTTAAATCCTAAGTTGTCTGCATGAGCGATATTATTAATAGTGAGAGAGTTATGAGAAATCGTACCTTTTTCGATGATTTTACTTTTAAGCTTGCTACCGAATGTGACAATACCTCCGTCGTACATTTGGTAGGATGAGAAAAAGTCTTTTGTTTCTCATCATGTATCTTGAACACTTACTTTCTTTAATCCACTTATCTGATTCTATCTAGACTTTTGAGCATACCTTAGTTTAAGAAAAGCTCAAACGTTTGGTTCCCAATATCTCATGGGTCCGTTTGGGTTAGACACAACATTACCATGGTTCACTGATATCTAGCATATAATCGAAGGGAATTGCCACAAGTTGTTTCTTAAGCATGGTTCCTTCATAGAATGAGGAGTCTACAGTTGTTTTGATTCTATACTTACTTTGATCTTTTTCTAAAGAGACTGATGGTTTTTGTTTGTTAATAGTTGTACTAGTGCTAGGTTTTCTAGTGACATTAACAAGATTTGTACGATCTAATTTACTACCTTTCTATTCATCTTCAGTTCCCGTGGATCCTTTGGATACAACTGGCGGGACTAAAATTTTGGATCCGCCAGATCCGTGGTTATCAGAAGTAGTTGGAACAGTTTCTTTTTCTTTTACCATTTGTTCCTGAAAATCACTTAAGTTTCCATTTTTCATAAAATCTGGTTTGAAACTTCCATGAGGTATTCTTTGCATTTTCATTATGTTATCAGTACAACTTAAGTGTTTATCAAACCTTTTGAATTTGGAGTTTTGTTTGATAAGACTCTCCTGTGTAGATTTTAGTGTATCTATTTCAAGTTTTAGTTTTTGACATAAGACACATGTTTCTCTAATACCTTTACTTCTTATAGCTTTCTCTTTTAACTGATGAATTTTGTTTTCTAAAAATTCCTTTTAGGTTTTTAAGAACTTATTCTTGCTTATGATTTTTAGAGTGATTTCACATAGTTTGTTATATTCTATATCTAATGTGTCATCATTAATAAAAGAGTATGACGAGTCAGAATGTACCTCTTCTGCGTCATGAGCCATTAGAGCAACTTCGTCGTTCTTAGGCTTGTCGTCATCTCCTTCACTATCACTCCAAGCTCCACTGACAAAGGCTCTTTGAGACTTGTTCTTTGGAGGCTTTGGACATTCTCCTATAAAGTGACTAGAATCTCCACATCTAAAACACTTTCTATCTACCTTTCCTTTCCTATCATCATGGTCTTTCCGGAAGGATTTCTTTTCTTTATGAGGAGGTCTATCGAACTTTCCTCGTCTTCTAAAGAATTTCTTGAAATCTCTTACGGCCATGGCATATTCTTCATCTTCACTACTAGAACTAGAATCTACATCACTACTTGATTCTACCCTAGCTTTTAAGGCAATGGACTTCACTTTCTCCTTTTTGCCTTTGACTATTTCTGAATCTTTTTCCATTACCATCTCGTGAACTTTGAGATTTCCTATGAGCTCGTCCAGTGTTATTCTTGAAAGATCCTTAGATTCTTCAATGGCTGTCACCTTTGCTCTCAACTTCGGGTGGAGTGCTCTTAGAAATTTCCTGACAAAATTCTTACTAGAAAAAGATTCGTCAAGTGCTTTAAGAGATGTAATAATAGTGTTAAATCTAGCAAACGCACTATCAATGGTCTCATCTTCAGAGATAACAAATTGTTCATATTGTTGAACAAGAAGATCAATTTTGTTATCTTTGACTTGTGAGTTCCCTTGATGAGTAATAATTAGTGATTGCCAAATATCTTTAGCCGTTTTACACATAAAAACTCTTTCATATTCTTTCTTAGGTAAGGCATTGTAAAGCATCATTTTGGCTTCATTATTTTTGGCAATCAACTTCTTTTGCTCATCACTGTGACGAATAAAAGAAGTACCTATATCCTGACCACCTGAAATATCATTACTAATGGGCTTATAGTCACCCTCTACAATAATATACCACAGATCTATGTCTTTTGACTTCACATATGTCTCAAAGCGATTTTTCCAATATATGAAACAATTTGGTTCAAATAGTGGTGGTCTTTGCATAGATTGCCCTTCTTTAAAGTTTTCAAAATCCATTGATCGTTTCAAGTTTTTAAAATACAATATATTTTGAAAATCTTGAGTAACACCGCTCTGGTACCAATTGTGGAAAACTAAAAGGGGGGGAGGGTTGAATAGTTATAGAATTTAAAATTAATTCGCTTTGTGACTTATCGTGATTTCAAAGTAAAGTAAACAATCAAGCATACAAACAAGTAAAATAAGTAACTAAGTAAAGAGAGGAAAGATCAAACCACATAACACGGATGTTTATAGTGGTTCGGCTACAAGGACTCTTTTCCTTGTCCTACTCCACTCCTCGAGTCTCTAACTCAAGAGTTATTCTTCACTAAGAAACAAACTCTCTTCTCGGCGGAGGAAACCTTAATACACGTCGCTTATACTCTTTTTCCGGTACAAAGCTAAATACCGAGTTCTACTTCAAGGAAGAACCAACCTAACGTCGCTTATACAATTACCGACACTAAGCTAGATGTCGAGTTCTTTACGAGGGTACAACAACTCCCTTTTACACTAGGTGTTTTGAGGACTAAAACACAAACCGGATTCTACTGTATGGAAGATGTAATAATGATGCCTAAGTTCTAATGAGTCACACAGTAGGTAACTAACAAGTCTTACAACACAGTGTTGAAGCTTGATAATGCTTGATCTCTTTTGCTACAAAAGAAAGATCACTAAGTATGAAATGAATGATGTGGGTTAGTAATATGAAAGAATATATATATTTTATACTATGTAAGTGATGAAATGGCCAAATGATCAGCTTGCTATTTATAGGCAGAACTGATGAACAGCTGGCGGATCCGGCGGATCCCAAAACTTGGATCCGTCCTTGTATGCAATTGGATCCGCCGTGTCAGGCCAGCTAAGAGATCTTCAAATCTTTTCAAATCTTGCCATATCTTTTCATATCTTCAAATGTCAACTCTTTGGCTTGAAGATCTAAACAAAATATCACAAAATCTTACCAAGATTGTGTACATGATGCATGCCATGATGTCATCCAAATATTTAACTAATAAAGTTTCCATTTAAGGAAATAAACATGTAAATGTGTATATGTTGTTCCTAGTAAACTTTGTAATGTGAAAATGTGTTTGTAAAAGACTTATCACTATAAATGTAAAAGACTTAATCTTATTTATGCTTTGCTTAAAGATAAACTTTGTAATTGTCATTAACAAAACTAAGCAAAGATCGTAAAATATAAATAACGTTTTTAGGACGATATTTGTATTAACAGTACTATTTGATAAGAAAGTTCCCTTTAAGCTAAAGGAAAAAATTTAAAGGGTTGCAATTAGCAGGTTGTAAAGGGCGGAGTGCTGGCCTATCACGAAAGCTCAAGCAAACAGGGCGGACGAGGCGGAACTGAGAATGCTAAGGTGGACTTGTAGTAAAACCATTTTTGACATGATTACGAACGGAGTCTTCAGAGCAGCACTTGAAGTAGAATCTATTATCTCGAATATAAGAGAAAGAAGGTTGAGGTTGTTTGGTCATTTCAGGAGGAGGCCACAATCAGCGCCAGTAAGGAGAGTCAAAACACTAATAGTATACGGTTTGAGAAGGAACGATAAGTGGGAGGATAGACTTAAGCAAGACATGAAAAAGCTTCCCTTGTCCGAGGACATGACCTCATATAGGAATGTGTGAAAAGATAGGATTAGAATTTGCGGTTAGTTTGGCCTAGGTTGTAGGAGAGGGTGTGAGGTAGTTGTTGCGTTTAAACATTATAGGAGTCTCTTAATAGCCTTGCCTTTTGCGTTTTAGTTATACAGCCCCTTAGCTAGCTCCCTTTAGGATTTAGGTGTTTAGTGGCCTCTCTTGTTCCTTTTGATTTGTCTTAGCTATAGGCCCTTTTGCGTTGCCCTTCTTTGATCTTTGTTGCTTTCTTTGGCTTTGGTCTTGTTTGCCCCCTTTTCTTTGCATGTGTTTTTGCTTTTGATCTTGTATGGTTTGCTCATGTCCCCTGCCTCTTTAGCGCTTTATCTTTTCTATTTTTTGGGTTTCTTGCGGCGTTTTTCTTATTTATGTTTATGTTATTTTCTTTTATATTATTTTGTTGGTTTTCTACCTATGTCATATATGTCTATTTACTTGTTTTTATCCTTTTCTTTGCTTATCTTTATTATTTTGCACGTGTTTTTCCTAGTGCCCTTGCACTTCTGCTTTTTGCGTTTCTGCTTTTGATCTTGTATGGTGTGCTCATGTCCCCCTGCCTCTTTAGTGCTTTATCTTTTCTATTTTTTGGGTTTCTTGCGGCGTTTTTCTTATTTATGCTTATGTTATTTTCTCTTATATTCTTTTGTTGGTTTTCTGCTTATGTGTCATATACACTTATGTTAGCTTTAATTTTATATTAAAGTGATGGTCATTCAAATGAATTAGAACTTTGTATAAGTTGGGCTTAAGTTAGTCTTAGTATTTTATGTAAATGTTCAATCCAATGGACTAAAGCCCAAAAGCTCACATGAAGCCCACTTAAAAGCCTTTAGGGCAAAGTGGCTGTGCTATTTAAAGCACTTTATCACCTCATTTGGAAGGTGGTTCAGTGAGTGTGTATGTGTTTAATATAGAAAAGCTTTAACTTTATATTCTCTCTAAACATCATACGATCCATACACATCTAGTCCCATCTCATTCTCTTGTGCTTTAACTTCAAATATATGTGTGATAAAGAGTGATTTCTAGTTACAACAAGTGGTATCAACAGCCTAGCTTCGAGGTAGGAGTTCTTTGAGTTCGATTCTTGTTAAAAAATACATTTGTGTTGCGTTTTTTTTCTTCTGGAAAACGTGACCCTTTGTGTTCTTGGTGGCTACTATACGCAAGATCAAAGAAAAAGTTGTGTTGTTCTATGTTCTTAGATCGACTGGGAATTAAAGGAAGAATCACTTTGGTGTTTTTGGAATATTATACTTAGATTTATCTTTGTGTAGATATTATTGGTCCAAGTTGTTGATTATTGTCAGGAAAGTGGGCAAGTAGGTGAAAGTGGTCAGAGAAAATCTCATTAGATAAGGCATCAAGTGACACAAAAGTCAAAAAGTTGGGAAAAGTGCGTATTTATCGCAATTGCATGCTTCTATCGCATTACAGCACGTTTTATCGCGATTGAAGAAAAATCAGACGAATTATCGCATTTGGGTCTTTTTATCGCAATTGAGACTGACCCTTTTATCGCAATTGGCACTGAAAAAGGTTTTATCGCAATTTGCCATCTTCAGATCTTATCGCAATTGGCGTATCGCAGTTGCTTATCGCAATTCAGTCTATCGCACTTCAGTATATCGCAGTTCAATTATCGCATTTGGCATCAGATATCGCAATTCAAGCTTTGTCCGAGATATTTTATCAACTGCAATATCGGACAACTCTTCAAATGCGATATCGGACAAAACGTAATTTTCAGTATTGTCATTTCCAGTCCCTGTACTTTCCAGCAGCCTTAAAGAACTTTCAGATTTGGCAGTTTTGGCCCTCGTACTTCTGTGAAACTTCAAACGGCCATAACTTTTGAACCGTAACTCCGTTTTCAGCGAATTACCTGTCAAAACGACCGTGAGACCGAGGAGAAGGACACGTTGAAATTTATTCATTCAACCCAAGTTTCGATGCCTGAAAATGCTCCAGAAGGAAGTTATTGAGGTTTTAAGTTTCCAGAACAAAATTCCACCGTGACAACTTCGACCATCACCAACAACAAAACAAGACAATCACAACAACCAAGCTTAACCTTCAACGACCTCAACTCCTATTTCGTTGCAAAGATCCTGAATCAACTTTGTCACACATCACAAGAAAAATGGAATCAAGTTCTCAAGAGGGACAAATGTCTCAGGTTATGCAAGACTTTATTCGCTCGAATGAACGATGTCTCATACACTTTAAAGCAATCAAAAGTCTATGTGAGAGACTCACAAAAGCAAAAATGTCAATAGTGCAATCATATGCTTTTGATCGAATGTTTGCTAGATTCCTCGAACCTGAAATGGATTATCACACATTCAGAGAGAAACTATTGCATTACATATTTCGAGTAGAGCACGCAATTGAACGTGGATTTGACTGCACTGAAGCATATGACGCATTCAAGACGCACTTTAGATGGTTTTTCGACTTAGATTTCAGAATAGTCGAAAAACATCCGGGTTATGATTCAAATATCGAAACATGGAGTGAATGCGTCACAAGAGACCTGAAAGCTGAAACGTTTAGAGATCAGCTGCTTTGGAGAATAGACTTGCTGAAATTGCAGCTTAATCAAAGATCATTCCATCTGATTGAAGTGAGGGAAGAGAAGCGAGTGATAGAACGGGAAAGAATCGAAATGGAGAAGCAGAAACGGGAAATAACTGAAATGTAGAAGAAGAAACGGGAGAGAGAGCAAATTGAAAAGGCACAGCTATTGAAGGAAGCAGAGGGAAATGAGAAAGAGGCAAACAAAGAGGAACGAACGGTCAATGCGGGTACAACATCTAAAGCTGTTCATATCAGACCTGCACCTGACAAAGTAATATTGGCTACGGTACAACATTCAAACGATAATGATAATGTTGTTGTGTTCGATAATGTGTTTGCTTATGACAAGACACATCCTGCGCATCCAGAGTCCATCAGTGACACATATGTGGTGAAACGGTTTGATAGTAATATCACTCCTTCAACCCCAGATATGGATCCTAATGGAGGTGAGCCTGCCCAGGATGGATCCTCTCATGATCAAGATCATGCCTTATTTGCTTCTTTAATAAAAAATCTCAAACATGAACTTAAAAAGTGCAAAGAGGACAATCGCAAAGCTAAGCAAACGAATGTCTTATTGTCCAAAGAGCTTGCGAAATTTAAAGAAAAGGAAAAGATTTTTGAGGAAAAGTGTGATGATGCCAATATCAAGTTTGATTTGGATGAACTTGATACAAAAAATATTGAACTGGAACATGCTGTGGCATCATTACAAAAAGAAAATGAGCATTTGAAACAGACTTACAAAAACCTGTTTAATTCAATCAAACGTTCACGTGTTCTGAATCAAAAATCAAACACGAAACAAAAGGAGTCTGAAGTATTGAAGCCTCAAGTTACAAAAGTTTCCTATCCAAATCCTCTGTTTGATTCTAATTCTTCAGATTTTGAAACGGAAAATGCAAATCATGCGCTTCAAACAAAAGTGCTTGAGCTTGAAACACTTTTAGCTCAACGAACAAACGATCTTGAGGATGCAAAAACTGATCTTTTCAACAAAACGAACAAATTCGAAACATATTTTGAAAGACTTGAAAAAGAAAATATTGTTTTCGAACGAAAATTGGCTCGTAAAACGGATGATTCAAAAGCCGAAAAAGATCATTTTTTGAAACAAATTGCTTCTTTGGAATCTAAATTGGCATCTCAAGATCTTCTTCAAAAAGAATACAGTGATTTGCGATCATCATACAATGCCTTGAAAACAAAGTTTGATGATCTTAACCGTTCAAAAGGAAAATCTCCTGTTTCAACCAAGTTTCCCAAAGAGGGTAGTGTTTCGAAGAAGACTTACACGGGTAAATCTTCAAAACCATTTTCGAAAAAGGTTTCCCAGTTTACAACATATTATTTGCAAAAAGGAAGGAAGTTTTCAAAGAAACCACGTTTTTCTAAAACACCTACTCCTCCAAAGCTTTCAAGGTCAAACATGTCTCATGAAGAGACTTCGAGATTTCAAACTCCACAATCTCGCTTTACATGGGTAAGGCAAGTGTGGAAACCAAAGCAAAGTCCTTCAAACTCTGAAACACTTCCGCTGCAAAACAAGAATGACTCTGCTTTGAAAAAGATTTTTAAATCTCTGTTGATTCCGCGAGTGTTATTTCCAGATGAAAAACCAGTTTTCAGTCCTCGTTGGAATTCAACTTCTTTGAATCAGATTGACACAACTTACAAATGGATTGCAAAACATGCTAAACCCATTGGTGCAGTGCTCAAATGGGTTCCAAAAGTTGTTGTCTAATCTGGTCATAATGGCTTTTGTTCAATTCAGTTCAAAACCCGCGCTTCATTAATGGCTTCTGAACACATCAGTTCAGGACCCGATCTTCAAAGAAAGGAAAGTGCTTCATCAAAAATTTTGAGCACTTATCCTAAAATCAATGGCTTGTAAGTATTTCAGCTTACAACCCGGGCTTCAACGTTTTGGCTTATGCACACATAACAGTGTATAACCCGTTTTTCAAAGAAAGGACTCTGTTGTACACTTTATGGCAACAATCCTACAAAGAAAAGAAGTTTTCATGAAATGTTTATTCAAACTTCTTAACCTTAAGCAAAATTTTATTCAAAATTTCTCAAAAGGTTTTTCAAAACTTTTCAAAAATTTTGCTTAAGATTTTCAAAATCGTTACTCCCCACTTGCTCCAAAGTTTTCAAAAATGTCAAAAACAATGCAAGTTTTGAGGGGGAGTATTTCAAAAAGACATTTGTTCCAAAAAGTTCATGCATGATCGTTTCTCCCTATTAGCTTTCTAAAAACAATGATTTTAATCAAACGGTATCAAAAATACCATTGAAATGCTATTTTTGAGGGGGAGAAATGTGATTAAAATGTGATCGTGAGTCGAGCTCTACAAAAAGACTCAGAAAATACCATCGAATTGACGAAGCTTAAATGTCAGTAATCGAAAAGACTAGTCCAGGACGGGTAATAATTTCAAGATGGTTACCCATTGATGTAAACGTGTCTCGCAAAGGACTTGTCTGAGTAGAATGTACCAATTCGAGAGATGATCATTGAATATGACCGGGACGGGTAATAATTTCAAGCTAGTCTAACTAGTGATGTAAGCGTGTCTCGCGAAGGTCATGTTCATTGAAAATTGATCATTTCAAATGTGCGAACTCTACCCAACATGTGCAATTTATTTTAAAATGCATGAGCACATGTGAAGGGGGAGTATTTCATAAAATGCAAAACTCTCTATGTGTTATCTAAATGTGTTTTCTCATAAACACTTTGAGAGATTTTCACAAATGGTTTTATGGCAAGTGATCAACAAATCTAGGATAATCATGGAGTAATAAGGTGATTATGGTTAGGTAATGTCTAATGATCCGCCAGAACCGGAGGGATCTACCCAAGGACAATTCCAATAGTTTAGAATTAAAAGTCCTTAGGTATGATTGAAAAAAGGAGCAAAATGAGAAAGGAGAAAGAAGGGGTTGAAGAATGAAAAAGAAAAAGTTTTTGTAAGGGTGAAAAGAAATAGCCCTCCATGAAAACTTAGGAAAGAAACCGGGTCAATACATATGCTATCGGTACTCACTAAGGTGATACTGATATTGAAGACAAGACGTCATGGACCCAGTGACGCGGTGCACAAACCCCTCCTAGCCACTCAGATATCTCTTAAAAGATATTTGTTTTATTTCTCACGGAGATCAATGCATAATCTATCGACCTCTCACTCCGAGATGTGTTGATATTGAAAAAGGTGGCACTCTGCTCCTCGCCTCCGATTACTAAAACCAAAACGCACATTATTGAGTCTAGAGCCATGAGATTCATCAAAGATCTCTTAGGAACACTTCCAATAAAATACACTTGTGTTCACCAAAAAGAACATAAGTTGTAAGTGTCATAATGAGATCTGAACCTGAAAGAGCTGGACTATTTATTGCTAACTGTTTTATGCAGGTACTGAAGAAAGTCCATCGATCATCGTATGTCTCAACATCTACATTGGAAGAAACTACGCTGTGAATACATGAAGATGTTGATCAAGACAAAGATCAATCCAAAAGGCGATACGATGAAGATCACAATGCATGAAGGAACAAAGAATTACAAAGTTCAAGACCCTGAAGTCTAAAGATCTAAGCACGTGGTGCATCTTTTGAATGACCATCCCTTAGGGGGAGATTGTTAGCTTTAATTTTATATTAAAGTGATGGTCATTCAAATGAATTAGAACTTTGTATAAGTTGGGCTTAAGTTAGTCTTAGTATTTTATGTAAATGTTCAATCCAATGGACTAAAGCCCAAAAGCTCACATGAAGCCCACTTAAAAGCCTTTAGGGCAAAGTGGCTGTGCTATTTAAAGCACTTTATCACCTCATTTGGAAGGTGGTTCAGTGAGTGTGTATGTGTTTAATATAGAAAAGCTTTAACTTTATATTCTCTCTAAACATCATACGATCCATACACATCTAGTCCCATCTCATTCTCTTGTGTTTAACTTGCAAATATATGTGTGATAAAGAGTGATTATCTAGTTACAACAACTTATTTGCTTGTTTTTATCCTTTTGTCTGCATATTTTTATTATTGTTCACTTTTACACTTGCACTTACTTCGAATACTCTCACCGCACACACTTGCCGGAGGTCTTATTGGAAGCAGTCTCCTTACTCTCAGATTTAGGGTCGGGGTAGGATCTGTCTACATTCTTCCTCCTCATACCCCGCTCTAGCGGGATTGAGTATGTTGTTGTTGTACAAAGCATCATTGGAGTTAACCTACCTCTCGAAATCATAGTATTTTTGTATTTCATTCGTATTACTGTCAGTTTTAATAAAAAGTCATTTTAGGGTGGCGACTTGGTCAAAACCTGAGCCCCTTTGTTTTACTTACACTCGGCAGTCGTGATTTACCTCTCTCGTATTGGTTTAGTGAATGGTTAATGGAGCACCCATGGGTGGTGTCGATCTAGCCTTGCAATATATTTTATTGATAATCGATACTTCAAACACCATGCTACTACAAGAGATGTGGTATGACATACATAAAGAGTTGTTGATATCATAGAGTAACTACTATAACTTGAAAGATAGAAGTAATATAAGCACAAAAGAACTCAGAAAGTATCATTGCCTTCGAATAGTAATTCTAAAAAATCATATTTAGTAGTGATTCGGCATATGCATTTTTTGGCTGTTCAAAGATTCCAGTGACTCGTTGCAAGCAGTGATTGGGGGGATAAAGTATCATCTATCTTTCTTAGTGAAACTGCAATTTCATGTGTCATGTTATATTTTGCTAGAAGTATTTGAAAATTAATATCTTCAACTATTGTTATATGTTTGTTGATGCATGTGACATCATGTCCAACGTTACATGCAGTGAACGGGTGTCTCGCGGTGTCACGGGACCCTGATGGAAGTATGATTTGTAGTGTTAATATTCGTAAAATCTTTGATTTTTCTTAATTGCACCCAGTCTAAAAAGTGTGTGCCCTTGTATTATAGTTTGAATTTATTTGCACCAGCTCCCTTTAATACTTAGTTCCGTCACTGATTGCATGTAAATTAATAAGGTGAGCCAACAAGTCCTGAAATGTTAAGTGTCAATAACTCTACATCATAGTTAGAAGCGGCATTGTGATTAGTGAAAAACTCATGATAAAATGCATTACAATAAAAATAATAAAGGCTTGCAACACATGATTTTTAGACTTAAGGTGCATTTTAGATTAATTCAAGATTTCTTATCTTTATTATCAATTGGCAAAACTTTTGTCAAATGAATAGTAACTTAAAGGTGAAATTCTCTTTTCATGCTTCAAATTAGTGTAATAATCTACTTTTCATTATTGCTTCACACTTACTTGATAATAACACGTTTATAAGTTAGATATAGCATTTGCAAATAGATTTACGTTTGAGATTATTGGTTTAATTTTATTTTATTTTTTTTTTTTTTTTTTTTTTTTGTAAATGATAGAGATACAATTTAGATTACAATTTAACTCTTTAGGGCATCTTATTATTTGGATTTCAGGCGGGATTAAAAAAATTAGCTCTAACTCATAATAAAGATTGGGAAATGCTCGAACCCCTCATAAAATACACACAAAAAATTTACTCACTGACGTGTTAGCGTGTGATTGATTTAATAAAAGAGATGAGAAAGAAACAGCCAGAAAATGTACCAATCACCCGCTGACACGTCGGCGAGTGGATTTATTGCGTGAATTTTGTGAGTGGTCTAACATTGCTCATAAAGATTAGCCCCAACACAAGTTTTAGTTTTGAGAGATGATTTGCACACTCTACAAAATGATTATGACACTCTAATTTATTGTGTTTGAACATTTATACCCTCACATGGGTGAAAATGTAAAGGTAACTGTAAGGGTATAAATGTCCAAACACAATAAATTAGAGTGTCCTAATCATTTTGTGAAGTGTGCAAATCATCTCCCTTTAGTTTTGCTTGATTCTTAAATTTACGAATTCAGTTTTTGTTGGACCATTCGCGTTTTTGTTTACCTCAAATTATGTGCAACTCTTCGCATAAAATTATAACTAAGTAATGTACAATCTAACGAGATACATTTAGATTTAAACGAATTATTGTGTTTGGTACTTTAGCTTATTGAGAGATTATGGGGGCTACAGCTTTTTTTTTTTTCATAAAATAATCTATTGTCCAAAAAGTAGTATCGTTTGGCTGCCAAGATTAAGAAAGATTATAGGAAAAATAATCTCTAAAATTAAAAGTTCGTCCAACCAGCTTTTTAGAAAGGACTAGAGATTATTTTTTGTATAATTATTATTTTAACCTTCAAAAAACCCATATTTATTATTTGTATGTCCAGTTACGTCATTTTACACTTTTAATCTACAATTACAGCTAGTATGCTAAACACTACAACAAAAACAAAGCTACATTTTTAATCTTTTTCAGCACCAGCACCAGCACCAGCACCAGCAACAGCACCAGCAACAGCAACAGCACCAGCACTAGAACCAGCACCAGCAATTTTTGCCAAACACACCCTTAAACGAATTATTATCTTAATGCAGCTTATGCAGTGGCAGCGAAGAAGGTGTGCAACTGGTGCGGTCACACAGGGCCACACAATCTAAGGGGCTCACTTAGTCACTTTATTTACTTATGCTATATATCCTTCTTTGTAAATCCCATTAATTAAATACAACATATCTTGCGACAATAAATAAAACATCATTAATGAGTCTCATTATAAAAAATTGTTATAAATGCACATATTTAAGTTTTTTTTAGTTTTGATGGGCCTCTTTTTAATTTTCGTCCGAGGCCTCCAAATTCATTTGTCGTCCCTAAGCTTATGGTTGAACTAACCTGTTTGAGTTTTTTATCGACTCAAATTACGCACAACTCTTTGCCTACAATGTAGCCAAAAAATACAATCATACGAGATATTTTTAAACGAAAACGGATTACAATTACGGCCGCAACGTGCGGACACTACGCAAAAGATATGCATGTGGTTCATAGGATCCCTGAAAACCATGCTAGGTCTGCCCCTGTTTGGGAGCCATGATCTAATTAACTCTTTTAATATATCACGTTTATACAACTGATTATCTTATACTGTATAAAGTTGTAATACAGCAAAAGCGAATCAAAACTATAGGATTCAAATATCTAACATTCTAACTCTAAATCTTAGGAAAGACTCAACAAATAAAATTTAGATGCATTGGGAATTATGAGATGATATTTTGTTAGCTTTAAAGTTTTGTCATATGTGGGAATTGCAATAGCATTCAAAGTACAATGACTAGTTTAGTCATATTGCTAAGTTAGAACTTATAGTCTTGTAATAAATACCCTCCTATGTCAACACTAAGAGGGTTGGGGATTCACTTGTAACACATGAGGTGTGTGTGTTTTCTTTACTTCTCTCTTTAGAAAACATACACACCTCGGCAATCAATAAACCGAATATTCAATGTTTAATCTTTAGTTCGTGTTTATCGTGTTTCCTCCACCTCCAAACGTGAATCTTGGCTTCTACATATTTTTTTGCAACTTTTTATCTTGCTAGATCTCCTTTCTAATTCATCTACTTTTTCCACACCACTCCCTCTTTTTTGACTTGGATCATAACTTTCTGTTCTTTGTGGGATTCTTCACTATCATGGTTTGCTTGTTCTTTTTATCACTCCTTTTTCTTCAAGGGTTAATTCAAAAGCACCTCATGATGAGCATTGACTCAATGATTATCACTGGATCACTTATCTCTTCTCAAACAAGAGGTTTCAGGTTCGATTCTTGTAGATGTTGTCGAATCTCTTATGGATCACGTCAAATTTACACAATGAAGGGTCTATTTTATAATACACGTAATGATGAACTCGGATTCTAATGACCAAATACATATGCTTATATCTTATAAGAATTTAAATTTAAAGGGAATTAATTAGACAATGTTCGCATATGTGCTCCAAATCCACTATCTTCGAAGAAGATGCAACCTGTTAATATGTTATACGTTCAAGAGTTTATGTTTAAGTTTAGATACGTAATTCTATTTATGTTATGCTTTGAAGTATTTTATGTTATTCTCATAATAACAACAAGTAATCTAGAAGAAACAAACTGAAAATTCAAACAATCTGTTAATAATGATGAAAAATATGTTGAAACTTTTTAGGCATTGTCTAGGGACAAAATGAGGAAGGTGAACAAACTGAAAATTCAAACAATCTGTTAATAATGATGAAAAATATGTTGAAACTTTTTGGGCATTGTCTAGGGACAAAATGAGGAAGGTGGGGGCTGGTTATCGTAAAGCTAAAGGAATATTTTCTCATTGATTCTCATGTGGTCTCCATCTTTAGCAAGAAAACTTTTGAGATTTTTTAATTATTTGTAAATATGACGATTTAGTATATTTTGAAATAGCTTATTATTGTACATATATATAGATTTTCATAAAGATGAACATTAAATCTTAAATTTTTATTTTTATTTTTAATTGGAAACTCACTAAGATATCTCATTGGACTAGGGGTGTAAACGATCCGAGCCGAGTCGAGTTTTGACCTAAACGAGCTAGGCTCGTTTATTAACTACTCGGCTCGAGCTCGAATAAACTTTTGTAAATTGGCTCGAGCTCGAACTCGAATACTTTTTTGTTGTTCGAGCTCGAGCTCGAAGCTCGTTTAAAATTTATAATTTTTTTTTTTTTTGCTCGTACAAATGATCAAACTCGATAGGCTCGTTTATTAGCTCGAGCTCGAAAGCTCGTTTACAATTGTAAAAATTGCTCTAATGCTCAAACTAAAGTTTATGTAACTTATAAGCTCAAAAAAGCTTGTTTATGAACACACAATTAACAACAACTAAAGCTTAACTAAGTTTCAAAATAATGTGGGGGCTTTACTTATATAGAGTTTTTTCTCTTGAAGGTTTTCCTCTTCAAACGATGTGGGATAAGTTTACTAGTCATATCGCTCCTATATTTTGACAACTTTTACTGAACATGATATCGAGTAGAATACTGCAATCTAGGAAAATCTTGAGCAATTGTCGTCACCAAGGTACTTTCCCATCATTGAAAAAAATGAAAAGTAACCACGAGCTTTCGAACGAGCCGAGCCAAAATTATATTTTTTAAGCTCGGCTCGTTTAACTAAACGAGCACAATCTTTTTGTTCGAGCTCGACTCGAGCATGATAATATGTAGGCTCGAGCTCGAGTTAATCGAGCTCGAGCTCGAGAAGCTCGTTAAAAGCTCGACTCGTTTACACCCCTACTCATGACCCTCACCGATTGGTCTTACTATTGACATCTTTTGCTATTTTTACGAGGGAAATTTCACGGAGTCAATTTTAATTTGGTGATCGACAGTTAAACCGCAAACTCCACAGACACCTAGCAAGAGCCATGAAACTTGGTAAATCACTAGCCCAGTAGCCCTCCACATTTATGGATTATATGACTAAGCTGGGTGGCTTCCAGGAGTTTAGCACTTTAGCGGGATATGAACTTGAGACATTTTATTGGGAATCTCAAGCTTTTAATACCACTAAATGTCTTTTGGGGTTAATATGAAGGCTATAAATCAAGTAACACCGTGACTAATTGAACATGAGGACATGTATACTAAGAGCATTTCAATGAGGAGGTCAAGAAATGGTTGAAAATGGGTTAATGCATTGCATGGAAAGCTTGAACATGACTTATTTAAGCATTAGGTTGAGATTGCTCAACCAAATGGTTAACATATTGATAATTTGGTATCTGAGAAATGATTATAGGTTGAGATTTAGTTAAAAATGTTTTTAGCATTGAAAAGGTTGATGAATAAGTTGATAATTTTAAGCATTTCTTGCATTGGAGATGCTTTAAGCTAAATTTTTCACATTATTGAAAAGTCTAAAGTGAATGCTTTCCGTAATTGTCTATGCATGTATCAATAAAATGGGACATAGAGACTTTAGTCTAGAGATTAATGGTAAAGATTGGAAACGAAAGTCTAATAATGTTGGAGTGAAACCATTACAAAATCATAAACTTTGGGTAAAAAGGTAAAGAACGAAGGGTCCCATTTTGATTTTGTTGTGGGGGTAAATCTCTCTCAACGATACCATAATTGTACATCTAATTTCAAATTGAAGGCAAATCTATTGATATTTGGGTTCCAGCCCCACTGTTACCATGTGATTCTACTTGAAAGTTAAAACCAGCCATGCATATTTTTCTTGTAAACAATAATGATTCTTAATATGCATATGAATTTAACTAAAGTTGTGTTGAAATAAGAGGGATTGATAGATTGAGTCGATCATTTTTTTTAAAATACGTTTGACATTTTTCTTATGGCCAAAAAAACAACAATAACGATTTTTGTTATAACTTTGTGATGACATCTTTTCACAGTATGATCCAAGTACAAGTGTAACGAGCCACAAATGTAAGTAACGAGGGATGTGGCATCCGCGCGTAGCGGCGGAGCATGTAAAACTGCCTATGAAAACATTTGATAATTTAAATCTGATATTTGTTCTAAATTATGGTCAACAAAATGTTAAACTCGCTCTTAATCTGCAGTATCAATATACAACTTGTAAATAAAGGTTATCTGAAATTTTGCATAAAGAAACAACACAATTTTCTACTTCGATCTCTTATTATGCAAGCTTCAGTTACATATCAAGTATAAAGATTTAGTTACATATTATTTGTCCACTTGCAAATCCTCTTGCAAATCGTTACATATGCTTGTGAATCCTTGTGTAGAAAAGTTATTAACTTATTAACATTTGAGCAAATCCGCTTGCCTAGAAAGATTCAGTTACATATTACCTATCCAGTTACATATAAACTTATTGACTTATTAATCATTACATATTAATTGAGGAGCTGAATATTCCAATTCGTTACATATTACCTGTTACATATATCATAATTTTCTTTCAATTTTTTTTTTTTGGAAAAATTGGGGTTTTTGTGTTTTGTGAAAAGTTAGTTTGTAATTTTAGTTTTAGGATTTTATTTTGGGTTTTTATAATAAGGTTGAGCAGTTTTGGACTTCACTTGTTTCAAATTTTTCATAAACTAATCGTGTCTAACCAATTTTTGCATTGGTGGTTAGTTTGTTTTCGAGTCACTTACGAAATAAAGGAGAAATAAAGAAAAAGAAAAGATATAGTGACCGTGACTAAGTAATATTCCACTCGTTCAAAAGCGCTGCAATATTGGTGTATTTTATTCGGAATTTGAAGTCTTTTTTATTGGTATATTTTTTATATGGGAATTGCTGAATATTTATTAAGTAATTAATAAATAAAGTTTGTTATATAAAAAATAAAAGTTTAATGTAGTTTGTGTAACTTGTTACATAATTTATAGGATGTTTTTTAATTTTTTTTTTATTAAATTTATTTTAAACAGATGTTAGGTATATATATATATATATAGTGTTGTATTCTATGCAGTACCAATATTAGATGCAGTACTTTACAGTACCATTCTTGACCAATCAGAATTTAATAAATTACTTTCCATTTATTTAAATCATCTTA
Source organism: Artemisia tridentata subsp. tridentata (assembly GCA_021014915.2). Lineage (NCBI taxonomy): Eukaryota > Viridiplantae > Streptophyta > Magnoliopsida > Asterales > Asteraceae > Artemisia > Artemisia tridentata. The sequence continues at coordinate 118,167,871 of CP139507.1, forward strand.
TTTTCGAAGGGTATTTATGGTATTTCAGTATATCAATAATATCCAATAATAAATAAAATAACCGTATATATCCTAAAAAGGTGTATAAATCTAGAAACCCATCCCAAGAACCTGCATCTTCTCCTCTCCAGATCTAATATTCTAACCTAATAACCGCCGCCCTCATCTCCCCATTCTCTTTTCTCCTTTGCATCTGGAAATATTCATCCACCTTATCACTACCACTACCTTTATCACCACCAAAACCGAACCTCTAACAACCATAATTGTTTTTATGATATGAAGCAACACATCTGTTGAGAAAGTGAACCACACGGTTAATCTCCGATACGCACAACCGCCGAATCTACACCCATATCCTGGATCTATATAACCGACACCCAAACCACCATTTTTCCAGTGGTAGTGGTTGTGTTAAATTCTAGATTCAGGGACGGTATTCGGATCAAGAGTGAACAAATAAAGAAGGTATGATTTTTAATTTTTATGAGGTTAAGGATGAATGGCACATGATTTAGTTTAAAAGTTCATGATTGTTTTTTATTAAAATACTTTTTCAATGTTACTGATTGTTTGGTGGTGGTGATTCTTTGATGGTGATGATGTCGTGGTGGATTGGTGGGGGTTTGGAACGCGGTGTGGTGGCTGTGGTGGGGGGTAGGTGGCGGTGGTGGGGGTTTAGGTGGTGGGTATTGTGTTTGGTAGTTACTGAAGCTTATGATTTGGTTCAGAATATGCCGATGAAATGTAACGCCATAGTCTTGAGGACGTTATTGGCTGGTTGTTGTGTACACGGGAATATCGAGAGTAAGAAGATCAATGACGGCAAAAGAAGTTCAAAAACCGAGCCCTGGAAACAGTCTTGTTCTCACCTTATAACTCCTTCAAAATTTTGGTTGTTATTAGAAATTGGTTGTTGCTCACATATGCAAGTGTTAGCTAAAGAAATTGGTTGTTGCTTTAGTTAGCGTTATAAGAAATTTTGGTTGTTATTAAAAATTTAAAGAAACATGACTTGCATATGTGTTAGCTAAAGAAACATGACTTGCATATGTAGTAGCAGGTCTTGTTGGGTTATTGCTTTAGTTAGCGTTGTTGTACGAGATGTGATAGTGAGTATGGTTGTTATTAGAAATTGGTTGTTGTCATTGAATTAGTAGCAGGTTGTTTGTTATTAGAAATTGGTTGTACGAGATGTGGATCTTTAAGAACATTACTTTTTAAATGTTATAATAATCATGTATGTTCTCTTCAATGTGCAGATCATGTGCTCACAAAAAATTGCAGCGTGCACATATGTTTTCGGAAGACGGGCACATAGTTCTAATGAACTTGACGAGAAAGCACAATGTGCACATATGTTTTTGGAAGAGTGCACATATGTTTTTAGAAGAGTGCACACATGTTTTTGATTGACGTGCACATCTATATTTAACAAGATACATTTGTATTTGAAGTGTATTTTATTTTATATCAAATTTTGTGTATACTATTTATGTTTTGGTTTGTTATAAATCTAGAGGTCATATGTATAATGTTTATATTGGTGGCTTTAAACTTTGAAGTTTAAAAAATATATATTAGAAACATATACGCGGTTACCTTCTTGAGCAAAAAGCCTTAAATGTTAAAAAAAATTGTAAATTGTATACAATGAACACACATAAACTTACATTCTTAAGAAAAACACATATGCACACATGTTTTTTGAAAACTTGTTAGAAAAACACATATGCACATATGTTTTTTGAAAACTTGTTTGCTAAAAAAAAAAAAAAAAAAAAAAGAAAAAAAAAAAAAAACACTACAAATAATTATTTTTTTAATTCCGAAAATTAATGGATTTAAAAAAAACATTTTTTTATTGAAAATATTAAATAAAAAGTAAAAATATAGTTTTACTATTATGCCCTTTTGAATTAAATAAAATCCTTGAATATTAAAAAAAATTACATAAATGCCATCATGTATTATTAACCATTGATCAAATGATCCAAGGGTCTAGATTGCTCTAAAGTGGTACTGTAAAGTACTGTATATAATATTGGTACTGCATAGAACGCACCCCTATATATATATATATATATATATATATATATATATATATATATATATATATATATATATATATATATATATATATATATATATATATATATATATATATATATATATATATATATATATATATATATTTTTGCATAAAACATATATTAGAGTTCAACATTTTATATAAAATCATGTAAGTCAAAATCATTGCATTATTTGGCTCATTTTGTTGGTAATCTGATGACCTTTTCAACGGTATATTCTTTTATAACGAAATCGCTAGATATAAGTTACATATTTGGTTAAGAAAGTTTGTTATATAAGAAATTCATAAATAGCTAAAAGAACAGGGTAGTTATCGTAATTTTTTTTATTAGATTTATTTTTAAACAAACTTTGGATAGTTTTTAAAGTTATTAGATAGGTTAAGGGTGTGTTTTGAAAGTTTTAATTTTCAAAATACATATATTAAAGTTCGACATCTTTTATAAAATCGTACCTAAGACAAAAGCATTGCAATACTGGGCTAATTTTGTTCGCAATTTGATGACATTTTCAACGGTATATTTTTCTTATGACGAAATCGATAGATATTTATTAGATATTTGATAAATAAAGTTTCTTATATAAAAAAACCCATAAATGGCTAAAAGTTAATGGAGTTATCATTAATCGCCATATATTCCCGGGGATGTTTTGTAAATGTCTTTTTTTTCTTCTTATGAAACGACAATCACTCTTTCGCAAAACGACACTAACTTCCTCAAATGGCAGCGACTATTTCACAAAACAACACTGATTTCATCAAAACGGCAATGATTTTTTTTCCTTTTCATCAAAACACTACCGTTTGCATGCCTAATCTATAATTGAATAATAACAAGCATATTTGCCCACGCGATGCTGCGGGCCGGCTGTTTTTTGGGCGGTACAGTGTTAATGATTGTTATGCAAACGGGTTAGTTTGCACTCATGGCCCGACGGCTGGGCCCGGTGCTCCTCGTTCTATCTAGGTTCCGCTCTTAGTGGGAAGGGATTGAACAATTAATTCATGATCCAGAATATAGTACATAAAATTCTAGCAGGAGATTCCCATTTTGATTGTTACTAATTCTGAAGTCGTAGACGATATTTTTTTAAATCATTTTTAAAGTTTTCAAATATAGATAAACATGAATCATTGTTTTGCAGGAAATGTACAGAGGGCTAAATAATTACATATATAATTATATATGACTAAGTTTTTCGATGAAATTAAGAATCACGTTAATTTTTTTTGTAAAAAAAATTATTTTTAACCCGTTATCTTTTTCTTTTTTTTTTCTTTTTTTTTTGTAAAAGAAAATCGCTTAAATAAAGCAAATGGTTGCCGACAAAAAGTATTTTAAAACTGGGTAAAGATGCGTACTGCTTATGCTTTATCCTTTCTTATGGTTTATCTTTTTGTGTATCAAAACTTCCACATAGAAGATGATGGATGATTTCTATCGATGGGAAATTCAATTCGAACAATTATTGTTCCAATTACAATGGTAAGTATTGATGTTGTAAAAAAAAAATCTCTTTTAAAATGTTATTTTGTAAGTAAATAAGAAGATCTGTTGCCTTTATGAGTGTGTTTCGATTGAAAGCTGCTACTTGATATGTTTGTTTGTATGATTGAACAGGTAAATTGTGATAAGATTTATGCAGGAAATAGTTATACAAAATACAGAGTTTACCATCTGGTCAATGCACAAAGTGACATTAACAGTAGTCGTGCTAGTCGTTGTAGATATTCACATAAGGCAGTATCCAGGAAGGGTCCTAGTAGTGATAGTTAGTTACATAGGTCATTGTCTTTAGGAGACAGTTTAGAAGTGTACAATCCAGCAGCAAAAGAGTACATTAGTTATTCGGCATGCCTCGTAGGCTAAAGTTTAGAAGTCTGTACTAAAGTAGCAAAAGAGTATTCGTGCACCGTGCATATTAAGTTTTCTTTTTCTTGATGTCTGTCGATTCATCTGTGAACAGAGGTCGTTTGGTTGTTTTATGAGCACCACTTGAGCCTATGTCTGTTTTGGATCTAGTTTGCATTCCTGAGTATGCTGTTGGTAGTGTGGCCATGCCTGTAATAGTAGGGAAAAAAAAGTAAAGAAATGAGTTATGCTTTATTACCATTTGTTTTCGAGTATGCTTAAGGACCATGGCTTTTCTTACTTTCCTGGTAAATGATACGATGAAGCTTTGCATCTTGGTCAATGGTAGGTGTATTAATTGTGAGAGTTTAATACCTTTTGGATAGTTTCGCTCTTCTAGAGTCTTCAGTTGTTGTTCTATAACTTGTGTTGATGCTGCGGGAACTGGAATGCAAAAATTAGGATGTATTGGCATTAGGTTTTTAGAGTAAAAAAGTTTAAAAGTTTGTATATTCAATTTTTATGTGAAATGGTTATGTTTACCTGAAGGTTGTGCTTCAATTTGTCATGTCGTAATTGTTTTATCAAATATTTCATCATTCACAAATTCGACGGATCCTTCTCTGCAAGTTGGGTTGTAATGAAATTGAAATGCATGATGCGTGCCAACAATTGCTTCTTGTTCTTCTGGAAAATGTCGTGGGTCACCATTGTTGTTTGATGCAACTAAATTTGCACAGTCACCAACAAATTCATCTGCCTTAGGTGTAAATAATATAAACCGTGCTGTTGCACTGCCATCTGTTAGAGTTGCTCTGAAATTGTATCTGTATGCATGAAGTAGGTCAGTAAGTGAGTCTGAACAAACTAATTGGTTTATTTGTTATTTGATTACCTGTAGTTATGAGCTGGTATCATTCCATGTTGTTTGCATTCATAGTTTCCGTTGATTCTTGTAGCTTTCAAGGTGCAAAAACTGCATGAAGTGTAGTACCATCCCCTGTCTTTATTGAGCGCAGTTATTGTTGCCTCACAAATAAAGCGAACTCCCTAATAAAGGATGAAACATGATAGCTCATATATAGGTGTTTTATATTATAGGTGGTAAACAATAAATGGATATTTGTTGTTCCAACTAACCTTGTAGGTGTCTGGATTATGTGTAAGTAGTACTGCAAATGGGATGTGGTTTTTGGTTCGTTCCTGTTCAATATCCTGTAAACGGTACCTTGTGACACATAATAGTGGTTTTTCTTCATAGAGTGCTATGTACCTGTTGCATATGTCTATTTGTTTAAGTATATAAATTTCAAAGTAAAGTATATATAATAATGGTTAATGATTTATAAATATTACTCTGCTATGTATTGTTCAAGCTATGGAATCTTAGGATTTATGTAATAGTATGTTGGTGCTGTTGATGATAGTTGTAGATCTATAAATAGCAGACGGTTAGGTGTAAAATGTTTGTTACATTTATTAATAGATAAGGATTATTTTATATGAATGTTAATAAAAGTACCCCTGTTTTGGTATCTTGAAACTCTGCATGAACTCACAGCTATTATTATTGGCCTTTCAAGTTTCTCAATAGCTTCTTTTTCAAATGTGTCGGCAAGCTGGTCCCATAATGTAAGCTCAATGACATTTCGACTGTTCATGTAAATAATGTGAAATATATGTTATGCATTATATGTATTGTATATGTAATTTTTTTGTTGTTTTAGGAAAATGTACTTACTTCAGATTTTGTATTTCCACTTTGCGTATTCTTGATTGAGTCCTGTTAGGATTTCCAATGTCGCGTGGTTCTCCGGATGTAATGTAACATCCAATATAATCTGCACATTTATACATGGTCATAGATATACATATTTTTGGTGATTATGGTAACTGAAGGTGTTTAAAGTTTTTTATTAATACCTGTAAGAACTGGATACTCTTTTTTTCCTTTGCCGCGCGGGTCAAAAATTTTGTTAGGCAACTGATTGTAGGATACAAAGTTGACATAGTGGTTTGGGAATAAATCAGATGGTATTGGCTCCAATTTTGTGAGCCTGGTAAATGAAAGTGACGTTTTGTTATGAAGTGTTTGCTGCCAGTTTTCTGTTTTAACACACTGAAACTCTGATGCACGGTATGCTAGGCCAAGTATAAGAATAGGTCTTGTTGATGCAAATAATGTTCTAAAAACGTTATTTATATCTTTCGATAACTTCACGTTTTGAGGATGACAAAATGTGAAATCACGTTACGTTAAAATTAACGTAAACAAGTTTTTAGTCGAAAGATCCCATTTCTACGCAAATCACTCTAGGTATGCACAAACAAATTTACAACTTGACAAATGATCAAATAAGTGGATTTGTGTTTAAAACTTCACATTTTTAATGTGACAAAATATTTTTTCAAAAATATACTTTAAAAGTTATTTTTGAATAATTAAGAAATGTTTTATTGGAAAAATAAGTTCAAATAACATAACAGCTATCACTACTAGAAAAAGGTCTATCCTTGACTCGCATTTTATGACGCACGCTACAAGATGACGCGCAAAGAGCAAAGTCATAAAATAAGAGTCATAACGAGTAAATTTTCTATTGGGGATGACTCGTTTTCAGAAGCGTCATAACATATGGGTCATAATCAGTTAAAATTTAACCTGCTAGATGATGCTCGTTTTGCTTCGTCATAAACAGGGGTCATCTATGTTTTTTTTTTAGCATCTGATTGTTTAATTTTTGGCCAAAAACACTTCCCGCTCTCAAGTCCCTACAACTAATAAAACCCTACCTATCATCTTCTCTTCTTCATTATCACTTAAACTCACATACTCTCTTTCTCTCTTCTCTGCGCCGCCAACTGCCACCACCCAAGACACCATCACCGCCACCCGAACAAGCACACCACCACCACCAAAACACTCACCTCCATCTCCCCTTCCATTTGACGTGACTCACACGCTCAAACACCACCTCACCGTCACTCTAGCACCACAACGCGTATCGTGTATTCGCACCGTGATTCAGCACCACACAAAAAACAATCAGCACCACACACATACATCTTTTTCGTTATCGGTCCATCAAGTATCGTGTATTCGCACCGCCCCGATCTCTAATTTCACCAATTCATGGAAGGTATATTCAATTCCTGATCGTTATTTGCTTATTTAAGGTTTTGATTTTATATATATTTTGTGTAATTGATGTTTAATTGCTGTGTTTTTTTCTTCAGATAAATTGAAAGAAGTGGAAACCCTAACGGAGAATATGAAGGCTTTGAATCTTGATACAGGTATTATTTTATCTTTTACTGAAATGTGTTTTTTTGGGCGTAAATGTGTTATGTGCTACTTTTTGATGATTGTGGTTTAATTTAATTTTTTCTGTTTGAGTTTTAGTTTCGTCGGAAAATCTTGAATGTTATTAATAAGATATTAGAAGAGTTTATGTTTTGGTTTCGGATTTTACTGGTGAAATTGTAGAAGAGTCTATGGTTTCGTTAGGAAATAATAGTTGGTTTTCCGGGAATGTAATGCGGATTCTGGTTAAATTCTTAATATAGGTGTTATGTCATATGTGATACTAGTTAATAATAAGGGTCTAGCTTTGTTGACCTGGTGGAAGTGTAAGACAACCGGTGTCTTTTTGTGGTGTTGTAGGATTAAAGCTGACATATGGACGTGTCTCACGATATGGGCTGATGGCGTATGCATCTTCACTGGATGTTATTGGGTGCTTTGGCACAACGGTTGCTGATGCTGGCATTCTTCTTCAAGCCATTTCTGGTCATGATACACTTGACGCCATTAGTAGCAAACGGGTATGTTTTTTTCTGCATTAGTTTTGATGTTTACATTTCTGGTCATGATTCACTAGATATTTTTGCCTTATATATATTTGATGGCAGAAACACTTTTCTAAAAATTGCTATAGGAGCTGCTGAAGCGTTGCCGTACTTGCACCATGAATGCAATACTCCTCTTGCCCATCGGTACATATAAACTGTATTTTCAGTTACTAATTTTAGACATGTTTACTATAAAAAATCATTAGCTTTTTGCTGGTTGTGGAGACTTTGGGAAATTTATTTATTTTAAACATTATAGAGATATTCAAGCAAGCAGTATCCTACTTGATGATAAATATGATGTACGGCTTGGAAGCTTGAGTGATGTTTGTGCTCAAGGAGTGGATAATAATCAGAACGCTATATCAAGGCTGCTAAGGATTTCATCGTAAGAATCATTTTTGTTTTTCTGTCCCGTAAAAATTGCAATGTTACACCAAACTGAATTTAACATTCTGTTATCATTGAAAACTGCTTAATTGATTTTCGTACTATGAATGCTAACTTGCTTAAAGTGCTGAGTGCTATGTAGAAAATTTCACGTGCCTGTTAGTTTGTGTTAAATTATCTTGCAAAAACATTAATAACCAAAACACTTCTTTGTTATGGTTACTATTAGCACAATTATCTTCCTCATACAACATACTTATACGATTTTTATACTTCGTGGATATGCAGGAACTCAGAACCACCTCCTTCTGGTACGTGAACATTTTATATCATTTATATTTGTATTACTCTCCGCTTCCTCTGTATTTTGTTTGTATCTGAGTATTGTGATATGCTGTGTGAAAACTTATGTATTTGGTTATATTTTGGAACAAACAGGATCAGCACCTCCTATTTGTGCATACGACGTATATTGTTTTGGAAAAGTTTTACTTGCCTCAGTCTTATCAGGGTGCTCGTATGGACCAATAACAGGGCTCGGCCATGAGGTTATTTCCTTGCTCTTTTCTTGATTTTCGTGATATGTTGATACCGAGACCACTAGGGTCTCGGCCATGAGGTTATTGATTGTGGTTGGTGTTGATATCGTTGTGGTTTTGTTGTTTTTGGCGAAGTTGAGACTTATTGGAAGTGAATTAGAGGTCTCGAGCCGTTAGGATTAGTCGGCCGAGAGTATGTAGTTAGTTGTTATTAGTCACAATCCTGATAACGGTACCTCAAGGTATATATTTATAGCTTTTATAAAATTTATAAGCATGTTGTGTTTCAGTATTTAGAACTAGATAAAAAAACGACTAGGAATATTTGTATGTAGTTATGATGTTTCTGTTTTCGCTAAAATGATGATGGTGTTTCAAGTTATATATCTTTTTTATAACTAGTTTTTGTGGATTGGAGATTGGTTTATTATTATTAGGTATGTTGTACATTCATAGTTTTTGTGGATTGGAGATTGATAATCATTGCATATTCATAGTTGTTACAAAATAATGCATCATATAAACTTTGTAAATGTAATCTAAATAGATGTTAAGATCATGTTCTGTATGTCTAGACGCAGGCTTGGCAAGAAGAAGTAGAACGTGCACGTGAAGGCCAAAGAGACGCTGAGAGAAAGCTATCTTCTTTAGAGGCAAGTATACCTGGCATCTTCCTTGGACACAACACAACAGCGAAAGCTTTCTTAGTTAAGTATGATTATTTTATGTTTAAGTATTTTCTAAAATGAAGACCCAATGTATGATTGCAGGCTGAAGTTCAAAAAATGAGAGTGGAAATGGCTGCGATGAAAAGAGATGCTGAGCATTATTTCTGCCAGGTACTTGACTGTGAATTATTGTCAAATTTTGGTCATTAGCTTATTGGGGCTTAATTTAATTGGTACTGTGCTTTTCTCAGTTTCTTTAAGTTATTTAGATATTAATAGGGTCGGAATATAAGTTATCTCAGTAATTTATAGTGTTACTTTCAAATTCAGTCAATTAAAGGGTTGTTTGGCTAATTAGTCAAACAGGGTCAAATTCAAATTTAACTGTTCATTTGCAATTCAGTTGGCTTTGATTTAACCTTTAACAGCTTATATAAGTAGTTTTCATTGACAATCTGGTTGTTTTGAGTTCTTAGTGCAGGTTGGAGTTGAGAGTTGGAATCACAGGTTAAACTGTCCTCATAAGCTCCTTATAAGCTGAACTAATTTTGGACTCTAATTCAGCACTTTTCAGGTTCATTTTCACCCATATTTAGTTTGCAATACATTTCCTTAGGCCTAGGTAATTTTAAAGTCAAGTCTGCATGATGCAGACTGCATATTAGTTACATTTCCAGTTTTTTGCAGCCTGATCTAGGATTTTTAGTTGCCTCAAACTTAGATGTTAGGAGCTGATATTGTGGATTATTAGAGTCACTCAAATTATATCTATTAATAGTAATTTTTTTCAGGATTTCTTGTTTAGCTTATTACAGCTTTTCACAGCCTTCAAATAAGCTGAAGTTGCCCTGCACCCTGGCATATTTGCAGACTGTTTCAGCAGTCCTATAGAGTGGAATTCAGTGCTTATTTGAACTTTTTTGTGGCTTATTTAGTCTCTATCTAGCTTATCTCAATCTGCTTAATTAATTTTTAGTTGCCTCCAGCTTATTCATAGCTTAATCTGCCCTTTAAGCTTCTAGTCCTAGTTGGTTTTTACTAATTAGTTAACTGCCCAGTTCTGGGAACAGGTGGCTAGCAACTCGTCCCAAAATGTTGAACTACTGCTTCAAGAGAGCTGCACGGATGACTCGGGTAGTCTTGTTGTATACTCAGTGGTCGATGTGGAAGCTGTCAAACTAACTTGTGAATTACTATCGATATGTAATTTTTGTCGTTAATTAACTTGTGACTTATCGTGAATTAATACTTGAATTAACCTCATTGTTTTGATATATATATATATATATATATATATATATATATATATATATATATATATATATATATATATATATATATATATATATATATATATATATATATATATACTAGTTTTCGAAGCCCGCCCAATGGGCGGGCATGACTTGTAATTATTTGTTGGTTAATATTAGATGGTTGTTAATTAATTGTAATTATTGATTATTTGTGATTGAGTATTAAATTATTATTTTTTATATGGTTTATTGTTTCTCTTAATATTCAATTATTTTTTTGGGGGGTTTGATGTATAAAAGATTGCAACTTTAAATTTAAAAATAATATAAAAGATGTTGACATTATGAAAGATATTAATGTTTGTGTTATATGTAATTGTGGTGTTTATATATATATATATATATATATATATATATATATATATATATATATATATTTTAATGTTGAAGTTTTTAAAAAGTGCATATTTATAATTTGGAAAAAAATACTCTAAATAAGTATTGATATAATGTAGTGTTTATGATATATATTATTTAGTATATTTGAATTTTATTACAATGAATAAATAAAATAACATTTTATTTTTTGTTAAGATACCGAAACTTGTGATTATTTTATTATTGGAAAAAGAAAACGATCATATTGTTTTTTAAAATCTTATAGTTTTAAACAGTTTGAGCAAAAAAAATATAATTATGTCTGATTATATTTATTTATTTATTTATTATTTATGTATAATATTATAAATAATAAAAATGATATGTAAATTATTTTTTATTTATATATAAAAGATAAATAAAAAAATGTTATTTACTTTAAATTAAAAAAGAAAAAAAATTATAAAAAAGCTACAAATATTAAAGGGGTGAAATTAAACCTTCATTTTCTTCTTCATCATTTCCACTGGTCATCTCTACTTTCCTTCAACCGGATCTGTATGGCGGACCAATTTCAACCCGATTAATTTTAATATATTGAAAACCCATCTCCAAATAACTTCATCTTCAAAACCCATCTTGAAGATACATATCTTCCATTCTATTTGACTCATAAATCTGGTCTGCCTATCATCATTTCTCGCCGTGTGTATAGAAATTACGGTATGTAGTTATGTTTTTTATGATTTTCGTTCTATTAACGTGATTAAGTAACTGATCTGTAACTTTATATACGTTAACTTTTATATGTTTTTAGATTGTGTTTTTATTGATTGGATTGAATTGCGTGTTTTATAGGGAGGATATGGGTTTGACATAATATACTAAGGTGTGATTGTATGATGTTAAGGGAGGCATTTTTGCAGATTAATGGGGCACCACCGGAGGCGAAGGGGAGTATTGATTGATTGGCTTTGTTGACTCAGCTGTTTGGGAGGAGAGCTGGTGATATGAAGGTATAAATTGTGTTAGACTTAAAATATCTGATAAATCAGCCACCTCAGGCCTTTTTTTTTCAAGTTGAACATATTTTGTTTGTGTTTTTAATCGACCAAACCCGGTTTGTTTTTAGTCAGTATATCAGTATATCTGTTGAAACTTTTGTATGTATGCTTTAGAATAATGTTGAAGCAAAATAGGCATATCACGTGTCTTTTGTTTTTTATTTTATGTTCTGTATAGAATTGGATGGGTAATGTATGTGTGTGTCTATTGACATTGTGAAACTGCATTTGCCGAAATGTATAGGAGTTTTAATAATTTATGGGAAATGGTTGATGCCTTTAGTATGTTCTATGTATGAAGGTCCGGGATGCTTGACTTTAAAGTGTCCCGTACCGTCTTGTGGTGTTGTTGTTGGTCCTGACATGGTTGACATATTAGCTGAGGGAAAAGAAAAGAGAATGTATGATAGGTTTTGGTTTAGGTCTTATGTCAAGAGTAGTAAGAAGATTAAAATGGTGTCCTGGTCTTGTATGTGATTATGCCGTTGAATTTACACGCCCAATGGGCGGGCACACTTTGTGATTTTTTTTATTTTTTATTTATTTATTTATTTTTATTTTTTTGTAATTTACACGCTCTTTATTACAATTGTTAATGACATATAAAAGGGCATGACTTTTAATTATAATTTGGATGATTTTAGGTAACTTAAAATTATTTTTTAAGTTTGTTATATTAAATATAATAAAATAGAGGCAATTATTTCTGATTAAAAAATTGTTATCCGGATAAAAAATATATATATATACAATCTTGAACTTATAATTTTTGTTACGATATTTTGATGTTTCTTATACGTTTAACTTATTTAGAATGTATGTTATTTTATGTAAGTGTATTTTTAAGTAAACAAATAGATGTCGAAGCCCGCTCGATAGGCGGGCATGACTTATAATAATATTTTTGATAGTGTCAGTTATTGGAAAATTATTTTTATCGACGCCGATTTCATTTAATTTTGTTATGGTATTAGTTTACGTTTAAAAAAAATTTATAAGTTTATTGGGAAATAAATTTTGTTATGGTGTCAGTTAATGGAAAATAAATTTTGTTATGGTATTAGATGTGGAAGCCCGCCCAGTGGAGGCAAGCATAGTTGTCGTTTAATGATGCTCGTCAACGCCTCTCGTTTGGAGTAGATGTATTTCCAGCCTTGGTCTATTGTGGACAGGAGTGATCATGATTCTAGTTAGTGGTTGCTTCCGTTAGTTTCACGTTCCAATATTTCCGTAAATAATTTGAAGTCAAAGCCGTGAACTGTACGTTGAATATTGTCTTTCTTTTTAACCAATGTCTTGTTGTAGAAGTTAAGACTCATTGTGTTCGACACTATTCGATAAAAAGGTTGAATCTTGCCAATACCGTTCATTTGCAAAGGTACAACTGCACCTTTGTTCAATTGGTGTTTGAACACCGGGACCAGAGCAATCCAAACAGTTGCTTGAATCTTTTTAAACTGAAACATATAGTTGAACCGAAATATGAATACATGTAACCACAAAATCCAACACGTAATGACTTAATAAAAATATGTAACAAATGCAACAACATACTAAAAAATAGAAGTACGTAGTAATACTTGTATACATCCATGGTACCTTCTCATCCATGATGATCATTTCCAGGTTGATAACCTTTACACTGTCATGAACCGGTTGCATCCAAGTCCTGAAATATGGACACCAAAGTGTCTTTTACGACACTCAAATTAGAAATGAACCTGCTTTTCAAACTTAACCATTTGTGTTTTGGATAAAAAAAACATGTAGAACTAACAGCGAAGGTAGTGACAATTGTTATAGGAACGATGATTGTTCATGAAGTTAATTATAGAGGTTTATATAAGCCCAATTGACACAACATTGAGACAATGTATTTCATGAATTGATTTGGAGGAGGTATCAAGCAAGTTGTCAACATCTGGTAATACTTGAAAAAGAAATCATATAAAAGGATGATTGGTTGTATGATCAATGCATCGCAAATATATAACGTGGCTCAATAAAATATTTTCAAACATAAACAACTTAACAATAATAATTAAGCGCTTAAATTTGTAGTGCTTATATATCTTTCTATAAATATTATACTACATTTCGTATAAATATATGGTTAACTTCATAAACCAAGTGTACTAAAAAATATCCGGTTTGAGATTATAGCGATTGAATTTGTAGTGCTTATATTTTTTTCTAAAAGTGACCAAGGGACTTGTGATATTTGAACCATAACTGTAGATCTACCGATCAGAATACCATCAAACTAAATTGATTACACAAGAAATATTATTCTAAAGTTCGCCACTATTTCTTGGCAAGTGTCATTTTATGTTTATAACAAACTATTCAAGTTTTATGTCAATAAAGATCTGAATCTTTTATTTCATGCAGACTAACATTATAGTGATAATGGAACATCATTTAAAATTATTATTTTTGTGATTATACTAAAAAGACTTACTTTGGTGGTGCAAGGAAGTATGCTACGGAGTTTAGCCAGATGATTATTGAATCTTTCTTTGAGCAGTCATTTTACCCATTTCTGCTTGTAGCCCAAATAGCATAGACCCTGACTAAACCATTTGGCCCAGTGTCTCGGATATTAGCCTCAAATGATGATCTGATTAGGAATTTCTAAAGCTTTAATGTGTAACGAAGCTGGATAATGTAAAACATATAGAAAGAATACCTTGGCAAAGTACTTCCGGGATTCTCAGCGCAATGGAAAATAGTGTCAAGAGCATCATTAAAGTTCCCGAACGTTCCTTTTTTAATAGCATGCGATAATGTATAAAAAATAAACCGATGGAAGGTCATAATTTTGACACATTTACTAATGAACATATCAATTTGGTTTGTTTTAAAACTCTATCTGGTTTAGTTTATACCAAACTGTGTATATATACTCAGTTGACAAAGTTGTTTCAATGGCCGGATGGCCTCCTTATACATTATTCATTAAAGCTACCTATGTATTCGTAAGACTCACCACCAAATGGTTTTAGAGCTGAGCTGTTAGAAAAACTTTTCGATCATGATCCTCCATTTGACCCTGCTAACACCATTATAACATGTGCCTGAAATTGGATATTTAATTGTGAATCCATATGACAGATTTGCTAGATGAAATAATGAGACAATAAATATTATAAAATGTGACCTTGTTTGGGTGGACATCATCAAAAACATGAGCCTGACCACCATAAAATATGGTGATTTGACAACTTGTAGATGTAGATCCTTGACGCTGTTGAAATTTAAGGTTAAAAACTATAAATCTAACTTCATAAGCTTATTGAACTGTGTATTATAATGCTTACGAAAGTGGTGAAGAAGATCTTGGCTCGATGTATCATCAATCAGAGGGCCTTTTTCATGCACCTGAAAATTGCACAAAAACTTCACCATAAGTGGTGAAGAAGATCCTGGCTCGATGTTGTTAATCAAAGACTTCAGTTTGCTGCTACTTGGTTCAGCCATCGAGCTCCAATTATGCAGCAGCCTGATTCATATTTGCTCTAAAAAGGCAAGCGAAAATAATTTAGATGATTACTGTAGTTGCACATGTGGATTTTGTTTACTTGGGTCACTGTATCTTTTCTAAAAGGCCCTTTCCATTTTATGCGAAAGTGAAGTGTCGATGCAACAA
Organism: Artemisia tridentata subsp. tridentata; assembly: GCA_021014915.2. Lineage (NCBI taxonomy): Eukaryota > Viridiplantae > Streptophyta > Magnoliopsida > Asterales > Asteraceae > Artemisia > Artemisia tridentata. The sequence continues at coordinate 118,183,614 of CP139507.1, forward strand.
ATACATAATCATGGGGCGGGTCACAAACATGAGCTTCAATGTTAAAGTAATACATATTAATCTGTAATCGTTAGAGACGGAATTTGGGATGGTGCAACTGTACCCGAATGACTTGCATACTATCTTTATGTAACTGATATTTTCACCTCATTCCAAAAAAACTTTATGCAAATAAAGAGTCAAGTAACTGAAACGTTTTTCTAAGCTTCAAAGATTCATGGAAATATCTGATTTCCCTACAAAGCTCCGTCATAAATAATCTATAATGCTATGATCCAGCACCTCATGTAAACCATAATGCAATGAAACACATTAAACTGTAATTTTAAAAAATAAAAATAAAGAAACCAACTTACCTTTGAGAATATGCTATCATACTTCTTCTTGTACTCTGCGAATTTTGCATTCCATTCCGCTTCAAGAACATCATTCTGGGGAGTGTGGTGGCTTCAGTGTCTGCACAGAGGAAAGAAGAAAATCAGAATCAAGATTCACTGGTTCAGAATTATATTAGTTCCAAAAAGTAGTTACAAATTTTAGTGATAGAGGTGGCAAGTTTGGCCGGGCAGATTTAGGTCGTTATGCCTCAAACATGCCAAATGTGTATTGAACACCTGAAGAATTAGTCATTTTTTGTATCATATTCGAGATACTGGATATTTATATAGAAGTAAAAAAAAATCGGAGTAAAGTAATTGAAGTCAGCCTGACCCATTTTCACCGACAAAAAACCACCCATTTAGCTGGTTTTAAGTAATCATTTTTCTAAGCAGATATAGGAATAAACTTTTCACATTTACCATCATCTTGTGATTACTAAAGGCCAAACATAAGCAATCTTCGAAGAAAAAGAGCATACCAAGAACAACCGGAGCCAAAGCTATAAAGTACCGGGTATCGACTATCCAATAATGAAGCGAGAAGTGGCAGCATTGAAGAACGGATCACGGACTATTCATCACAAACAAACAAAAATTTCAAGAATCAGTTTTCTCTTGTTTTTAGTCAAGAATTCATTTACATGTATACAATCAGCATACAATAAGATGCTTATACGATAGAGGTATCATACAATTAGTTTTCAAACAATCAGCACAAGTAATGCACATCACTATATGGTATGGTAGAACTCACTAAATATGAAGCTTATGTACAACTATTTTTAGCTTAGCTACTGCATTTATTTAGTTGTTTCTTTGCGAACTTGTAATCAGTGTAGGACCTGAAACATAAGACAAAAAAAATCGTGATGAAAAGACGAATATAAAAACCCCTTTATATATGAACATAAACACTTCTTTATTCAATTGGGCCCGATTATGAATCTACAGGCTATGAATTTTAACAAACAAATGTTTGTATGACATTCAACACAAAAATAAGACATGTTTAAACTTCGTTCGATAAGTTAACTACAACATTGTGCAGGAGAGACGTCACCTTCTCAACATCTGGTTATTATAGAGTACAGTATTTGACTACCTTTCGGAATGGTAAGTCCCATTTTTTCACATCTTTTAGTAGCTTTGTGAGGCAAAAGAAGTGGCCCTGGAGGGTGCAATCGCAGTGTTTCCTTGAAGCAAGCTTCTAAGAAGGGAAGACGAACCAAATCAGATTCTTTGACCACGTTTCCATCTATTTGTTTCATAACTTCATCCTTAGCCCTTTGCATCACTTCTTGGTTTTTCATAAGCTCTGCAATAAACCACTCTATGCTAAAACTTGGTTTCACATCTTTTAGTAGCTTTGTGAGGCAAAAGAAGTGGCCCTGGAGGGTGCAATCGCAGTGTTTCCTTGAAGCAAGCTTCTAAGAAGGGAAGACGAACCAAATCAGATTCTTTGACCACGTTTCCATCTATTTGTTTCATAACTTCATCCTTAGCCCTTTGCATCACTTCTTGGTTTTTCATAAGCTCTGCAATAAACCACTCTATGCTAAAACTTGGTTTTTCATAAGCTTATGCCTAAAAGCTTATGCGTCTTAAGAATTCCCCAATCCAAGGGATTCTGCCTATTAGCTTTTTTATTTCCCAAATAATGATATAAACCTTTTGACTTAAGCTTAAGCCAAGCACCTTCAAACCCGTGTCGGCATTACAAAATGACATGTTTCAACTCAAACCGGTGTTGACCCATAACACCTATTTGACCAGCCAATCTTGCCAGTTCTCATAGCATTGTCTTAAAATTATATTTTTTATCGTCACCGGAATGTGCTCCTGTGGTGTCTTCATAATTCATATGGGGAAAAGGTGTGGAGCCCATGACGCCTTGTTACGTTGTGTTTGATATTCAGTTGAGTCATCCTGCAAATATCAAAAAATACAGATGCAGAATGAGCTTTGAATGAGAGAAAGATTTGATCTTAATGTATGTGATTTAACGTTTACGTGTGACTTCATCTTATCAAGGTCATCAGCAGATGTAGAGTTACAGGTTACGTAAGGGTCTTAAAGATCCTGATACAATCTATAGCCGAACTTTAGTAAGCTCGAGCTCGAATAAATCAGTAAAAGCTAGGCTTAGTTTGAAAGCTTAATCGGAGTTGGAAAAAAGGCTTATAAATTTTTTGGACAAAAAATTGACACCAGGGGAAGGAGTTAAGCACAACACTTCTAGAGATAAGGGGGTGGGCTGACTGGCTTAACCAATTCAGCTTTCAGTGTGTCATTTTTTGGACAGTTCAGATCAGATTGGATTGAACCGAAAAACACTAAAAAACAGACAATGAATGTGTTGAGTTTGATTACAAACGTAGGAGGTCTTATGCATCGAAATCAAACACTACCTGGACTATAATGTTCCCCTATTAGCTATTCTATCTACACATTCTGGAACTACACCACACAACCCAAATCGACCAACCCCATGTAAATATACAAAAGAAGGTAAGACATCAATTCAGCTTTGCCTAGTTGGTTTAAAAGGCTCTTATGTCCATCCTAGCTAATACAAAAACAACAACCATGTTATATTTCGTGTCACCTAGACCTGAACCATTTCAACCCATAAAAATTTACCTGATCTGCTGAACATAATGTGGTGTCACATGATTCGCATCAGGCGCTGCCCCTGTTGTCCACCACGACGGCTACCTTGTTGTTGTTGCTCATGGGCTTGCTTGTAAACCTCCTACAAAGCCTCGCACTGGCACTCGATGTCCACCCTTTCGAGCGCATTGCAGCATTGTTGCATTTCTTGCTGGTATTTTTGTCCTTACCTGTTGAAGCTCATCAAAAGTGGTCCGTATTCAACCTAAAAGATACAAATAATTTAGTTTACAAAAGGAGACAACTTACAAATAAATTATCATTAAGGTTTCTTGGGACACTTTAATAGCAGAATAAGATCATGACTATTTAGAAATGTTTTCTCATAAATCATAAATAATATATAAAGAATTGAAATCATTAGCTTGCTTATGGTTTTAAAGGATACTAATTTTCTAAAACAGTAGCTTCATTAAAAGAACTATAACCTTGTAAAATTTCGGGAAAAAATACGACTAATGATTAGTTGTATAAGATATTAGATATACATTATATATTACCTCTAAATTCCCAATTGAGATGTTGAGATACATTAAGAGACTTGGTAAAAGGATTGATACCCCTTTGGTAAAACCTGCATTCACATGAAAATTGTCATATTTTAACGAAGCATCACAAGTAGATGAACTCAAAATAAGAAATAAGTATTCCAATGTGAATGAACTCATGAACACTCTAAAAGGTTTATTCCTACCGTTCCATCCACCAGGACTTGCATAGCCTGGCCATTTGTCATTCAGATCAGCAATAGAAATCACTTCGCAAAACCAAATAAAAAAATTAATTGATTAGTACATCATCTTTTAATTAGAAAAATAACAGTTGTTAAATAAGTTTTAACCTTGGCCATGTGTCCTCAATATCATCTATTGTTCTCCAGCTATTACCAACATCTCCTGCCCATAGAGCGTGATCATCTTCACCCCTGCCACAATTGAAAACTAAAATTTAATATAAAAATAGTGGTTTCATGAAAGGGTGTTTCGGAAATTTGGGAAACAATGAAATATTACCATTCACAAAGACAATAAAAGATTTTCTGTCCGGTTGAATTTAGAGCATCCCTCATTGGTGGATATCTTTGATATACGGTGTATAAAATCTCAGGTCTAATATGCGGTCAATTAGTCGCTAAAATAAGTTTATCCATACACCCCCTTAGAATTGTGGGTCATAAAAGCTGGTAGTCTTGAAGATAAATAAACGCATAAATAACACTTTACCAAATAGTTACTGACATTCTTGGATGTCGGGAGCACTAAAATCACGATGCGCACCCCACTCTATGCCCCTGCACTTGAAATGAAGATGCCTGTACAGAAAAATCACGATAAATGGATTTCAATAATAAAAAAGTGATATACTTAAAAATATTCAGTTAGATAGAAAAGATATGGGCAGAAAATACTTGTTTCCGAGCTCGCTGAAGTTCCTGCTCAAGTTGGATCAGTTTCATTTTGCTACTTTATAGTTGTTGGACATAAGCCTATAAAACCACAAAACCAACATTATAGTAAAAAAGACCTAACCTGGATCATCATCAAGCAGTAACAACCGTAACAACATACGGCACCTTCTCATCGTCTGCACTCAAACCAACGTAATCACCAACATCAATCACCAACTCACCATGAATGGCATGGCCTTCAAAATAGTGTGTTATTTTTTATGGTATTATGGCTTTATGATATAGGTACCTGTAACAAAAACATCATACAAAACAATAATAAGGTACCTTCTGTGAATCATGATCAAAATCTTCCAATGAACCAAACTCCTTCAAACTGTATGTTTAGTACATAAAGTTTCTGTATATAAAAAAATAATCAATATACGTAAAAAAACAATATAATTTACCTGATTTAATATAAACTGGGTCAATGAATGAAATTAGGGTTTTGTGTGATGAATGAATAAAAGGTCGGATATTAATTAAAAAGATTGTTAAGCTATAATTAAGGAATAGATATGGTAGATAATTGGTTGTAGGGGATTCTCATAGTTATCTCATGGTCAATAATTAGTTGCATGGGTTTATAGATTAAGACTTGCAAGATATAATCCAAAAAATGTGTTGGTTTAGTGGTTATCATGCTTGTTAATGTTACCAACACCCTAGGTTCCATCCTTGTCAGTGGCAAAAATTTTATAAAAATTCCGAATTTTAGTGCTTCAAAATTAAATCCGAAATTTAAGAATTAATCCAAAATTTATAAATTCCAATAGTTTGCTTATGTGGCACTAAACACGAAAATTAGTGTAGAGATAATTGCTTAGGTGGACATAATGTGATGACATGGACTTAAATATGATTATTTGGCATTGAGGTGGCATTGAGGTGGCATTAATGACGTCATACGCCTCCTGTTATATATAATGTATATATATATATGAAATGCGTTATTTTGATATTTGTGTTTTTAATTTTGTATTATCAGGTTTTTAATTGTCATTTAATAGAAAATTAGGAACTGGAAAAAATTAATTTTTTAAAAAAAAAAAATTAGGTTATGACACGCAAAAAGGAGTGTCATAAAACGTGGGTCATAATTAAAAAAAAAATTAGGTTATGACACACAAAAAGGAGAGTCATAAAACGTGGGTCATAATTGCGCGTCATAGAGGGATGACGCACAAATGCGAGTCATGAAGATTTATGACGGGTCCATCCTTGACTCGCATTTGCGCATCATAAAGCCTCTTCTTGACTCGCATTTGGAGACAAGAATAGCTCTTTTTCTAGTAGTGTATTTTCTCCCCAAAATCAGCTCCAAACTTCCCCAAATAAGTTTTCACCAAAAAAGACAAAAAGAAGAGTGTTGGGAATTATGATGCGTATCAAGAGCAGACAACTTAGGTCTGGTAGTTTACTGAGTTAGGTCTGTTTGTGATTTAAGTCTGGTTATGTAAAGTTAAGTCTGGTAGTACATGTTAAGTCTGGTTGACTTATAAAGTTAAGTCTGGTCGTGAAGATAGGAAAGTTTGTTAGAGTTATGTTAGGAAAAGATACAATGCGTGTATGTATCTTTATAGAAGATTTGTGTATATCTTCTGTGTCATCTAGGGTTTCCTGGTGTTATAAAAGGATCCCTAAAGGTTGTTAGTTCGTGTGTGAGTTGTACGAATTCTTAATAGTGAATATCAATATACGAAGTTAGTGATATCCCTGCTTGTGTTCTAAATTGTTCTTGTTAAGATTCCGCATTAACAATAACAATCACTTAGGGTTTCTCACTTAGATTGGTTCGGATTTATCCTAACCATTTACTAGGTATTCAAGACTACTTAGTGTTCCATATACAATTTGTGGACCAACAAGTGGTATCAGAGCAAGGAGAGAGACTCTGAATTCGAAGAACACCAAATCCCTAAAACCTAATTCTCACTCAAATCACCCTTCACAATGTCTGAACTCGATAAGCCTGAAACTTTCTCAATCCATAACAGTGAGGATGAGCAATCAAACCATGAAGATGAAGGAAAAACCGAAACCAGTAACTCCCAAACACAACAACAACCCATCCCTTCCACAACCACAATCTCAAACATAAAACTTCCACTACTAAAGAGAGAAGAGTATGATATATGGGCCATGGAGATGGAACATTATCTGGAATACATTGATAGTGATGTATGGAAGGTGATTCAAAAGGGAAATTCTAAGAAGAGAATTTCACAAGGGAATGATGGGCAGCTCAGAATAATGCCACCAGTGTCTGCTGAGGAGATTAGGGCTGTGGAGAAGGAAAAGAAGGCCAGAACCTTGCTTCTTATGGCTATTCCTAAGGAGCATCTACAAAGGTTTCATGGCATTCTTGATGCTAAGGAGATGTGGGAAGCTATCAAGAAACGATTTGGAGGTAATGCTAACTCCAAAAAGATGCAAAAGGCTGTTCTTAAACAGCAATTTGAAACATTCAGTGTTTCAAAGTCTGAAGGTTTGGAGAAGGGCTATGACAGATTTCAACATCTGTTAACACAACTGGAAGTTCATGGTGCAGCAGTCTCGAATGAGGATGCAAATCACAAATTCCTTAGATCTTTACCATCAGAATGGGGCAATGTATCTGTGGCGATGAGGATTAAGGAGGAAGTAGATTCTATGACACCTGATGACCTATACAATAATCTCAGGATGTTTGAAAGGGACATCAGTAACAACACTCAGGGTTCAACCAGTTCATCAAATGTTGCTTTTGTGTCTCAAAACAAGAGCAGTACTTACAAGGTTAGATCTGGTGGTGTTAGGTCTGGTAACTATGAAACTCCTTCAAGTGAAAGGTCTGCTTCAAGTTTTACTGATGAGGTGATACATTCTTTCTTTGCCAATCAAACGGAAGATGAAAGCTTTATTAGTGAAGACCTTGAACAGATTAATGATGCTGAAGTTGAGGAGATGGACATAAAATGGCACATTGCCATGGTTGCTTTAAGGGTCAAACGATTTCAGAAGCAATATGGTAGGACTATCAACTTCAACAACAAATCACCAGTGGGATACACAAAGAGGACTGTTGAATGCTACAACTGTCACAAGCATGGGCACTTTTCAAGAGATTGTCCAGAGAAGAAGTCTGCTGATGAGAAAAGAGTTGAAGATGGGAAGATGGAAAAGAATCAGATGAGCCTGCTGACAATGGAAGCTGGAGGAGTCAATTGGGGTGAGCATCCAAGAGTAAATGAGGAGTCTGATCATGCTCTCATGGCCATTGGTAATGAGGTATCATTATGCTCTAAATTATGTACTGACTCATATAATCATGTTAAGGCTTTGTGTGATGAGCAGCAAGAACAAATAGGTGATCTAGAAGTAAATTTATTAGCACATAAAAATGCTGTAAAAACTTTAGAGGTACAAAAGGTCACCCTTCAAAACCAACATGCTGCTTTAAATGAAAAACTATACTTTCAAGCTAATAAGATATATGAACAAGATGAGAAGCTTAAAAGGTATAGACAATTAGGGCTTAAAATTCAGAAGGAGAGGGATGAGCTGAGAAAAAGGGTAGATCAATGGAACAATTCAAATAATAACCTGTTTAAGTGTTGGGATTCTCAAATTAAGTCAAATAAAAAATGTGGCTTAGGATATGAGGAAAATGAGAATAGGGCTATATTTAAGAATAGAGAAGAGGACTATGCTGATAAACCTTTGTACAATAGGTTTGTTAAGACTGGTGACTTTAAGGGAGTACCACCACCTTTGAGTGATGACTATACTCCTCTTGAAAAAGAAGAGTTAGATGATTCACTCTTTGTGTATGGTAAGAAAGGTCCTCAAGTGCCTGAACCAACTACCTCAGAGGACAAATCCAGTAGATATTCTTCTTGTCAATCCAATGACTCTGAAGGATCTATTGATGGTTCCTCTGATCACTCTAAGTCTGAGTCAAACAATGAGGAAAAAGAGAATCCTGAACCTAAGGTTGTTAAGAAGTGTGAACCTGTTGTTACTAAACCTGTAGTGACTGAACAAAAGGCTGAGACAGTTAAACCTAGTTGTGTCAATCACATAAAAACTCCTAGGGAATCTGTTAAATTGAATGAGTCACCTAGAAGCAATAGTATTCACAGAGAAAGTAGGAGTAGTTACACTTATGCTCCTAAAAGATGCTTTGTGTGTGGAAGTTTGAATCATTTAATAAGAGATTGTGACTTCCATGAAAAGAGAATGAAAAGAGAGTCTGAGCAAAAGAGAATGAAAAGAGAGTCTGAGCAAAAGAGAATGAATGTTAATAAGGTTCAAGGTTTAAATAAACCAGTTTGGAATCATGCTAGTAGAGTTAATCATGCTAATCAGTTTGTTCCCAGACCTGTTCAACTAAATAACACTACCAGACCTAACTCTTTTGTTAATTCTAGTAGACCAAATTTTGGGTCTGGCTACAGAAACTTTAATGTGAATAGGCAAAATGTTAACTTTATGAGGCCTAAAGTGAATACTGGTTATGTTAACTCTGTGAGACCTAATGTGAACACTGGTTTTGTAAGACCCAAGCAACCTTTTCAAAAACCTCAGGTGAATGCAAATTTTCAAAGAAATAATTTTTATAAGGCTCATTCACCTGTAAGGAGACAAAGAGATTCAAGTAGGGGATCTGCTGATAATTTCTCTGATTGCTGGACTTGGAATCCATTTAAAAATGAATTTACCTATAAGTCCAAGCATGGTTTTACTGGAGCAAGTTCTTACAAGACCTATAAGTATGTTGCTCCACAGGAAGGACTCAAGCCAACTCAGGCCTGGGTTGTTAAGAAAAACTGATCTTCTTTCTTAACTTTGTATAGTTTGTATATTTGTTTGTTCTTTATCTTGCTATTCTTCTTGGTTATTCTTATTTTCAGTACTTATTTTGTTTTCTATAGTATGTGTGTTTGGTATTTTGTGCTTAACTTTGTTTTGCAGTTGTTAGCTCTTTTCTATTTGCAAGTAATTCATATGTGGAAAATTAAAACATCAGAACCAAAGAGCTTTTTATTTAATAACAAGAAATTGCATTCTAGGATGCAAGTTACAAAGCTTCATAAGACAAAAGATTTTTCCCAAACCAGCTAAACATCACCACCTACACTTTCTGCTTCCCTTTTCCCATGAAGTCAGGAATGGTCTTCTTGGCTCCTCTGCCACCAAACTGATTCCATGCTTTTGGGCATGGAAGTGCAAGAATCACGCTGCTTGGTGGGGGACGTGGCACAGAACCACTACTCAGGGAAGGCACAATCTTCGAAGGAAAGGTCTCTTCATCATTCTTGGAGGGGTCTTCTTCTTTGGCACTTTTATCATCTACATCAGAAGGAGGAGTTGGTCTTGAAGTTTTTGGTGTTTCATTGTCTGGTTCCTTTTCAGACAGGTCATAAGCAGCTAGCCATTGTTTCAGAGTTGCTTCTCTCAATGTCTTGTTTCTTGTGATTGATGAATACCCTGGTGGGAAGTATCCACCCCATCCTCCTGAGGATGTATCAGAAGATGAGTCATTTGGATCCCAGGAATCGGATGGAATCTCTATGGTTTTTAAGTTGGATGGATCCATTATGCTTATAAGGTTTTATTCTGGTTTGTGATGGTATTTGTGATAAAACTATGGGTGGTTTTATAGGGAAAATCAAGGTTTAATGTCTTTTAATGCTTGGTTGGTGTATGAGTTAATACTTGCAGGGAAAGAGTTATTAATTGTGTTTTTGGAAAGTTGACCTTTGTTTTTATTTTTTGGTTAAGTATTTATTAGTGATAAAAAAAAAAAAAAAAAAAAAAAAAAAAAAAAAGGGGGGGGGGGATTTACACTTAAGGGGAGGTAATGTACATTTAAGGGGAGGCAAATGTACAAGTTTTAAATGCTTTTAAATCGGGTAACCTTAAGTGTTAAATCTGGTAGCTCATGTGTCTTGCAAAAATTGGTTATTGTCTCCTCTTTCTTGTTATTTCAACTAATTCTTGCAGAGAAGAATGGAATGAGGTGTTGCAAAGCTTTGCATTCGCTATAATAAGTGTGTAAGTTCACTCTCTTGGCTAGGTCTGGTAAGTGTATGATTCGGCCTGGTTGACTTTTTAGGTCGGGTAGTGTTAATTTTATGACCGTTAGATCTGGTCAGAGTAAATAAAAGATTTTACTAATATATTACCGTTGCACTATTTTCGGTAAAACAAGATATTTATGAAGTATATAAGCTTAAAATTTGATATTATTTATCTTCTTTTATTCTTTATTTGCTTCCAAATTTAAATCATCTTTATTTCTCACGACTCTGTTTCTACGCAAATATTTTTCAAAACCCTACCTCTCCTGTCAACCAGACCTAAATCATTAACTCATCCATGGCTAATCTCAAGTTTGTGGACAAGCATAATCAAGTCGGGTTCTTGAAGAAGCCAGATCAAAGTGCAGGTTTTGAGCAGATTGTGGATTTTCTAAAAGGTTCTTATATTTGTTATTCATTAACTCATAATCCTACTATTTATCAGTCCCTTGTCAAGCAGTTCTGGAGGTCGGTTACCTCTGAGAATCTTAATGATGGGACACCATGTTTAAGGGCAATCATTGATAAAAATGGTTTTACCATTACTGAAGCATCGATTAGGGAAAGTCTCCAATTAGATGATGCTTTAGGAGAGTTTGATTTGTCTAGTGAGGATATTTTGGAGGGTTTGAATAGCATTGGGTACCCCACAGATGGAAGTTTTACCTTTTGGAAAAGTCATTTTTCACCTCAGTGGAGGTTTTTAGTACATCATTTACTTCAGAGCTTAAGTCCCAAGAGTGGTGGATGGGATCAATTTGGAAGCAGAATTGCTTCTGCATTGGTCTGTTTATCATTTGGAAGGAAATTTAACTTTTCAAAATTAATTTTTGAAGGAATGGTGAAAAATGCTAAGAACCCAAAATTTTTAATGTATCCAAGATTTTTGCAAATGATCTTGAATTTTGAAACTAGGGATAAAGTGCCTTACATCAGTGTGGCCTTTACTTCCAAACTTTTTGCAAATCTAAAAAGGAGTTTTCAAGGGACAGACAAACCTTTGCTTGCTGCTATGCTCGGTACTAACAATGCAGGTACTTCTGGAGCTGCACAAGTGAACCCTGATGAAGCTCAAGACCAAACATCATCTAGGTCTGCTACACCTAGGTCTTCTCCAATTCCATCACCTCAACCAGGTCCCTCACCTTCAGTTGAAAGATCCTCTACACCTATCCAACAATCTTCACCTCCACAACCAAATGTTCCAAGTCCTGAAAGGGAGGAGGCACATAATCCCATAACTGTGGAAGATCTCCTTGTCATTGTTCCTCAACTACAAAAGAAGATTGACATTTTGGAAAAGACTAATGAGGCACTCAGAAAAGCTTATGTGACTTTGGTGAAGAAAGTAAAGAAAATGGGAGTAGCAATGAAGAAAAAGGGTGTCTCTTTTGATGATGAGGAAGATGAAGCTGAAAATTCTTCCAAACAGGGGAGGAATTTGGAGCAAGAACAAGAAAATATTCTTCAAACACCAGTTCAAGAACCACTTGTTCAAGATAATGTCACCACAATTAGTCCAGAGACACTGGAAGTTGCAGAGACTTTGGCTCAATCAATGGGCAAAATCAAACAGGATAGGAAAAGAAGAAGGTTAATTTTGTCTGTTGAGGAAGAGGTTGAAAAGTTTGGGACTATATCTGATGAAAAGTCTGGTGAAAAGTCTGGTGAAAAGTCTGGTGAAGAAAAGTCTGGTAATGAACTTAGTTCTGGTAATGAAGAAACTTCATTGCCAAAGAAGTCTAAAAGAAAAACAAGAGAAGAACTTGCATCTGAGGCTGAAATTGAGAGGATTAAGGCTCAAGATATTGCTGATGAAGAAAGACAAAAGATGTTAGATGCAGTCTATGCAAGACAGTTGGCTGAAGAATCTGATGATTTTACAAAACTACTCAATGTTGATGATGAAGTGAGAGCAAAGTATGAAGAGCTGCTAACTATTGAAGGTTTAACTGCTGATGAACGAGCCAAACAGTTGGCTGACTTCATCAATGCAAGAAGTAATGATGATACATTGGGTGGATTCTTGGAAAAGTTCAAGCTTCAAAAGAAATCAAAGATGCCTAAGAAGATGTCTATGGCAGAAAAGAAGTATGATATGAAGATGTACCTTAAGAATCAAATGCATCTTTCTTTGGAACAGATGAAAAAGAAGTCATATGAAGAAATTCAAGTAGCATATCTCAAGGCATTTGAGAGAGATCAAGGTTACAAAGCTACTGATCATGATGATGTGCAGAAATATTGCTTTCAAGGTAGAAAGGCTAAAGAGACTGAACTAGTCATTGAACCTGATAAAGTGATTGATACACAACCTGAAGCTGGTAAGTCAACAGAAGAAGTGCAAGATGAAGTAATTAAGCCTATTGTGTTTCAAAGAAGAAAAGGTTTGGAAAGGAAGAGTAAATCCAAGAAAGTAGTTGTTGAAGAAGAATTAGATGAAGAACCTTCATCTGAAGGAGCCACAATGGGGACTATTGAAAGCACTAAGGAACCTACTAAGGTTGTCAAGTATCAACTTATCATGACTGGTGGAAGGGCTGCATATCAAATAATAAGGGAAGATAATTCTAACATTGTTTATATGAATTTTGCTGGCATTTTGATTGATGTGAATAGGGAGGATCTTCAAGAACTTTATCAGTTGGTGAATATTAAATATGGAGATCATCCACCTGAAGATGAATTTGAAAGAGTCTTTTGGGGAAATTTGAAGGTGATGTTTGAGCCACCAACTGAGTCTGATATAGTGTGGAAACTTCCTGAAGAACATAGCATTGTCAGCTGGAGATATTTTCATACCTGCAAGGTACATTGTGTTTCATTAAAGAATGTTGATATTTATATGCTTGCAGAGGTGGAATATCCTTTATCATCAAGTGTTTGCAAGGAAATGATGAGCAAAAAGTTGTATGCTAGTAAAAGGATGAAGGATATGAGATGTTATTGGATTTGATTAAGAAGCAGTCTTTGAAGGATGTAGCCTAAGAGTGTTTGAAAGAATTTTCATAAGTTGTTGAGTGAGACTATTGGAACTTCTCACTTGGTGGAGGTGCTTTGCACTAACACATTAAAAGGTTATCAGTCCACCTTGTCTCATCAACATAAGGACTGGCTAATCCTGAGCAAACGGCTAACAGGTAAAGATTGCTCAAATCCGTTTATGGCTGACAATTTGCCAAAAAAATTGTATGGTATTCAACTCACCATATCTAAGATAAGTGAAGAGTTGGCTAGCCCACAAGGTTATGGCTTGTGGTAAAGGCTGTGGAAAACCATAAATGGTAATCAATTCACCATGATGAGGTGCTTTTCCATCAAAGAATTGACTAGTCCAGAAGCAAACGGCTTTTGGTAAAGACTTAACAAATCCGTTGATAAGCTGATGATTTGCTTAAAATCATATGGTTATCAGTGTACCATGGTCTTACACACCAAAACATTTGGCTACTCCAGTAGTAATGGCTATTGGTAAAGAGACATCAAATCCATTAAATTTCAATGATTCACCTCTCACAGGTGTTAACACACCTGGAAGTGATGAGAATAGATATGAAACTTAATATGAATTGATGTACATATAGTCAATGTTGCTGCAAAGACCATATCAGAAGTGCTTATCAAGATTCAAGCTGCTAGAAAAGAACAAGACCTAAATACATTTCAAAGTGTTCAAGATTCAATCCTCAGAAGGCTAAATCAGAAGAACTTGAAGTTCATGAAGCATGAAGATCAAGTTAGGGAGGATTGTTGGGAATTATGATGCGTATCAAGAGCAGACAACTTAGGTCTGGTAGTTTACTGAGTTAGGTCTGTTTGTGATTTAGGTCTGGTTATGTAAAGTTAAGTCTGGTAGTACATGTTAAGTCTGGTTGACTTATAAAGTTAAGTCTGGTCGTGAAGATAGGAAAGTTTGTTAGAGTTATGTTAGGAAAAGATACAATGCGTGTATGTATCTTTATAGAAGATTTGTGTATATCTTCTGTGTCATCTAAGGTTTCCTGGTGTTATAAAAGGATCCCTAAAGGTTGTTAGTTCGTGTGTGAGTTGTACGAATTCTTAATAGTGAATATCAATATACGAAGTTAGTGATATCCCTGCTTGTGTTCTAAATTGTTCTTGTTAAGATTCCGCATTAACAATAACAATCACTTAGGGTTTCTCACTTAGATTGGTTCGGATTTATCCTAACCATCTACTAGGTATTCAAGACTACTTAGTGATCCATATACAATTTGTGGACCAACAAAGAGCGTTTTTGTCTGGCACAGTACCACGGTGGCATTAAATTTAGTGGTACCCTGTGTGATTTAGTGGTACCGTGTACCTGTAATGGCTAGAATTTTTCTGCCTATAAATACCAGCCCACTTCACAGTTTTTGGGTATCCTTTTTCACACAGAACTTTCTGAGTTCAATACCCTTATCACATTTTCTCTTCTTGATCCTTTAGTTTAGTTTTTCTTTTGTTTAAGAGTGATCCAATCATCCAACCAAGTGATCCTCTTCATTCCTCTTCTAGTGTAAGAGAAGAACACAAGGTATCCAAGAAGATACAAAGTGTTGTAGTTGTAGGTAGAGCACTTGTAACATTTGTTACACATTTGATTGTATCATAGTATACATCAAGTCTATTTTTCTTTTGAGAGTTTGTGAGAGAAGATCATTGTGATCTTATAGAGATATTGAATACCTCTTATAGCTTGTGAGCTAGTGTGTTGATCAAGTTGATCAAGGGTAGATAGGATAGATTGAGTCAAGTGAGGGTTGATCATTGTGATCTTGTCGAGATCTTGGAGATCTCTTGAAGCTTGTGAGCTTGAGTGATTGATCAAGTGGATCAAGGGTAGATCGAGTCTTGTGTGTTGATTGTGTAAAGTAGAAAGAATCGGGTAGATCGTGGTAGATTGGTGCTAGCTAAGATTAGCACTCGACATTTAGCTTAGTGTCGGAAATAGGATAAGCGATGTTGTACGGTTTTCTCCGCCTGAAGGGAGGTTTGTTGACATAGTGCTTGAAACTCTCGAGTGTGGTACTCGGGGAGTGGAGTAGGGCGAAAAGAGCTTCGTGACCAAACCACTATAAATCTCTTTGTCCCGATTTGATCTTTCCATCTCTTTCCTTTACTTTTATTAATTACATTAGATAGTTTAGTTTAATTGTTCATATTGGTGTTGATTGATTACACATAAGATTCGAATCAAAGTCTTTCAATAGTAAAGTTTTTAAGAAGATCTAAAAACCGGTAAAACTATTCAACCCCCCCTTCTAGTTTTCCACAATTGGTATCAGCAGCCACGTCAGTCAAGATTTTAAAGTAAATTGTATTTTAAAACTTGAATCGATCAATGGATTCCGACAAATATGTAGAAGGGAAATCTATGCAAAGACCACCACTTTTCGAAACCGATTGTTTTATTTATTGGAAAACAAGATTCGAAACGTATGTGAAATCAAAAGACATTGATCTTTGGCATATTATTACCGAGGGTGACTTAGCCAAAAATGATGAGGCTAAAATGATGATTTATAATGCTTTGCCTAAAAAGGAATTTGAAAGAATTTTCATGTGTAATACGGCAAAAGATATTTGGAAAACTTTGTTAGTCACTCACCAAGGTAATAATCAAGTCAAAGAGAACAAGATAGATCTTCTTGTGCAACAATATGAACAATTTTCCATTTCGGAAGATGAATCTATTGATAATGCTTTTGCTAGATTTAATACTATTATTACTAGTCTTAAAGCTCTTGATGAAGGTTACTCTAGCAAGAATTATGTTAGGAAGTTTCTTAGGGCTCTACATCCTAAATGGAGAGCAAAGGTCACTGCCATTGAAGAGTCAAAGGACTTGGCGACATTATCTCTCGATGAACTAATAGGAAACTTGAAGGTTCATGAGATGATAATCAAGAAATACTCCGATATAGTCAAAGGCAAAAGCGAGAGAGTTAGATCTCTAGCCTTGAATGCCAAAAAAGAGTCTAGTGATGAGGAATGTTCGAGTTCCGATAGTGAAGATGAAGAGTATACGCTTGATATGTGTCGTTTTACACATATCTTTTCGTCTAATTTTCGAGTCAAAACAACCAAAAACACTTTAAAACGATCAAATAATGTTAAAAATATCTTTGAAATGTGTTTTTGTATGCCAAATGATTGAAAAAGATTGAAAAACAAACAAATGTGCATAAATGGCAAGTTTAGTCCCTAAGCATTTGTTTTGTCAGAAAAATCACCAAAGGTCCTTTTTAATCATAAATTATCATATTTAGTCCTTTGATGAAAAGTTTGAATAAATGGCAATTTTGGTCCCTGATGTTTGCATGATTTACACCTTAGTCCTTGTGTTTAACCAAATTATCCAAACCACTTACTCTAAAAAACCTCAACCGGATCCCATCCCTTTAACCCTTAACCCACTTCTAACCGATCTACCCCTAAGCCCACAATTAATTAACACCGGCCCACAAGCCCACCAAAAATACCCAACCCATCAAACCTAAACCCGACCGACCCATCCTATAAACTAAACACAGATAAAGCAGCCATTCGGTCAAACCCCCAAATAGAAAAGTCAAAATCCCTAAACTCGGTCACTACCCTTCTTCTTCATCCTCACCTCTTTTACCCGATAAGCCAATCCCTCCCCCTACCTTTCACAACCTCCCATGCCCTTCACATGATGCCTTCTTCACGGGATGCATTGCCACCTCAGCGATCCGAGGGAAATAGAAGATGATCTACGGTTCAAGATTAAAGAAGTGGTCACCAAGAATTCATCCAAGGGCCATCAAAGAAGCACAAACAAGCGAATGGAGAGACACTCTCACACAACAAACACAAGTAGCTAGGGTTTTGTGTTTTTATTTTTTTTAGTAGTATAAAAAGAACTCGAGTAGCAGCCGAAAAAGGCTAGGATTTATTTAGCTTTTTTAAGGTATTTGTATTTTTCTTTTTAATGTAATTTAAATTTGGTTTTAATTAATTTCTGTTTTTATTTGCTTAGTTTACTGCTTTGATTGATTATTTGTTCTTATTTTTACTGCTTTTATTCGCTTATAGAAGAAGGTTTATTTTAGCAGTTTTTTAATTTTAATATCAGTTGTTTTTCGAATCAGTCCTTATTTTATCTGCTTATGATATCAGTTTACTTGTTTGTTGATTTTTGTTTTCATTTTAGTTGTTGTCAGTTTATTTGTTTGGAGTAGTCGTTTGCGTTATTTGTTGTTTGTGTTTGCGATATTTGCGTTATTAGTTTAATATAAGTTCGTTACTGCTCTTGGTTTCTTTGTTCTGCTTTTAGTTTTAGTCTAGCTAAAGTGGTGAATGATTTAGTTTTGTTCTGCTCTTGGTGTTTATTGTTTATGTTTATGTTGGTCACAGTTGGATTCGGATTTGGTTGTTTAGGCTCTAATGTTTGTGTTTTGAGTTTGCGGCAATTTCATTTTCTTGCTAATTTGATTAAAACTAGTTAAGATAAAACTTTGTTCAAAACTGAATCAACTGATTCTTGGTTTGTGTTTGAGTTTTAGAAACATGTTTAGTTTAAAAACAACTTGTTAAGAATAGTTAACAAGGGTCATCAGTTAAAGTATCAAAGTTGCTAGTTGGATTTTTTTTGCAAAAACAGTTTGTTAAGTTTAAAAAGTTTTTTTTGTAGTATTGTTTGTTTAAAGTCAAAGAAAAAAAAATATAGCAATACTGACCAACCTGGGGTTCGAACCCAGGTCAGTCAGCACACCAACATCACAACATTACCACTGCACCATTTGCTTCTTTTAGTTTAATCTTACATATTTAATTTAAAACACCTTTTGCCTTTCCTTTCCTTTATAAGCTTAATTGAAGCAGTCAGCTTAATTTTAGCTTATTTCCAAAAGCTTTTTCACTTTTTAAATTTTTCTTAGCTTTCTGGTAGTATAAAGTATTTTCAGGAAAATTTTCAGATTTTTAAAAATAGTTTTGGTATTTTTAGCAATTTAAAATAGTTTAATAGTTTTTAATTTATAAAAAAAATTATTAAAAAGTCAAAAAAATATATATATATATTTTTTTTCAAAATTTTCTTTTTATATTTAATTCGTAGGAAAATTAATTCGGTAGTCGTAGGGCTAATATTTTTAGAGTTCACTTTTATTTTTGCGCGTTAACGTTAATTTTAATTAAAACGTGCGTTTTTAGTTTTAAATACCTTTTGCGTTTCATTGCTTTGTGTAATATTACCACAACACCAAATAATCTCTAAATCAAATCATCAAGCATTTTAATTCCGAACCTAAAACGAAATCCTCGATTCACACCTCGCTGGGACACGACCCGGGTGATCACTTGCCCGGTATCACACACATCACATTCACGGGTTTTGCAAGTTTGACTTTTCCTAAGGTTTGACTTGTCATTTCCCAAAGTATCACGTGTGCACGATACTATATTTATTTATATATATACTACACACGGATCAAATTTTGGCGCCGCTGCCGGGGAGGTTGTGTTGCGACAATATTGTTTAAGGTTTAAACGATTAGTGACTTGAGATCCTTCTTCACGAAGTTATCACTTCCAAAAAAATTATAAAACACAAAAATATTTTTCTTTTCTTTTGTATATATATTATCATATAAAAACAAAAATACAAAAAGATTTTCCGTTTTTCTTGTTAAATTAATAAAACAATAAAAAAAAAATTACCGTCGAAAACCAAGACAGAATACTACCTAACTGGGGGTATGACCATTAATAAGTTCCCAAACAAAAGATTAAAACTTGCCTTTATGTCGCTTGCGAATTCGGCTCACCTTTGATTGATAAACAACCTAATCAAGTGGTTTAAGGTAGGTCTTGACATTAAATTGCAGACCGAAGAGAGATCCATTCTTCTCTCCCGCCACTCTGCGCGTTTATCTTTTGAAGAGCTACCGTACGCTTGTTTGATTTAAGGTTTAAGTTCACTTGTGTTTTGCCTCGGTCTTGTTTTAATTGAAATTGTTTTTGTTAGTGCATGCGCACTCGTTCTTCTCCGTCAACAAGTCCTTTACGTGAACTCGTGCATACCTCGAGAAGACGTAATCGAAGACGTAATCGTGGGCATTCCGCCCCAATAGCCGGACCCGAGATTCGTGCTATTCCCGTTCCTCCCATTGTCACAATGGCGGAGGAACGTACCATGTGTGAGCTTCTCCAAGCACCCACCGAGGGTTACGGAGATGCTATTGTTGTTCCGGCAATCGTTGCCGATAGCTTTGAGCTTAAGACCGGGTTGCTATCCTTAGTAACTTCGAGTCAATATTTCGGATTTGAGAGGGACGATCCTCATTCCCACATTCGATGGTTTAACAAGATCACCTCCACCATCAAATACCGAAATGTACCACAAGATGCAATCAAGTTGCTTCTTTTCCCTTTCTCTCTCGAGGGGTCGGCCCGAACTTGGCTAGAAAAACAACCCCCTCGTTCTATTTTAACATGGGAAGATTTGGTGTCGAAATTTGTGAATGAATTCTTCCCTCCATCAAAAACCACAAGCCTTAAAAATGAAATCACCAAATTCACTCAAAAATTTGATGAATCCTTTAGTGAAGCGTGGGACCGTTTTAAAGAATTACTTCGCAAATGTCCTCACCATGGTTTCTCCGAGTTACATCAACTCGATACCTTCTATAATGGTTTGAACCATTCCGATCAAGACTGTTTAAATGCCGCCGCCGGTGGTAATCTCTTGTATCGGACGACTAAAGACGCTTTAGCCATCATTGAAAATAAGTCGAAGGTTCGTACTTCACGAAGCAAGCAAGTTGTTTCTCAAGTGAATGCTTCACCTTCTACTTCATCTCCCGTGAGTTCTTCTAGCACCGATGCTAAGATTGACAAACTCACGGAGGCTATTCAAGCTTTGGTTCTTTCCAAGCAAAAGAAACAATCTTCCCCACAAACTTCTTCACCCACTCAAGTCAAAGCGGTGGAAGAAACTTGTGTCACTTGTGGTGGTCCTCATGCATACTACAATTGTACTGCCACCGATGGTAGTCGATGTGAAGTTAATTCGGTAGTCGGGTCTCTCAATCAAGGAGGTAATCAATACCGTCCTCAAGGTGACCCAAACTATCGTGCTAACAATCAAAATGGACCACCCGGATTTTCTCAACCCAACAATCCAAATAGATTCAATCAAAAC
The DNA here is from genome assembly GCA_021014915.2 of Artemisia tridentata subsp. tridentata. Classification (NCBI taxonomy): domain Eukaryota; kingdom Viridiplantae; phylum Streptophyta; class Magnoliopsida; order Asterales; family Asteraceae; genus Artemisia; species Artemisia tridentata. The sequence continues at coordinate 118,204,353 of CP139507.1, forward strand.
CAACCGAGAGGGCAAAATGTTCAAAATCAATTTCAAGCCCCGATCAATCAATACCCAACCCAAGGGGGTAATTTCAATCAAAGCTTTCAAGCTTCTCATTACCAAGCCCCCGTTGGTTCCTCAAATGAACTTGCTAACTACATCAAGTTAAATGAGGCCAACATGAGGTCAATGCAAAATCAAATCACCACTTTGAAAAATGATTTTCAAACCTCAATGTCAAAACAGGGTCAAGAGCTTAAAAGTGAGCTCAGAAATACAAACTACAAAATTGATCAATCTCAAGGTAAAATTGAGAACATGTTTGCCAGTCTCATGAGTTCGATGAATCAAGGTTCAACTTCGGGAGCTCTTCCGGGAAATACCATTCCTAACCCGAAGGGTGAATTAAAAGCTGTCGCCACTCGAAGTGGTAAAACACATAATGGACCCTCAACTCCTATGCCCCCTCCACCGGGGGAGGTGAATCGGGATACCAAGGTGACAACGGACAAGGTGCATTTTTCAAGCCCACAAAGTACCGCACACGTCCAACCTTCGGTGGTCCAAACTCCAATTCCGGAACCCGATGTTTCGAAGACAAATTCTAAGCCTTCAATTCCATATCCTTCAAGGCTTAATGATCAAAAGCTTAAAGAGAAAAACAATCAACAAATGGAAAAATTCTTCCAAATCTTCAATGAGTTGCATTTTGACATAAGCTTCGCAGATGCTCTCGTTCTTATGCCCAAATTTGCATCTACACTCAAAAGTTTGCTAAGCAACAAAGATAAGATGACTGAGATGGCAAAAACCCCACTTAATGAGCAATGCTCGGCGGTTCTCAAAAAGCTTCCCGAAAAGCTCGGAGACCCCGGCAAGTTTTTAATCCCATGTGATTTCTCGGGGATGGTTCAATGCCCTGCCTTGGCCGATCTTGGCGCGAGCATTAACCTTATGCCACTCTCGATATGGAAGAAATTATCTCTTCCGGAGCTTGCATCTACTCGCATGACACTCGAGCTCGCGGATCGTACTATAACTCATCCGCTTGGAATAGCCGAGGATGTTGTGGTGAAAGTAGGAAAGTTTCACTTTCCTACTGATTTTGTTGTAGTAGATTTTGATGCCGATCCTCGAGTTCTACTCATTTTGGGTAGAGCTTTTCTAAGAACGAGTCGTGCTCTCATTGACGTGTTCGCCGAAGAATTGATCATTCGTGTTGAGAATGAAGAGATCACGTTTAACATTAATCAGGGGTCTAAATGCAACGTTGCTACTATTGATCAAAAATCTGAAAAAATTAATTCGAAACTTTCAAGATTTACGGTCAAAAGTGTTGCACAAAATCGTGCTAAGCTCAAAGCAACGAACATAGCCCCTGGTTCAAGTGAATGGTTCAAAAGTTGTAATGCGGAAGTTAAGAGTGTTTTTGATTACGATGAACACGAATCGGAGGATACAACGGAAGTGGTAAAAACTGCTAGCTCTAAGAGCACACCACTTGCCCCACCTTCAGAATCGGTTTGTCGTATTGATATTGCCAAAAATCCTACTTCCGCATTACTCATTTCCGACTCTTCCTATACTTCTCCTCCGTTTGTGGAAAGTGATATTTCTAAGGAAGAGATCGAGGTCTTCTTGTTTGATGCTCAAATTGTTGAGCCCGATGTTGATCCGGGGGGAGATGGCCCAATTTTAGAAAAGATGATTTTTGATGAACCATTGTTTGCTCTCCCCCCAAAGGATGATGTTGTTGTGGAAAAGTCGTCTTATCCTTCCGAGCTCGAGCTCGAGGATGCTTTTCCCGAATTTGAGAGTTTTGTGTTTGATGACAAAGAGGAGAGTAGTGGCAGTCCCACTTCTCATCCTGATTATTCACTCTTGGCTTATGAAGCCTTTAGATTTGATATCGATCATTTGGAAGAGACGGGAAGTGTAAATACCACTTCCCATTCTTATATGTCTCTTCCCGAGTATGATGTATTTCATTTTGATGAAAATGATCGATATCATGAGGAGTTCTCGATTGAACTCCCTTATGTGATATCTCCTCCTGAATATGATCATTTCTACTTTGATCTGGAGGATGATTCTAGTGTGGGGGGAGGTGTGTTCAAAGATTTACTTCTTGAAGATTTTATCCCAACCCTCCCTCCCGTTGAAGCCGATGATGCTTCTGATGATGAAGAGTTTTACATGATAATAACAAAAATCTTGCTTCTCTTCATCACATATGGTGTGATTGCTCCTTCCCTTTTCTCCTACGGGAATGAGGACACCATATTTGACCCCGGTATCGCCCTTAATAGTTTCTTCTATTGAAATACCACGGGTTTTATCTCATCGGTGTGGAACTTTCTCATGTTCAAGTGTTTATCCAAACAATTTGAATGAAAGTCCGATTGAGATTGGTTTCCACTTGCTTCCCCATGGACAAATGAATTCGGGGTCGAGTCAAGCTAGCGACTCGGTTAACAAAAACAGTAGCACACCATATGGGTTTTCACCCATATTTCTGACTTCTTTCTACTTTCTACCACCCTAGTGTGGGGGAAATGCCCCCCGCTGTTGTACATAAATTTCAAAAAAAATAAAAAAATAAATAAATAAATAAATAAATAAAAAATTTGCAAACACAAAAATAAAATAAATGGCCCGTAATATTTCCCTTTTACGTTCTCAGTTTCGGCATAACAGCCGGTACTTTGAATATTGAGGGCAATATTCATTTCTAGTGTGGGGGGAATTCTCACGAATTTAATCACGTATATATACCATCTAATTCCCCCGTTTTTGGCCAATTTTTTTTTTTTGGTGTAAGTGTTTTGCACTTACACAACAAATGGTTATCAGTCCACCATGTCTAACACACAAAAGGATTGGCTAATCCAAGAGCAAACGGCTCTTGGTAAAGATATATCAAATCCGTTTACGGCTTACAATTTGCCAAAAAATTGTATGGTATTCGACTCACCATATCCTAAAAAGATGAAGAGTTGGCTAGCCCGCAAGGTTATGGCTTGTGGTAAAGGCTTTGGAAAACCATAATTGGTAATCAGCTCACCAAAGATAATAAGTGTATTTTATCTAAGAGTTGGCTAGTCCAGAAGCAAACGGCTTTTGGTAAAGACAAATCAAATCCGTTGACAGCTGATGGTTTGCTCAAAATCATATGGTTATCAGTGTACCATAGTTCTTACTTGAACTGAAACATTTGGCTACTCCAGAAGTAATAGCTTTTGGTAAAGAGATTTCAAATCCATTAAATTTTTCATAAATAATTGCTAGGGACTAGCAATTGCTCAGTGTGGGGGATTTGATATGTGTCGTTTTACACATATCTTTTCGTCCAATTTTCGAGTCAAAACAACCAAAAACACTTTAAAACGATCAAATAATGTTAAAAATATCTTTGAAATGTGTTTTTGTATGCCAAATGATTGAAAAAGATTGAAAAACAAACAAATGTGCATAAATGGCAAGTTTAGTCCCTAAGCATTTGTTTTGTCAGAAAAATCACCAAAGGTCCTTTTTAATCATAAATTATCATATCTAGTCCTTTGATGAAAAGTTTGAATAAATGGCAATTTTGGTCCCTGATGTTTGCATGATTTACACCTTAGTCCTTGTGTTTAACCAAATTATCCAAACCACTTACTCTAAAAAACCTCAACCGGATCCCATCCCTTTAACCCTTAACCCACTTCTAACCGATCTACCCCTAAGCCCACAATTAATTAACACCGGCCCACAAGCCCACCAAAAATACCCAACCCATCAAACCTAAACCCGACCGACCCATCCTATAAACTAAACACAGATAAAGCAGCCATTCGGTCAAACCCCCAAATAGAAAAGTCAAAATCCCTAAACCCGGTCACTACCCTTCTTCTTCATCCTCACCTCTTTTACCCGATAAGCCAATCCCTCCCCCTACCTTTCACAACCTCCCATGCCCTTCACATGATGCCTTCTTCACGGGATGCATTGCCACCTCAGCGATCCGAGGGAAATAGAAGATGATCTACGGTTCAAGATTAAAGAAGTGGTCACCAAGAATTCATCCAAGGGCCATCAAAGAAGCACAAACAAGCGAATGGAGAGACACTCTCACACAACAAACACAAGTAGCTAGGGTTTTGTGTTTTTATTTTTTTTAGTAGTATAAAAAGAACTCGAGTAGCAGCCGAAAAAGGCTAGGATTTATTTAGCTTTTTTAAGGTATTTGTATTTTTCTTTTTAATGTAATTTAAATTTGGTTTTAATTAATTTCTATTTTTATTTGCTTAGTTTACTGCTTTGATTGATTATTTGTTCTTATTTTTACTGCTTTTATTCGCTTATAGAAGAAGGTTTATTTTAGCAGTTTTTTAATTTTAATATCAGTTGTTTTTCGAATCAGTCCTTATTTTATCTGCTTATGATATCAGTTTACTTGTTTGTTGATTTTTGTTTTCATTTTAGTTGTTGTCAGTTTATTTGTTTGGAGTAGTCGTTTGCGTTATTTGTTGTTTGTGTTTGCGATATTTGCGTTATTAGTTTAATATAAGTTCGTTACTGCTCTTGGTTTCTTTGTTCTGCTTTTAGTTTTAGTCTAGCTAAAGTGGTGAATGATTTAGTTTTGTTCTGCTCTTGGTGTTTATTGTTTATGTTTATGTTGGTCACAGTTGGATTCGGATTTGGTTGTTTAGGCTCTAATGTTTGTGTTTTGAGTTTGCGGCAATTTCATTTTCTTGCTAATTTGATTAAAACTAGTTAAGATAAAACTTTGTTCAAAACTGAATCAACTGATTCTTGGTTTGTGTTTGAGTTTTAGAAACATGTTTAGTTTAAAAACAACTTGTTAAGAATAGTTAAAAAGGGTCATCAGTTAAAGTATCAAAGTTGCTAGTTGGATTTTTTTTGCAAAAACAGTTTGTTAAGTTTAAAAAGTTTTTTTTGTAGTATTGTTTGTTTAAAGTCAAAGAAAAAAAAATATAGCAATACTGACCAACCTGGGGTTCGAACCCAGGTCAGTCAGCACACCAACATCACAACATTACCACTGCACCATTTGCTTCTTTTAGTTTAATCTTACATATTTAATTTAAAACACCTTTTGCCTTTCCTTTCCTTTATAAGCTTAATTGAAGCAGTCAGCTTAATTTTAGCTTATTTCCAAAAGCTTTTTCACTTTTTAAATTTTTCTTAGCTTTCTGGTAGTATAAAGTATTTTCAGGAAAATTTTCAGATTTTTAAAAATAGTTTTGGTATTTTTAGCAATTTAAAATAGTTTAATAGTTTTTAATTTATAAAAAAATTATTAAAAAGTCAAAAAAATTTTTTTTTTTTTTTTTTTTTTTTCAAAATTTTCTTTTTATATTTAAGTCGTAGGAAAATTAATTCGGTAGTCGTAGGGCTAATATTTTTAGAGTTCACTTTTATTTTTGCGCGTTAACGTTAATTTTAATTAAAACGTGCGTTTTTAGTTTTAAATACCTTTTGCGTTTCATTGCTTTGTGTAATATTACCACAACACCAAATAATCTCTAAATCAAATCATCAAGCATTTTAATTCCGAACCTAAAACGTAATCCTCGATTCACACCTCGCTGGGACACGACCCGGGTGATCACTTGCCCGGTATCACACACATCACATTCACGGGTTTTGCAAGTTTGACTTTTCCTAAGGTTTGACTTGTCATTTCCCAAAGTATCACGTGTGCACGATACTATATTTATTTATATATATACTACACATGGATCAACGCTAGCCGTTAGAGACTTTAAAAAGTTCTTTAGCAGAAGAGGTAGGTTTGTTAGGCAACCTCGTGATGACAAGAAGTAGTCACACAAGAACCTAGTTGAGAAGAAAGGGACGAGTGATAGGAAATGCTTTACATGCGGAGATCCTAATCACCTAATAGGAGAATGTCCCAAACCACCGAAAACCAACAACCAAAGAACTTTCATAGGAGGCTCTTGGAGTGATAGCGGTGAAGAAGAAGAGAAGAAGCCCAACGATGAAACATGCCTAATGGCTCAGGCTTCGAATGAGGTACATTCCGACTCTTCTTATTATAGTGATGATAATTCGTCAATAGATGACAATAGTTTACATGACGAATATAATAAGCTATGCGAAATAAGTTCTAAAATTTTAGATAGAAACAAAACACTAAAATTAAAATTGCATGAACTTGAAGTGCAAGTTTTAGAACTAAAGGATCAAGTCAAAAGACTTGAGAAAAATAAAGAAGTAGACGTAGGATGTAGGTCATGCATAAGTCTTCAAGTAGAAAATGAAAAACTCAAAGAAAATGCTTTAAGGGTCATTAAGTTTGAAAAAGGGACAAAGTCACTTAATGATATGCTTGAAAACGTTAGGAATAGTGAACATGCCGGAGCGGGCTTAGGATTTGACCCGAATAAAGCTTCGACAAGTAAAATTTGTCAAAACCTCAAGTTCTGTCAAACAGGTGGACGGTACCACTAAAGGTACAGACGGCACCATTAAATTTAATGGTACCGTGTGGTACTGGAGACAAAACTGAGTCGAATTTGAAAAATAATTCAAGTCCTAAACCAAGTCACATAGTTGTAAATGGTACCAAAGTACCTATTGCTAGTATAAAGGAAGTCAAAAGCTTTTACAAACCCTTGTCAACCCCCAGGCTTGGCTTTGTAAAACCCGATACTAGGTCAAAGACTCCTCCACCTAGAAAAATAAATGTTCCTAAACCTCGGTCAAGAACTCCTCTACCGAGAGGTAACTCAAGAAGACAAAGTTATCCAAGTAACTATCCCGTAACTTGGAATAACCATCAACTACAAAGTTACTTACCATGGGAAATTTGTCCTCCGTTCCAACATCCTAACCAAATGCAACTAATGCATGGGATGTTTAATACTAACAACTTTGGACCCATGAGATATTGGGGACCAAATGTTTGAATGTTTGTTTTATTCAATAGATATGCTTGGGAATCGACTTGGAGCCTGACGAATGGGTCAAGGATAGTGGATCCACTAATCATATGACGGGTAACCGAAGTCTATTCTCATCATACAAGGAATACAACGGAGGTAATGTCACATTCAGTAGCAAACTTAAGGGCAACATAATAGGCAAAGGTACGATTACTCAAAACTCCCTCACTATTAGAGATGTTGAGCATGTAGATAACTCAATATTTAACTTGCTTAGCATTAGTCAAATGATAGGCAATAAGTGTAGAGTTATATTCTCCGAAGAGGGTAGTGAGATCATTAAGAATGGTAAAACCATAGGCAAAGGAGTTAGGAGGAATGACTTATTTGTTAGGAAAATAGGAAATAAGCCTCAGGATAAGATTTGCTTAGCAACCATAGATGATAATTCCACTCTATGGCATAGGAGATTAGGTCTCGCCAATATGCGCTTGATACAATCATTGGCATCTAAGGAACTAATTAGAAACCTACCTAAGATTAAGTTTGATAGACACTTTTGTGACGCTTGTAAAGTTGGAAAACAAGCTCATTCTAGTCACAAAGCTAAGAATATGGTCTCAACCTCTAGATGCCTAGAACTCCTTCATATGGACTTATTTGGTCCATCCGCCGTACGGAGCTACGAAGGAAATTACTACACCTTAGTAATAGTTGATGACTACTCTAGGTATACTTGGACTAGATTTCTTAATACTAAGACACAAGCTTTCGAGAAATTCGAAATCTTTAGTAAGAAAGTCCAAAATCAACTAGGGTGTACAATAGTCTCAATTAGGACGGATCATGGTCGGGAATTTGATAATGAAGTGCAATTTAGAGTATATTGTGATGCTAATGGTATTACACACAATTTCTCGGCTCCACGCACTCTACAATCAAATGGGGTAGTTGAGCGGAAAAATCGTACTCTACAAGAAATGAGTAGAACGATGTTGAATGAACAATCAATTCCGCAAAAGTTTTGGTGTAATGCGGTGGACACCTCAACTTACATACTAAATAGGATTCTAATTAGACCTATCTTAGGAAAAACACCATACGAGATCTTGAAAGGTAGAAAACCTACCCTAGATTACTTTAGAGTGTTTGGAAGCAAGTGCTTCATACTAAACACCAAAGACTACCTCACCAAGTTTGACCTAAAGTCTTACGAAGGTGTCTTCCTAGGTTACTCCCAAAATAGTAAAGCCTATGTTATCCTAAGCAAGGAATCAATGAAAGTCGAAGAATCACTCAACGTGACATTCGATGAAAGTCCTCCACCAACTAAGACATCACCTTTGGTGTATGATGACTTAGATGAGGAAGAAGCCATTAAGGTTAATGGAAAGAAAACCTTAGATAATGACATTGAGGATAAGATAGTTGAAGTTGACGAAGTTGTCAGCATTAAGGAATCCAAGAACCATCCTATTGAAAATGTCATAGGAAACCTAAACCAAAGAACCCTTAGGTCACAAGCTCAAAACAAAAGTAATTTCTTTTGTTTTATATCAACCGTAGAACCTAAGAATGTCAGTGAAGCGATTAAGGATGAAAGCTGGGTAGTTGCCATGCAAGAAGAGCTTAATCAATTCACTGCAAACCAAGTTTGGGATTTAGTACCTCCACCTAAGAATCAAACCATCATAGGAACTAAGTGGGTGTTTAGGAATAAACTTGATGAAAATGGCGTCGTAACTAGGAATAAGGCAAGGTTAGTAGCAAAAGGCTATAAACAACAAGAAGGAATAGACTACGATGAAACTTATGCACCCGTAGCAAGATTAGAGTCTATTAGGATACTCCTTGCCTATGCTTGCGCCTTAGACTTTAAATTATACCAAATGGATGTGAAAAGTGCATTCCTAAATGGTTATATCAACGAGGAGGTATACGTTGCACAACCTCCGGGATTCGTTGATTTCGAGAAACCGAATCATGTTTATAAACTCAAGAAAGCACTCTAAGGTCTCAAATAAGCTCCTAAAGCTTGGTACGATAGATTAAAGGCATTATTAATTGAACATGAATATACCATGGGAGTGGTTGAAAACACACTTTTCACGAAGAAACATAATTCACATCTCATCATTGTTCAAATATATGTCGACGACATCATATTTGGCTCAACTTGTCCAGAACTGTGCGATGATTTCTCTAAGATCATGCGTGACGAGTTTGAGATGAGCATGATGGGCGAACTAAATTTCTTCCTTGTTCTACAAATAAAACAAATGGAAGATGGTATCTTCTTTAATCAATCTAATAGTAAGGAGATGCTTAAGAAATTTAGTTTAGAAGAGTCTAAGCCCATGAAAACTCCTATGTCCACGGAAATTAAACTCACGAAAGATGAAAAAGGTGAGTCCGTGGATAGCACTAAGTATAGAGGTATGATAGGAAGTTTATTATACCTCACGGCAAGTAGGCCCGACATCATGTTTAGTGTCTGCCTTTGTGCTCGCTTCCAAGAGGATCCCAAAACCTCTCACCTTGAAGCGGTTAAGCGTATCTTTCGATACATTAAAGGCACTATACACTTGGGATTATTCTATCCCAAGGGGACCGGTGTAGAAACTGTTGTCTATGCCGACTCTGATCATGCGGTAGATTATGTGGATCGAAAAAGTAGGAGTGGCATTTGTACCTTCATGGGTTGTTGTCTAACTTCTTGGTTCTCCAAGAAACAAACGGCTCTTGCTATCTCCACGACCGAAGCCGAGTACGTAAGCGCCGGAAAGGCATGTCAACAAGCACTATGGATGAAACAAGCTCTTAATGACTATGACATCCATCTAGACGACGTTCCCATTATGTGTGATAATAAAGATGCTATTGACTTGAGCAAAAACCCCGTTCAACACTCTCGTACTAAACACATCGAAATTCGTCACCACTTCCTTCGCGATAACGTTCAGAAAAGAAACATTTCTATTGAGAAAGTTCCCTCTCAAGACAATATCGCCGACATCCTAACCAAACCTCACAACCCAAAATTCAATTACACCCTTTCAAGATCATATTCAAGGCATTGATTCTCAAAATTACCAACTACTTTCACCTTTTCAATATGAGTTGTAAGTCATTTAACTCTATTTTTCTTTAATCTTGAGTCTAGGGTTTGTTCATACATAAAAATTGAATTGGGGTTTTTCAATTTTAATTGAGTCTCTATGAAATTAGAACCAGGATTAGACAATGCATAACCTTCATGATCCCCTTAACATAGGATTTGCATAAACCCACTTAAATCACGCATTTTGGTTCAAACCTTACTTTTATTAGATTAAGAGGAATCATGTTTAGGAAACTTGAAATTTGGATTAGGAGTCATTAACATCCTAACTTTTCAAAATTTTGGCGCCAAAACTTTCAAGTCGTCCAAACACCCCAATTCAATCATTTTCGAAAAATTTCACGAAACTAGGATCATGAAACATTTTTAATGCATCGTTGATACAAACTAAAAATGTTTTTCTCATGCATACATGATCTCACGAATATTGATTGAATTACATAACCAATATGTATTTATCAACATATTCGTTTGAGCAAAAGTAAAGATTAGGAGCGTTTGGGTAATCTCATTATTTTTGTTATAGAGTCGAGATTACCGCACCTCCACATAGTTTGCATATAGGCACACACTAGGCACATGTCTTTAAATGAAATATTCTCAATGTTAATCTTTGATAAATTTTTCATAGGTAACAAGAGATTTCACATGTTTGATTAGGATCATGAACTGACAGCCGAATACATTACCAAACCATCACTTGAACCAAACACCCCACTTTATCACATGCAAAGCTTCCGTCACCTAGAGTCTCGTCTCTTCCACGAAGGACGTATTGTCGAGCCCTCCTTTCTTAATCATGATCATATCCAAACCATGTTTCAAGAAATCGGATTCGATTGCTTGTTTCGGATTAATGATCTAATCTGTCATCTGTTTGTCCTTGAGTTTTATAGACAAGTTAAACTCGTACATAACGAGGATCAAACTTTGTCTCTCCAATTCGTAATACAAAACCAAAAAATCTCATTCACTCTTGACCAATTTGCTAACATTCTTGAACTTTCGAACCATGGACAATGTTCCTACATGGAAGGTTGGTCTCTCAAAGCCCTCACGAGTCATTAAATTGAGTCTGGTCCTTACAATACCCTCATTCCCACTCCCTGTGCGATTAAAGAGCACATTCGTCTTCCTCAAAAAGTTCATGGTTTTCTTAAAGAAAACGGTGAAATTGAGTTCCGTGAGTCTCATGAGTATGACTTAGATCCACTCAAAGTCTATGTTGATGAAATTCATCCACATCTACGTAGATGGATAGAAGTCATCCGTGAAAATGTCTTTTGTCTTCCTCACAACCGTGAGCAACTTCCGGCGTGTTGTGCTCATATGTTGTATTGTCTAGTCACCGAGCAACCCTACAATCTCGCTTACTTTGTGGCAAGGAGAATTGTCGGTGTCAGAGGTCGACTAAATAAGGCGATACCCTATGGCATGTTGTTGACTAGTCTATATCGTTTTGTCATGAATTCATTCCCTCACCTCTAAAACAATCGATATTTCCTTGTTGAATCCACCATGGCTCCTCTAAACCAAAACACCTACACCTCTCTATATTGGGAATGTACATCATCTCAAGGAAATCATGATAATAGTTCTGTATCATGCTATGATGTTTCGTCGAGTGATGATGAATGAGGGTATGCTCAAGCCAATGAAACTATTTTTAATTAGGATTTTTCTATGTTAAATTACATTAGGGATTAATACTCTTTGTTGTTTTGCATGCTTGACATTTCATCTATCACCTTGCGTGAATACTTTTATGTGATATTTGGATGATAGTTTATTTTGTCCCTTATGTTTGCATGCTTATAGATTATCTTAGCAATTTATATGATAATCTTTATATGCTAGGAGTGGCTTAATATGGGACACATTAGGCAAATAAATCTTTAGTGATTTGAGGCAACAACATTTCCTGCAAATAGTTCCCCTAGGAAACTCCCTTAGCTGCCCAGAACTAGCCTGCACAGGAAAATTCGTGACTCCAATGTCACGGTACCGTTAAATAGGCCACGGTACCGTTAAATTTAACGGTACCTTGTGGTATTTAGTGGTACCGTGCCCTTGTTTGATGAATTTTCACTGTTTCCTCTAGATCCCTGAACCTCAAACCTCAAACCTGCAAATTTTGCAAACTCACATACACTTCAAGATTCCCTTACTACACCATAGGACACTACTATCACCTTTAATTCAAATCCCCCAATTCTTGCCTATATAAGGCCTCACCCTTGCAAGCTTATCTTGCATTTTCAACCTCACAACACTCACTCACCATGTCTTCCACACAAGGATCAACAAATCATATCTCCAAGAAACCTAGGTCAACCATAAAGACCACTAAGCAAACCTCTCTATGTTGATCTTACAAAAGATGATGAAGTCACAACACCACCTTCCCAAGCCACTCCCAACTCACCATCTCCACCTAATGCACCTTGTAAATATCAAAATCACTAACGAAATACACAAGAAACACATAATCTGGGGGTCGGGGATGCTCAAAATAAAGGTTAAACATGGCTTATTAGATTAAAGAATGGGGTAAGGTGTGTGTGTTTTCTAGAGAGAGAAAGTAGAAAACAACACACACCTTGAAATACAAAGAACATCCAACCTTACTTGTTGAGACAAGTAAGGTATATATAGCATCACAAGTGACGCCCTAGTTACTATGGGTGGGCTTCGGTTGGGCTTTGGCTCATGGGCCTTAGATTACAAGCTTATTTATCTATTCTAGTCCAAAAGCCCAACACTAAATCCCTAATACATATAACTAAATGCAATTCCCGAAAATGACAAAACTTTAAAGCTAACACACCTTCCAAAACATCCTCTACTTACACAACATCTTCATCATCTCCTTCTCTCAACACCATGCCATCATCTATGGACTACACACTCTCACCCATCACTCAATTGGATTATGCCATGCCAACCCCATCATCAACTAACTCTCCACCACCTCCTTCCCCAATCATGGGATAACCAATGTAATACCTGAAATTCTAAAACATGCAAAATGACCAAAATGCCCCTACAATTTTAAAATTTGATTAAAATGCATATAAATCACCAAATAAATCCCAAACCTTCAGGAATGAACTAGATATGAATCAAAATAATTTTTGTGATTTCATTTTAATATTTAGAAAAGTATAATATACAAAAAATAATTATTTGACCGATTATGTATTTATTTCGTGTATTAATAAGTATTAAAAATACAAAATAAATAGAATAAATACAAGATAAATGCAAATAAAATTAGAAAAAGATCACAATCAGTATTTGACCTTAATTAGACTTGCTTGGGCTGAAAAATATGATTCCTTATCATATATACACGTTTTCCTTATTTATATATATATAATATATACCGAAAACCCTTAAAACCTTTACCAAAAATCGTATAGCCTCAAATCGACCAAGGAAAATTCGTGGCTTATTTTTCTGGAGTTCTACATACTCTAAGGAGGCTGGGAAAAATAGTTTGGAGGTTGTGGGTTCGTTCGTGGATCGTTGGAGCTTTTGTTTGTCGAATATAAGTTAGCCGAGAGGTATAATTTGATTCCTTTTGTTTTCACGTTCTAAAATATTTTTAGTATTTTTCTAGCACCCTATATATCATATATAATCTGTATAAAATAGTAGAATCGAATCATGCAAGCTAAATCAATCGAACGAATTTTTAATAACCCTTAAACCCTAAATCGACCTAAAATTATGGAAACAGGCCATGCGAATTTTTGAGGTCTGGTTATTATTTTTCTCAGGTCCTTTATACATCATATAACATCAGAAAAATAGTCCTCATAGTTGTCGAAGCCTAGAAACTCAGTTTGGGAATTTATTTATAATCGGGTTAAAAAGAAAAAGAAAATAAAAGAAAAAGGAAATCGAACTAGAGTTAGGGTTAGGATTTTTGGTCTTGGATCTGATTAAATTAATGTTTTAAGGTTAAATTAATGCTAGTAATGATTTGGTGAATTTAGGGTTAGGGTTTGGTGGATTTTGGTATTAACCGATTTGATTTTAAAAGTGTAAGGGTGTGTTTCGTAATTTTTCAAACATGTGGGTTATTTTTATAAGTGGTATTAGATTAGTGGTGAATTGAGAAAAATATAATATGAGGGTGTCATGTGTTAGATTTGCAACTAAAAGGGTTTAAATAGAAATTATGTAATTATGTAATCCGATTAGAATTAATTAAAATTAAGGGGTTAAACTTGTAAATTATGAAAGTTAAGGGCTGTTTTGTACATATATTTAGTGAAAGGGTAATATGTGTAATTTTGGATAATTAAAGGCTTAATGTGTAAGTATGAATAACCTAAGGTTTAAATTGTAAGTTAATAAGTAATAAGGACCTATCTTGTAATTAATGTAAGTCAAGGGTTTAATTGTGACATTTGTAAACTTGAAGGATTGAATAAGTAAATATTAGTAACTTATGGGTTAATTGTATAAAATATGGAAGGTGTGATATTTACACTTTAGACCTTGAACTTTGGTATAATCACATTAAAACCCTAATTTATAGGAAGTTATCGTATTAAACCCTAATCTTATAAGATTAACATTTTAAGTTCATAAGTGATTCTAAATGATGAAGATAACCTTAAATGATGAATATTCCTAAATATAGGAAGTTACTAAAAGATGAAAGCTATTTAAAATGAAAAGTCAATTAAGAAGAAGTAATCTGATTTGAGATAAGTTGTTAACCATAAAATGAACCTAATTCTGGTGTAAGGAGAAGTGAACTCTTCCTCATTGTGACTCTTCTTTGTGATTCCATTACTTTGCTAAGGTACAGATATTCTGCCCTTCTTGTAAGGAGCCTTCGTTTCTCTTGATCTCTTGTTTTGATTCGTTTAGGATTTCCCAAGCCATTGCTATGTTTCCCTTGTATTGTGAACCTTGTCTTGAACCTTTGCTTTGAACTCTTGTCTTGATCCTTGTTCTGAACCTTGCCTTGAACCCTGCTATGTTTCTTTTGATATTTGACATGATCTGTTCATCACCTGGTAACCTGAATGATTAAGACCCTTGGATACTTGAAGGTTCATAGGATTTTATAACTGTTTTTCTTATTTACATATGAAGAGGTTTTGAACATTTCTTTTAAAGACTTTTATTATGAAAACTGTTTTAACGATCGCTTTTATTAAAACCATTTTAAAAAGATTTCTTTTAACGAATTGTTATGAACCTTCTGGTATTTGACTTTTCTGATATTGACCTCCTGATAGTGAACCCCGGCATTGATCTCCTGCTATGAACCTTGATATGAACCTTGCCATAAAACCTTGACTTGAACCCTAATATGCTTGATATTGTAATGGGATGAGAAAACCTTTCTATTTATTTATGAAAATGTTTTAAGAAGACCATTTTTAAAACTATCTTATTGGAAACTATTTTAAAGACTATTTTTCTGAAAACCATTTTAAATATACTATTGTTATGAAAAACCATTTTAAAGGATTATTTTATGGAAACTATTTTAAAAGGATTGTTTTTAAATGAACTTTTAAATTGAACCTTTACTGTATACCTTTGTTACGATCTCTTGTCTTGACCCTTGACCTGCACCTTGATAAACTCGATTGGAAACTTGACTTGAACCCCTGATATATGACTTGACTTGAATCACTTGTTAAACCTTGAACTTGAACACTTGATACTTGATACTTGACCCTTGACCCACAGTTTGAGATTACGAGCCATACTAGGCATGAGGGTTTCATGTCCTTGTCATTGATGCACCGATGACTTGACTTTTGGGTAGGAAAGTGATTACCTATCCCGTCCCTGCCATGACTTGATACTTGACTTGTGCGTAGATGAAGACATTGTGGCAGCCTACAGGGGCGCATGGATGCATCCTAGATTTGTACTTGACTTGACTTGACTTAATTACTTGTATTACTTAGTGACATGATGGGTGTGTGCGATACACATCATTCACTCTTGGGAGCTCATGACTCCAACCCTTGGAGGTATCCCCTCATATTGTACTTGGTACCGAGGTCACCCCTCCGTACACCTTGCTTGACTTGATTGGATTTGTTCTGGGCTCGTAATAGATTTCTGTTTCTGTTACCCTATAACCTATGCTTGATTTGACACTTGACTCGACTTGAATTGAACGTTGGGCTGGTGGTGGGTTATGGTTTCCTTTACACATACCTATTGTGACCATTTCTTGATAACCTGTTCTATTTTCTTTCCTGACTCTTGTTATACCTTGTACCATTTCATTACTTCACTATTCCTTTACTACTGCTTTGTATCGTTATATCTGTTCACTGAGCTTTCGTAACTCAGCCGCATTTCTTTTCCTGCGGCAGGTTTTAGTTGGAAGCTGGGTATGAGTGGAGAGTACTTGGGCTTAGAAGACCGTAATAGCTTTTGAAGATGATTAGAAGAACCTTAAATTAGACGTAGAAGATATTGAATTGTAACCTTGTAGTTTCAGATTTTCCTTTGTAACCCTCGAATTCCATTGTATTATTAATGTCAAACGCTTATGTTTGTTATGATTTGTAACCATTGTTGTGACGTCTCTGCCCTTGTCGGGTCGGGGTGTTACAACCAATCCAACCTCATCCCTTTGATCTACATAGTGCTAATTGTCTATGTTGCCTCCACAACCGTAACCTCATCTTCTCCTTGAGGGATGAGATACATTTCATGTTCTCCTATGTGGAGCATCTCTTGACACCACCACCACCCCCAATCATGTCACCATCTCCACCACCTCCTAGCCCACAAAACTAAACATGTTCATGTTTAGTTCTCACCAATAAACCTTTAAGACCCTTTTGGAAATGAAGCTTGCCTCTAGTCATTAAGGATTTATGCTTCTTGTTGTGTCTCTTTATGTTTGTTATGTAGTCATACCTATGTATGACATTTATTCTTATGAATGAATGGGCTTTTCATGTAGTTGTTTTATTTTTTTGTGGTGATTGGCTACTTAGTCATATTTTTGCGGTTGGATATTTGTCTTACTTGCTACATGAAGTCACAACACCACCTTAGTGTCCTCCAAACGAGGGGGAGCCGGAACCTTTTTGCTTCGACAAAAAGGGGGAGAAATGGGATATAAACTCATTAAAAACTTGTTAAAATTAATTTTAACTTAAAATGAGTTTAGGTTTTGTCATCATCAAAAAGGGGGAGATTGTTGATGCAAATAATGTTCTAAAAACGTTATTTATATCTTTCGATAACTTCACGTTTTAAGGATGACCAAATGTGAAATCACGTTACGTTAAAATTAACATAAACACGTTTTTAGTCGAAAGATCCCATTTCTACGCAAATCACTCTAGGTATGCACAAACAAATTGACAACTTGACAAATGATCAAAGAAGTGAATTTGTGTTTAAAACTTCACATTTTTAATGTGACAAAACATTTTTTCAAAAATATAATTTACAACTATTTTTGAATAATTAAGAAATGTTTTATTGGAAAAATAATTTCAAATAACATAACAGCTATTTTCCCCCCAAAATCAGCTCCAAACTTCCCCAAATAAATTTTCACCAGAAAAGACAAAAAGTGGAGCGTTTTTGTCTGGCACGGTACCACTAAATTTAGTGGTACCGTGTCTGATTTAGTGGTACCGTGTACCTATAACGGCTAGAATTTTTCTGCCTATAAATACCAGCCCACTTCACAGTTTTTGGGTATCCTTTTTCACACAGAACTTTCTGAGTTCAATACCCTTATCACATTTTCTCTTCTTGATCATTTAGTTTAGTTTTTCTTTTGTTTAAGAGTGATCCAATCATCCAACCAAGTGATCCTCTTCATTCCTCTTCTAGTGCAAGAGAATAACACAAGGTATCCACGAAGATACAAAGTGTTGTAGTTGTAGGTAGAGCACTTGTAACATTTGTTACACACTTGATTGTATCATAGTATACATCAAGTCTATTTTTCTTTTGAGAGTTTGTGAGAGAAGATCATTGTGATCTTATAGAGATATTGAATATCTCTTATAGCTTATGAGCTAGTGTGTTGATCAAGTTGATCAAGTGTAGATAGGATAGATTGAGTCAAGTGAGGGTTGATCATTGTGATCTTGTCGAGATCTTGGAGATCTCTTGAAGCTTGTGAGCTTGAGTGATTGATCAAGTGGATCAAAGGTAGATCGGGTAGATCGAGTCTTGTGTGTTGATTGTGTGAAGTAGAAAGGATCTGGTAGATCGTGGTAGATTGGTGCTAGCTAAGATTAGCACTCGACATTTAGCTTAGTGTCGGAAATAGGATAAGCGACGTTGTACGGTTTTCTCCGCCTGAAGGGAGGTTTGTTGACATAGTGCTTGAAACTCTCGAGTGTGGTACTCGGGGAGTGGAGTAGGGCGAAAAGAGCTTCGTGACCGAACCACTATAAATCTCTTTGTCCCGGTTTGATTTTTCCATCTATTTCCTTTACTTCTATTAGTTACATTAGATAGTTTAGTTTAATTGTTCATATTGGTGTTGATTGATTACACATAAGATTCGAATCAAAGTGTTTCAATAGTAGAGTTTTTAAGAAGATCTAAAAACCGGTAAAACTATTCAACCCCCCCTTCTAGTTTTCCACAGGTCTGAAATGATGTATGTCAGCAGCCAGCTGCTTCGCTTGTATTGCAGTTCCCTAGGTATATAAAATTATTGTTAGAATAAAGTAAAATGTACTGCTGTTTGCATAATATTAAGTATAGTGAAATAACCTGCCTGTCAATAAGATTGCACGATACCTTTCTTAGTTTTCTGTAGGATATCGACTGTCATGTACGTATACTTTGAACTATTATTTTCTCTCTATCTCCAGGTTTAAGGTCTTCGATTGGTGTTAGTTCCATGCTGCAATAAGCAAGTTATTAAAATATTAGGAGATAGATTTTAAAAAAATAAGGAAAGAAAACCAATAAATAAATAAATAAATAAATACGCAAAAAATAAAAAAATAATAAAAAAAAATAAAAAATAAAAATAAGAATAAAACTTTTGAATGCAACTTTCATGTTTAATATATTGTGCAATCTAATAGTGGTTACTTAAACCTCTGTCTCAGCAATTGTGTTGAGGAAGTCTTTATATACCATGTTTTTGGTTGTATTGGGTGGGTGGTTAGTCTGTGTTTTTGTAAGGATTTTGAGGCCGTTGGGCGTTGTAGCTCGTGAGAGTGCAACATAAAGTTGCCCATGTGCGAATATAGGTTCTGGTAGGTAAACTCCAATCTTGCTTAGAGACTGTCCCTGGCTCTTGTTGATTGTCATTGCATAGCAGACCTTCACTGGAAATTGTTTCCTTTTGAAAATAAAAGGCATGTTGGGATCTGTCGCTTTTAGCGTAATTCTTGGAAGAAAAACTTTTTCTCCAATCATGTTGCCTGTGATTATTTCTGCCTGTATTAGGTTTGACAGTAGTTGTGTCACAACCATTCTTGTTCCATTACATAATCCACACCCTAAATCAACGTTGCGAAGTAGCATAATCGGAGTTCCAATTTTAAGCGACAATTTGTTTGGTGGGAAACCGGGGAATTTGAGTGTATTTAGGAATTCTGGCGGATATAGTAGCTCATTTGCAGCACCGTCTTTTCCAAGAGGAATAGCCTCATCAGAACTTATGTATGTCGTGGTTTCTCCTCTGACCAATGACAGAATTTCTGTGTTAATTGCATCGGTTGTTTCATTCTTAGGACATACAATTGCCTTTTCCTGTAAAACTTGTGCAGTTGGTGATTGCAACGTGTTTTCGTCATAGATGAAATTAATAAGCGCTGGTAGACCCTCGTTGGTATCTGGAATTAGGTATTCTTCAGGAATTGTGACCCAACTGGCATTTTGTGGATCTTCTTCATCAGGGTTCCCTGTTTTACCATCTCCTATGTCTAGTAACCATGAAGAAAATTGTGCCATTTTGTTTCTTTCCGGATCGTCAAGTTCCCTTTGTAGAAGCCACATGTTTTGTGTCAATCTGCATACTCTAAAATGGCGCCAAAGGTATGAAGATGTTATTGATGCAACCACTATATCTGACTTTGTCCCTTTTTTTTTCACCGGTAATGTTTGTCGAAAATCACCACCTAGCATTACTGATTTGCCACCAAATAGTTTATCTGGATTGCTGAGAACATCTTTAAGAGTTCAATCAAGTGCTTCAAAGCATCTTCGGTCATTCATCGAGGCTTCATCCCAAACAATCAAGTCTGTGTCTGATAGTAGTTGTGCAAGCAGCGTCTTTTTTTTTAACATGACACATTGACTCATTTGTTAGCTCAAGAGGCACTTTGTATCTTGAATGGGCTGTTCGGCCAGATGGAAGCAACAAAGAAGCAACTCCAGAAGATGCAACAGCTAATACTATCTTTCCTTCCGAATGCAGCTTATTGATTATTGTCTTCCATAAGAAAGTTTTGCCAGTTCCTCCATGTCCATATACGAACAGTAACTCTTGCTTATTGTTATTGCATGAGTCAACAATAAGATTGTAAATTGTTTGTTGGTCTCAATTTAGTTTCTTAACAGCAAATGCAACTTCTTCTTTTAACTCGTCACGGTTGTAATTTTTTTCTTCCATCAACAATTTATTCTTCAAGTCGTCTAGCAACTGTTTTGGAGGCAACTGTAGACCAAAGTCTGTAACTGACTTGGAACAATTGTTGAATATCATTTCTAACTCATATAGGACATATCCCTTCATTTCTGGTTCATTGATGTGAAGATTTTTTATATGAGTCATGTGAGACGCTTTTGTTGGAATATCGTCAGTAATTAGTGTCCAATGCTTTTCCCATAATTTCACTGTGTTTGAAACTTCACAATAAAGCAATATGTGAGCGAACAATGTGCGTAACTCTCCTGCTATTGATGAAATAGCTGCTTCTTCCAATGCTATATCCCATTCTCTATCATCCTTAAGTAACCCCATCGCTTGGCATGCGGCTCGGTATGTAGGGAAAACTGTGTTGTTGACTGTGCGTACATCAACAAACGATTTGCAACCCTTCTGGTGACATAAAAGCATTCTGAAATAGAAGAGCTCACCTGCAGCAGGATGCACATATGCGAGTCTTCCAATCGATGATCTTGTCCTGTGTTTTCTAGGCCTCCATATTTTTGAGATCTCATACCAAACAAATGCAGAAGGGAAATCTAAGTACGTAAGCTGTTGGCCTTCTTCAGATGAATTATTGAACGTAAACCGTTCAGTAAGTGTTGTTAGTGTTCTTTCTTCATCACTTACAACATATCCCAAAGGTTCTCTGTCACGGAAACTGATCTTTTGCATACCTTCAAAATGAACGGCGAGAATCTGCACAGCTGGTTCACGGTGATGTATCGGAAAGTTAAATATTCACCAGCAAGCTTCGTGAGGACATATAAAGCGGCCGTCTATGAAATTTTTGATTTCGTCAACCTGGATCCCTAGAACGCCTGCTAATGTTGATGGCTGACCTATTGACCTTCCAATGCGTGCTGCAATTCTGTCACTGCCTTTGGATATTTATTTGAATAAGTACTTTATCAGCATACTCCACCCGCAATATTCAACATTTATATGTGCATGAAACATAAGGCAGAGCTGTCTGTTATATGGAACAACATACGTGTTATCCAACCTCACTTTGTTTCTGACCACGTAAGTTTCACTCTTTCTTCTTTGGTAATGTACATGACCATTTTTGTCAAAGAATGTCTTGTCACTGTATTTTTTAGGAAATTTTTTTGTGCAGCTACCTTCATGCGTACATGGAGCATCTACATTGGCTAGTCCACATGGTCCGTGTATCATCATCTCAGAAACAACTTTAAATCCTTCTGGATCTGTTGTTTTATCAGGTAATTCTGAAGAAATGAATCTGTCTACATCTTCCGGTGATTGTATTTTGTCACGTGAATGGAGCCATAGTAGAGTGTGACAATGCGGTAGCCCACGTTTCTTGAATTCTATTGTGTATAGGACTGCATCATTAATCATAGAGAAAGAAATTATGTTAGCTAAAGTTAATATATATATATATATATATATATATATATATATATATATATATATATATATAATATATATATATATATATATATATATATATATATATATATTAATCATATATAATATATTTTATGCATTTTTTTTTTCTTTCTTTTTTTTTTTTTTTTTTTTTTTTTTTTTTTTTTTAATTTTACTATATTTTTTTTGTATTTTTGGATACATAGAAAGTACATACCTCCGGTAACATGGCCAAATATGCTCCCTTCTTTTAGAGCTTTAACAAAATCCTGAACCTTTTGCTCGAAGACCCGATCAATAATGTCAGCCCTATCGGCTAGCGACAATTCAGGATACCGACGAATGTATCTCTGAATTTCTGGCCATTTTACATTACATGTGAATGTAATGAAAAATTGTGGATTCCCTAGGACTCGGCAGATGGCAAGAGCATCAAGGTAATGGCCGTACATATATCTCGGTCTGCCAGTGAAACTTGAAGGAAGAACTATACGCTGACCTATGTCGGCACCACATCGATCGCCCCTTGAAATTGCATCATGAATGCCTGATAAGTACTCACTTCTGATATTATTTTGTTTTGCTCTTACAAAATCAAGGCGATCTTGTTCTAGTGCACAATATACTGATACAACATACTGTTGAAATAGTCTTCCTCCTTTGAATAGTAAGCCATAAAGATGACGCCTTTCATGTAACTGATACGTGTAATACGTGTTCGTAGTCATTTTTGGTCTTTCACCTTTCGTATTATGTGTATGTAGCCTCAGTTTGGTGTTGTATCCTGGTTCACCATATACAAAAAGAAGCGGAAATTGTAAAGACATATATGTCGAATGAAGCTTTTTAATTCTTTGAGGACCTACACCTTTTTTGTGTATAATTACATCATATTCTGTATTGGTATTAGGCCCATCTTCAAATACTATACCACCCAGGATGTCTGTAGTTGGTATTCGCGAGCTCCATCAACATTATAAAGATGAATCATGAAGTCAGGTACATTTTATTGATTACATATGTCACGTGCTGTCCTGAACAATGTCACCAACTGATTGTGTTCGTCTAGAATTTCTATAAGTTCTTGAACAATCTGAGGTTTCAAAGTGGTTGACCTTGTTCCACCAAAAGGCTCTAGCCTGTTTTCAACTTCATGTTTTGTGTCGTATATGTATAATTGCAAAAATTTTGGAGCTTCATTGGTTGGTGGACATAGTGTACCTATCAAATGATATATTTGACCTGATATCTTTAAAACATAAGGCCCTCTCCCGTCATTGACACGGTCGTCTATCTGTGCACCAAATGATGTCATACTAAACATTTGGTTATATGCTCGTATGTTATCCAGAAAATGTTTGTCCTTCATTAGTTGTTTTATGCTATCTAGTGGATCTATTGGTTGTTGGAGGCGAACTTTCCCTTCTCCGCAGCACCGACTATATCGCACGTTTGTTTGTGTAGATTTTTTTAGCCTTTCACCATACCAAAAAGCAGCCCCACAATAATCACAGGCCCAATCGCAGTCTCCAATATCAATATAGAAACTTGAAACATCTGTCAAACCAAAATGGAAACACATCCTTCTTAAATCAAATATGTTGCAACCATTTAAGAACAGCAGGCCAGAATGAAAGTAAGATATCTTACCTCTAGAGTTTATTCTCTCTTTATACATGCCATTAGAAGTAGTTTCAATTGGTCGTCTTTGAGACCGTTGCTGCCCTCTATTAGTTGTAGAATCTGGAATTTCATTTGGCTGTTGTCCTATGGTTTATTCACAATTGCAGAACAGTTTACGATATTTTCAAATGAATAGAATAAAATGAGTATATGTATTCCATTATTCGATATTTACCTTGACAATTTGAGGAGGTTGCTATACTGTTTTCCATTTGCCTATTTGTGTCATTTCTTTAGGTTACATATATGTTGTCAGTATTCGACATTGTAGTTTGAGCATTTGTTTGCGCAACACCTGATAATGTATCTGAAAAAAAAGGAAGCTTCTTTAAGTTAAGTTGTAATTTAATTTACTCTCATTAGCGTGAAAAATATGTGTTCCAATAATACTGTATAAAACTAACCTTGTATTTTTTTTCTTTCTGAATATGTGGGAAAACAAAGTGTCCTTGATTTTTATAATTATGAATCGGAATTGCATTACTGCCACTCGGCATAACATTTACCAAATGTTCTTGACCATGGTAAACTGAAGACATGGGTTTTGTCTTTTCTGTATTCGTAATGCATGTTTCCAAGTTCGTTTTCACATTTTGGAATATGGACCCTGCATTAAGAAAATCTTGTAAGCTATCTGTTAAATGGATTATTCATCTGAGTGTACAACTTACCTTGTATAAATTGATTATCAACTTGTAGAGAAACCAACCATGACTGATTTTGATTGTCACAAATGGAATTCCCACCGAACAGTTTTGATATAAGGTTTTGTAACCCATTATATGGAAACATTGTAGTATGGTAATTTTGTTTCGCATGATCCAACAATGTCTCTGCAAAAACAGTTTTTTTTTATAAGTTAAATGCTAGATTAATTCTCTCGAATTGGTCTAACAAAATATGTGCTCCAATAATAATGTAAAAAATTAACCTTGTATGTTTTCTTTATGAACTTGTGGAGACCCAAATTGTGTTTGATTTTTATAATTATGAAACAAAGGTGCATTGGTCTGGCTCACTATATCATTTACCAAATATTGTTGAGCATGGTAAAGCGGACATATGCTTATTGTCTCTGCTATTTTCTTATTGCGAGCTTCAAACATGTTATCTGCATTTTCAAATGTTGAACCAACATTAAAAAAAAAAAAAAACAAAAAAAACAAAAAAAAAAAACTTGCAAGCCATCTGTTAAATGGATTATTTATGTTAACAGTCAATCATATGTGTTTCAATAACTTACTGTAGGCATTACCTTGTATACACTGATTGTCAATTTGTGCACAAACCGAACATGATTCATTTTGGTAATTAGAAATGGAATTTTGATCAGGTGTTCTTGATATAAGGTTTTGTAACCCTATAGCTGCACCTCCATTTTGGACATTTTCACATCTGTCATAGACGTATTGCTGCATTTTTTTCCATCTGTTCCTGCAACACACGTATATTCGTAATCTTGAATGTTGCAAATAATAATAGCGTAAACAGTTGATAACAAAACATTACCTTTCATTTTCTTCTTATCATTAAATATTGTTGATTCAATTGCAGGACATCCGTTTGCAGGTTTTGATATTTGCCGAAATTCCCATTGGCCCACCTCCACTTTGTAAAGGTATTTTTACTTTATCGATATTTGGATATTTACTTGTACCAGTAAAATTCGGGTAATTTTTAAACCAACATGAATTATTATTAGGATTTATTGTTTGGAAGTTCTTTTCATGAACTTGTTTTTCAAATATCGAATTTCCTTTTATCAATTCTGCAAGACAGTATGCATGTTTAGTACAATCGACATTTTCTTTTTTTATTTATTTACTTATAAATACTACAAATGTAATCCTTACCTTGAGCATTAGTTGACAGATTCTGATTTTACTCTGGCATTGCGTATTTCGAACAATCTTGTGCTATCTGAATTTTTCCTTTTCTTTGTTGCAATAAATCAGCTAAGATGGTAGGCGGTACTCGTTTATTTGCCATATGACAAATTTGTATACGTGTTTAGTTTATACTATATTGCATACATGCAGATGGTCGTATGGGTTGGTGTTCTTTCAGTTTCACTTAGAAAGTGACTAACGGTTACCAATTTAGTCTTTCTTTCTCTTACCTTTTTGTTTTAAGTTTGTTATATTCTTTTGGACAACAACAGGTATACTTCAACTAACCCTACACTTTTTTGGTTTCCTTTTTTACAGCTAACCTATCTATGGGAACATAAACCATGCAGAAACACTAAAAAGGAAGAAACTATTGTGTATGTCTAAGTTGCAATACAATATCACACATGCTCCTGAATCGTAAATGAAGGTGATCTACACATATTTATGCTACACAGTTGGAAAGCATAAGCAAATGAAAAAAACCTTACAGAATCATACCTTTCTTACCAATTTGGAATAAGTTGAGATGGTATCTGCAAGCTCCCCACTATGGTGGTTTTTTTTTTTTTTTTTTTTTTTTTTTTTTTTTTTTTTTTTTTTTTTTTTAATGTGTATCTCTAAGCATGTATTTTGTGTTCCAGATTTTTTTTACCAAATGTATTCAAGAAGGTTCATTGTTAGGTTGTATAGATCATAAGTATACACATGTTTGATCGAGATTGAATATGAGTATAAAGACAAATAGATTATCGTGCTAATACCATACCTATGTGTATTAGCAGTACTATTAACCCACAAATACATGAACAGTAATTTTAGGCTCTTCCGAGAGCCAAGGAAAAGTCGCCACAATGTCATGTATTCATCATTAACACTGTAATTGCATGAACAGTAAATTGAGGCTCTTCCAAGAGCCAATGAGAATTTGCCACAATGGTTAACACACACACATGGGCCAATGAATGAAATAATTAACACATACGAAAAGGCTTAATGACACTTTAAGTGGCGTATGCAAAAACCATGGTTAGTATATATTATAATATAAGAGCACAAGGTGTAGTGAGAAACTTCACCTCCTCATTTGAGGCCCACGGGGTGCCACATCACTTTAACAAACCTTCACAACTAACCCCCCCCCCCCTCACTAACAACTAACCTCAACTTACTCATTTGGGGCCCACCACTTACAACTTTATTTTTTTTATTCAAATTTCCAAATAAACTAAATTCATTTCATTAAAAATAAAAATACAATACAACACAATCAAAAACATCCGAAACGTAAAATAACGATACGGTAAAAAAACGCAACTTAAGAAATACATCAAATTATAACGAAACTAATTATTCAGATTCAGCTGTTGAATTTGTTCCCATTTATGTCATTGCCAAACATACTCGATGAGACATCATTGAAGGTTTGCATGTTTGCGTTTATCATGTAGTTCTTTGGCTTTTCTTCTTTGCACTGCGCAACGCTCAATCTATGTCTGTTGTAAATTTGGTTGCGGAGAAATATACATTTTGCTAGCTTCGGATATCGCAAAGTTTTGATCTTTCAAAATCATGTTATGCATTATGATGTACGAGTACATGATTCTCCGTAACTTGCCCACAATAAATGCACGCGCCGGTTGGGCAATAATATGCCAACGTCCTTGGAGGACACCAAATGCTCTTTCGATATCTTTTCGAGCACTTTCTTGTTTTGCTTTAAATACGGCATTTTTTGGGTTATTTGCAACCGTAACTGATTTGACAAAAGATGCCCACTCTGGGTAAAATCCGTCAGCTAGATAATACCCATTGTTAAATGTACGCCCGTATACTTCAAACGGAACCTCAGGGGCGATGTCATCAAGCAGGTTGTCGAATAACGGAGAATTATTCAAAACGGTAAGATCATTATTCTCACCCGCTACCCCAAAAAATGCATGCCAAATCTACAAGTCGTATGACGCAACAACTTCAAGCATTATAGTTGGATACTTTTTATCACCTCTGTGAAATTGGCCTTGCCATTCTTTCGGACAGTTTTTCCATTCCCAGTGCAAACAATCGATGCTTCCCAACATTCCCGGTATCTTATGAACCACGTTATGTGCGTGGTATAAGTTGCGAATGTCATTCTCATCTGGTTTTCTTAAAAACTCCTTCGCATACAACTGGATTATGCACATAGTAAAAAAATCTAGACAATCGCGTGCACAGTGTTCCCCTATTTGCAAATACTCATCTAATGCATCAGCCGCTATCCCGCAAGCCAATTAGCGTAGGGCACATGTGCATTTCATAATCACACTAAAACTCATTACACCCGCAGCATTGGGTCGGACTCTAAAGAAATCAATATGCTTGGGAAGAGGATGATGAGTTTGAATATATGTTTCAATACCTTGTACTATTTCTAAAAATAGGTTACAGCTCATACGAAAGCGACGCCTAAAATTTTCGTCAGTATATTTTGGGTTGTCACCAAAATAGTCAGCCATTAGACGTTCTTCAGCAATTTCACATTCACGGGGGATGTATCTACAGTGGCATGAAGGTCCGGCTTCTTGTTGTTGGAACGATTGCTCGAACTCAAACTCTTGGAGAATCATCTCCAGCTCTGTTATCTCTTCAAGATCACTTTCACCGGAATTAGATGAATTGCACATGTTTCTTGCTTATATGTAAGTGTTTTGAAATAAAAGTTGTGTAGAATTTGATTAAAATGTGTAATATTTATAGTGTGTAAAGTATGTGTGTTTAAAAAAAATTAAAAAAAAAATTTTTAAAAAATGGATACATTTAAATTTCCAAACGTTCGAATAACGGATACCTGCCAAAAGTACTAACAAAAGGAAGATTTTTACCCTCTTCGTGCAGACGGCGAGGGTACAAGTGGCGAGAAAAAACAAGAGGCCGGTGTGGTGGCAAGCCGTGGCGAGAAAGCCACGTTGGAGTAGCGAGCTGTGGCGAGAGCAGCACCTTGTGCTCTAAGAAACTTTGTGGGACAGATATTGGCCAATCACATTTGTTCATTGTTCATGAGAGCTAAAAGATTCTAAGAGCACTCGGTATCATCACTCAAGAACCAAGTGAAAGCTTAACATTTCCACGTTAAAGCTGCTGTACCCACACCGCCCCCCTGCGTTAAACCCACGTTAAACCCTTGCGTTAAAGCTTTAACGCTGCGTGAAGGTGATGTTTTTTTGTGAGTTAAGCTTTAACTTCCACACCGTGTGACGAGTTAAGCTTTAACTCAATTTTTTTTTTTTTTTTTTTTTTTTTTTTTTTTTTTTTTTAATAATTATGATAAAATTGGGGCCCAAAATATTGAGTTAAGGTTGAGTTATGATAAGAGCAATGGGTGTCATGACATCCCAAAACTACTCATTTGGGTCCCACAGGGTGCCACGTCACCATGACAAACCTCCCTTTATAACCCCCTTATCATAACATAACCACAACTTACTCATTTGGGTCCTACCACTTTCTATTTTATTTTTTTTTTCACATCTTCAACTATATACATCTATACCATCTGTACATTAAAACTGACACAAAGTATATATTGCAACCTCGCCGTGCAGACGAGTAAGTGTTTGATGGCGAGGCACGGCAAGAAGGGGTGGTATCATGGCGAGTTGTGGCGAGCTATCAAGTCACCCTCGGCGAGACATGGCGAGCTCCACACCCATTGCTCTAAGGGGTGTTTTTTTTAGTTAATGTGAAAAGGTTAAAGCTGATGTGGCGCTGATGTGGCATTGAGTGAAACTTTAACCCGAGGTGATGACACCTTGTGCTCTAAGACTGGTTTTAATGATGGGTGAGGGTCACCATTAACACCCCTTCACGTGCCACCAACCATAAACACTCCCCCTTGTCACACGGGACCAAGAGAGAAAAAAGGATATAATGGTGAGGGTGCTCACCATTCACGAATGCAAGCCAAAAAAAATAATGGATAATTTTTGTGAGGCCCTCCACCAAACTGTCACTCTTTATTAAAAAATAATAATAATAATAATAACAACTTTACCATTTTATTACCTAAAAATACTTTCAAACCCCATCATTTTTATACATAACTTCTCATTCTATATTTATAATTACTCTCATTGTCATCTTCTACAAAATGTCTCAACAAAACACTCCAAAAACTAAAACCCCAAAACGTCGACAACAAAACGCCCAAACACCTAATTCAAATTTCCTTCTCGGTCCTACTCCACTAGCAAACTTTCGAGCCTCATCGTTTGTTTACGAAAACCAACAATACCAAAACCCATCATTCATCCTTCCACAACAAAATATGTATCAACCGCAATACCAAAACCCACAATACCAAAATACGCAATACCAAAACCCGCAATACCAAAATCCACAATTACCATAATCCACAAATGTACAATCCGACTAATATTGGCGGTTCTTCACAACAAAATATTGGCGGTTCTTCATCACCACCTCCACCTATATCTCATATTCATCCATTTAATATTAAGGATTTCGGGATGTAAAAACCTCAATTTTCTCCATCGATGCCTAATACCGTCGATGACGAATCTCCCGTCAAATAAATCTAGGCCCAAAGAAGAAGCCGTAAAAAAAAAGTCAAAATATGACGACTAAAAGTGTCGATGATGGTACCCGGTGTATTCCATGGACCCCTGAAGAAGAAATTGTATTGTGTAAAGGTTGGGTTCGTATATAAGAAGATAGCGTCGTTGGTAATACGAGAGAGGAAAAAGGGTTTTGGACGGAGGTTTTAGGTTACCTTGAGTAAGCAACGAAGGTAACCGGTGTTTGAACCTACGATTCATTAAATGAGAAATGGAAGAATATGCGTCCTAAAGTGGCTCAATTTTGGGGAGTAAACAATAATGTCCTTGGAAGGGAGCCGCAGAGTGGAGCCTCAGACGAGGATTACACCTAAAGCGCACTTGATGGATATCGCGCTAGATATGGAGTACCTTTTACACTTCTTCATGCGTGAAGAATTTTAAAAGATGCTCCGAAAATGGAAGGATGTGGAACTTCCACGATTTGAAGAAGCGAAATAGGAAAAGTTCAAGAGATATAAGTCATCGAGGTCTAGTTCGTTCAACATAACGCAGTCAGGAGATAGTAGTTTTAATCTCAATGTGGAGGCTGGAGACGAGGAAGAAGAAGAGGTGCAGGAAGTTCGACCAATGGGCAGGGATAGAGCGAAGAAGAACGCGATGGCATCATCCATTCCATCGACATCGTCAGCAACTGACAGTGACAAAGTGTTGGCTAGGTTGATGGTTACCGAATATGCAAGTAAAAACTAGTCATTTTTGTCAATGAATAAATCAGACAGCACTGCCTTTTTGAAGATCAAAAGGATGGAAATGAAAATGCAACAAAAGCTCGAAAAGGAGATGGAAATGTAATAGCAGAAGCTTGAAATAAAGGCGACAAATGTTGCTCATCCAAAAACAAAAATAACGAAAAAAATGCGAACTCTTCTACATGAGCCCTACTGATCACTTGAGTTGAATACACCTCGAAAGAGTGTTGCAGATGAAAGAGGCGATTAAGGCGATGTGGAATTTACCATATTAGTTTACATTTTTAATTTGGTACGTTTAAGTTTTTAATTAGTTATGTAATGTTTTTAATTTATGAATAAAAGTTTAATTTAGTTTTTAGTTAAATTTGTTAAAAAAAATAAGTTTGATGATGATAAAGGTGATGACCATTAAAGCTAAAAGTGATGATACTAGTGATGTAATGAATCATAGTGTGGCGTTGATCTTATGTAAGAACATAGGTGACGATTAAAGCTAAAAGTGATTATACTAGTGATGTAATGAATAATATTGTGGCACGTGATATTCAGACCCCCCCCCCTTTAAAAAATACAAAGGGGACCCCCCTCCCCCCCCCCCCCCCCCCCCCCCCCTTTTACTTTTTTGCGTTTTTTTATTTATTTATTTTTATTTTTTATTTTTATTTTTATAATTTTGTTTATGTCAAAAAACTATAAACATGAAAGTGCGGAACAGAAAATATAAAGTTTAATAAGTCAAACGGTTAAAACTGTCAGAAAAATGGAACAGAAACTGACAAAAAACTTTATTATACTAAAAATAAATGTGAGACAAAAAAAATTTAGGACAAAACCCCCATGATGTGACATCATAGGGGGTCGTATACTGTCCCCCTAAATTAAAGCTCCATTCTTTGTACTGTCAATGATTTTTATCAAAGATGTGTAATGTGTTGATTGGTTTATGAACATGTTTTCACATGTTCAAGAGCGGAAAACAAAAATCTAAATTAAAGCTCCATATATTCTTCGTACTGCCAATGATCTTTATCAAAGATGTGTAATGTGTTGATAGGTAGATGAACAGGTTTTCACATGTTCAAGAGTGAAAAACAAACACCATTTGCTAACGTCTCATTTGCACGAGTGAATATATAAAGAACATATGGCGTTAACAAATGTTCTATGGACTGGTTAAGTTAAATCCATTGAACGTCAAACTTTTTTTTTGTTTAAGATGTTTGGCGCAAAGCGGTATGTAGCTTTTTGAGACGGTGAACAATGAGCATTTTGAATTTTAGTAGTCGTTTGGCAAAAAAAGGGTGAGCTTTGACTAATTTTTAAGAGGGCTAATCTTTCGATGCTTTTTAAAAAAACGATGAGCGGTAACTACTGCTCATAGCTCACAGCTATTGCTCACTGACACTTTTAACAAACACATGATATGCCACGTTTCCAAATCACAAAAAGGATCAACAAAATCCATTTCTAATCAATTTCAAATTTAAGACCCATAAAATATAAAAGCATGACATATCATACATATCATGTTCACATCAACACGCGAGGATTTAAGTCCATTATTTACAACAAACTTGATTGCTTTTAATTTGATTATGAAAACCATGATATAATATGTTGTTACAGAACAGAATCACATATATGTAGGATTGGAACATGACTAGTAGTCCAACTTGTTAGTTTTATGGATAAATATTAATATGTGTATGTCTAGAATCGAACTCGAGACCACAGAATTACACACATTACGTATGAAAAATTAATGGATAATAATTAATATATGTAAACCGTTATGTATTTAATTATTAAAACACAAAAAAAAGGACTAACGGACGTTAAGTAATTAACGATAATTGACTAACGACCGTTAAGGAATAAGAGAAGGACTATAGATGAAATTAGAGGAACAAGAAGCTTCCGGAATCCCTAGGGATTGCCTAGGCCGATCGGCTATGGACTTGAAAACTCAATCCATTGCTAACTTGTTCTCCAAGATTGTCATGCTATAAATACAAGACCTAGGGTTATTGAATCATTAACTCTTGTGCACTTGCTATAACCTAAAAGTCTTTTTCTTCTTCTTTCTTGCTTGGGTCGATCGAACATAAACCCTAAAAGGGTCGATCGAATTGTTTTTTAGAAAAACAAAATTTTGTGTTTAATTACTAGCATAAACATTAATTCGATTATAGTACGTGTGTACATGATCGTGGTATTAACTCATTATAGTTAATATCTTGAATTGAGTTACAAAACGGTAAGGGGTAACTCGTTAATCCATTCTTGATAAATATTGAAGAAGATTTGAAGTTTGATTCTTGTTTTGCTAGAATCAAAAGGTACGTTCACTTTAATATTCGGTTAATTCTTTATGTGTTAAAATTAGATCCTACGCTTCCGCATATGTGTATGATGATTACTAAATTAATATATGAACTAGTCATGATTATTAAATTCTAACAGTGGCATCACGAGCCTATTTAACATGTAATAAATTACCGAAACATATAAAAAACGAATCTTGGATTAGGTTTTCATGTTAGTCGATTTTTTAGGGTTTAAAAAATCAAAAACCCTAATTTTTTTTTTGGGGGGGCGATGCCCTTATATATAAAAATTAGTTTTGTTGTTTTGAAACCCTAAAATTGTAACATGTTTATGTGGTTAAAGTTGCGTTCCTTGTGACTTGCATTAATCCATGATGAAACATGCATGTTTATCATGGATTAGATTTGATTAAATGTTAAGTTAATTTTTTCACATGTAATTATGATAGATCTAAAATTGGGGAAGACCTCAATTAATTATATTAATGAATCTATTATGGGCAATTTGGAATATATTTGCTAAGACTAACGCAATCGATACGTCGATGCATGTGGCTCACTTACCATTGTAAGTGATAGTCTTAGTTAAATATATGCATAATTAACATAGAAAGATTATTAATAGGTTTTATCAAACAAGTTTGCATGTGACTACTTGATAAATAAATTAATTGTTAAGATTATGCGTGCTTATTTAGTTGTTTATTTTTATTAATTACTTATTTTTTGTTTAAATTGTATGACACGTAGTAAGCAAAAAAGGGTAATTTTTGGAATAGAAAATAAATGGACTAAATAACTATGCAACTTGATGTAATAAATTATGAATCTTGCAAAGTCTTATGTGCCGATAGTGGTTCGCTTCGCACGGTAATTTGCTCCCAGGCGAGACTAGCAAGATTATAATTTATAACATGTTTTTAAGACTTAAAGTCATAAACTTTTAATTGAGTGATGAGTTTTGTACCAATAGTGTGAACGGCTCACCCAGTTTTGACAAACTATAAGAGGGGTATAAGGAGGATTGACATTAAATTGTCAAACCAAAAGAGACACATTTTTAATTGGCATTTAATGCTGACGTTTGTCTCTCCGATCCTTTGTGCATCAAATTGGAGCTACCTAGTATGGCTATTAATGTACAAAATCATCTTAAGGGTGAATTATCCGAATAACTTGGGTCTTTTGACTCATGCAGTAGTAGGATATAGTGGGCGATAATTGTAGGTAATTCTTTGATTGGTGAACCCAATACCTCAATTAAAACTTTGTTGATTTAAATCTTAGCTTAAAATTGGTAAATAAAAAGGTTTTGAAAACTTATGATACGAAGATGTGTGCATGCTTCTTCGTACATATTTTGATTGACACATCAAAATAAGTACCCTAAAAATTTAAGTTTGTGAAAACATAGGGGGGGGGGTTGAATACGTTCCCGTTTTAAAAACTTAAATCTTGTTTTATCAAATTTCCAATTTGGCTTGTTCTAATATGAAAGATGTTAAGTATAGTTTATGACTAGCATATACTAAACATGTTGTCACACAAGTATTATCAACTAATCACAAGACAAGCAATCATATAATGCAAACATAACAGTAAAGAGGTAAGTAAAAGAAAGCGCAAACCGAACACGATGATTTATAGTGGTTCGGTCACGGAGCTCCTCTCCGCCCTACTCCACTCCCCGAGTACCCAACTCGAGAGTTACTTCACTAGATCAACAAGCTCCCTTCTCGGCGGAGAAAACCTTACAATCGTCGCTTACACTTTTTTCGGTACAAATCTAAATACCGGGTTCTAGTTCAAGGTAGAACCAACCTGACGTCGCCTAAACAATTTCCGACACTAAGCTAGATGTCAAGTTCTTTTACAAGGGTACAACCATTCCCGTCGTCGCTTATACTTTTTACGACACTAAGCTAGATGTCGAGTTCTTTTACAAAGGTACAACCACTCCCACTATGTTTTATGGCCCAACATAGAAACCTTGTGTTTTATGACACAAACACATTGATGCGTGGTTTTGTAACCTTACAACAGGTTTTACCTCTCGAGGGATCTCCAGAGGCTTACAACCCCACCAGGCAGTGTACCTGACCGATGTAGTATAGTGTAGTGGTAAGTACGGGGGATTGATCGTTCTCCACAGGGAATAGTGTTCGTTAGGTGTGAAAGACTACTCTAATTAGGTCTAAGGGTTGAGGAAGATTCTTTTTATGTTTTTATATTTTTATGAAAGCAAGTAAAATCTCGGTTTTGAAAGAGTGGGCGGAATTAGTTGCTAGTCAACTAACCCAAATTACTACGAATGCAAATAAAATAAAATAACAAAAAAATGAAAATGTGGTGAGAAACTTATGTGTAGAGAAATGTGTTTACTTAGATTTCCTTACTCCCTAACTATCTTTTACCGGTTAATTAGTGTGTATTAGTCGCGTGGATGACGGGTGTATTCCTTAATACCATTCGTGGGGTGGCGTACTTACTTCCCCAACTCTACAAGCTCCTACTTCACTCCTATGTCGAGCCGGCTAGGAAGCTCCTAACATGGGATCACTAGAATTCGCTTGTGCATTAAATACAACCATAAAAACCTTTAGTACGCATTTGGTTCATGTTTCTTAAGACGTTCAAGCAAGTTACCGAATAGGAAGTTAGCCAGTTTTCTTAAGCCTAACATAGATAAACAATCATCCAATACAACTAACAACACACTAATAACCAATAATCAATAGCTAGGTTTCATTAGATCTAAGCAAACACAAGATGAATTTAGCCTAACATGTTAATCAAAAGACAAGAATAAGATAAAATCAAACAACACATAGACATATTGAATGATTAATTGATAACTTATCTTCAATGTAACATGGAAGATCTCAAGGCAAAAAGCCTTGAAAAAGAAGCTAAAATCGTCCTAGGGTTTTCTCCCAAAATTCCACACACTAAGCTCTCCCTAATGACAAAAAATTAGAAAACTATATATAGACTTTTGCATCTGACGGCGTCACCTTATGGATTGTGACGCCGTCACCTCGCCGCTTCTAGGGTTCCCGGATGACCTTCTTGACGCCGTCCCTCTTTAGCTCTTCAAAAATCCCTTCTGGCTTATCAAGTCTTGACGCCGTCAGCTCGTGAACGTGACGCCGTCCCCTTATGATTTAAGCCGTGACGCCCTTGATCAAGTTAAAGCGTGACGCCGTCAGAATTCACATGCTATTTTCACTGGCTCATCATGAGTAAATTTCACGTCCAACTTTTCTTGCCAAGGCATGACGCCGTCCAGAGTAAAGTCTGACGCCGTCAAGAGTAACTTTTAGCCGATTCTTGAGACTTTGTCGTTTTCTTCACTTTTATGCTCCAAAAACGTCCAAAATGCCTCCTTTTCCAGATTTCTCCTCAAAAGTACCTAAAATGACAAAAGGAACGATTTAGGGCAATATTTGATCAAATAAATACGATTTAAGGCTTAAATGACCCCTTAAAAGCGGTACACTTTTCGCTTCATCAAATACCCTTACACTTGAGATTTGCTTGTCCTCAAGCAAATGCGCTTTTATTCTAATCAAAATACAAGTTAGGGGTCATTTAATGCTAACATAAAAGTAATTACAACAAATAATCGTTCCACTTCAATCATAATAAGCACGGAGATTACATACTAGCACCTCACAAGTAGTGTTTAGATACTCACATCTCTCAAGTGTCATCAAAATAAATCTCATAAATGAAAACGGATAATATCTCTCACTACCTGTCATAGCAAATAGATTACCATAGGCTTGGGAAAGGATCGAAAACCTCCTCCACTAGGCGTAAGCACCTAAGATAAACTATCAAAGAGGGCTTTTTCATGGGTTATAACGTTAGGTGTAGGGAAAAGGAAAACACGGTTTGGTTGGATAAAGGATTTTTTTACTGGTGGCTAGTTAAAGATCTTGATCAATTACATGTACTATACAATGTTGCTAAGCCAAGACTAGACTCGATCTTAAGCTAAAAACAAAATAACAAAAACATAAAATAAACATAAAATGAAACGGGATGGTAGTCCGTATGTTTTTTTCTATTTTTCTTTTTCTCATTTTTTTTTTGTATTTTTCTTGATTTTTTCGATTTTTTTTTTTTTTTTTTTTTTTTTTTTTTTTTCATACACTCTTGCCCTACCATCCAAAATAATACATCATAGGGGCATTGCATCCCCCTTACACTTGAACTTTTACATAACTTTACAAATACTAATCTAATGACTCGAATTAAGATAATTGAAAAACTTGGAGTACTTTTAAAACATTTAGCACATATGGGGGTAATAAATGATGTTCTTCCCCATTACTCTATTACACTAGTACTTTACCCATGAGTCCCAATCGTCCCAAAACAATATGTACAAGGATATGACTCGACTTAGCAACCATGTAATCAACTAGATAATTAACTTGGGTTTAAACAAATGTTGTCACAATAATGCACTAAAAATGAGTGCATACAAGGTAGGCTAAGGCGATTTGGGTGTACATTTAAGTGGGGTGTAACAAATTCTTCCTTTAAGTAAAATGCTTAAAGGTCGAAACGAAAAGATAGGCTCTGAGGGGTGTACTAGGGGTATCGTGTACTAAAAATGAGTACAACGCAAAGGGTGTGGGAGAATTACTTGACCAATGTAGCCAATGTAATTATAACAAAAACACAGGTGTAAAACAATGGGTTAATCCTAATGCCTCTTATCATGTAGTAAATCTAACTACACGAATGTAGTCTCACTAGTGGCCTTGGAATGGTCCTAACGCAAGTTCTAGAATCTAAGTGCTACCGGTACACACATCATAGCATAAATGCTTTTCCTACCAATTCTAGGGGTGAACCTCACATATTTGGGGGTGGAAAATTTTTTAGTGGTACGGTTTTTGTGCTAGTCATATAACTCCTATCCGTGAGACGCTTATTAAGATCAAAGTTTCACTCCTACATGTTGTAAAAAAATTTAAATTTGGCACTAAAATTACCCTAACAGGTATTTATCTCAGTTTTATTACACATCTACCATTAAACAAACAAAAATCAAGCGCAATGGCATTCTCTAAAATCGTACTTTTACCCTCCCCTTACACTTAAGATGAACATTGTCCCCAATGTTCAAATAACAAGATGTAAAAGCAAAAAGTAAAAGAATGAAATCAAATACTCCCCTGATTCACTCGGTGGATAATGAAATTACACGGTTAGATCTTCCTCCAAAGAGAATGTTGAAGCTCCATGACTAATGCATCGCCAAAAGCTTGATTCCATAAACATCTCCTTGTCCAAAATAACCTGTTAAACCTGAGAAAACAAACACGAAAACCTGCATAACATCGGCGGGAAAAATCTATATATAAGGATATAATGCTTGTGGAATGATAATTTTGCAGATTCCTGGAGATTATAAGTTGGAGATTTAATAAAAACTTTTTATGAAAACAAAACTTTCAAAAATTTCTGGAAATTAAATCTGACGCCGTTAGGTTATAAACCTTGACGCCGTCAGAAATGACCTGACAAAAATTTTCATTTTAAGTTTCCGGAAAATTTCTGGAAAAACCTTTACCTTACTTCCTGGAAATCCTGCAAAACATCATTATGACTCGATACAAGCATTTGACTCAAACAAATACTAATATGTATGCTAATTTATTATTATTATGATTCATGTTCATTTGTGTTCTAATAAACCGATTTAGATTTCCCTTACACTTAACTTTTGCAAAATACCTTTATATGTAGTTAAGACGAAGTTAAAAACAAAATAAAGCATTTTCACAAATTGGTTTTGAACATGAATCAATAATAATAAAAATTAAACACACATACGGAAACAAATAAAATCAAACAAACAAAATAAATAAACACACAAAGCAAATAAAACAAATAAAGCTTGGGTTGCCTCCCAAGAAGCGCTTTTCTTTATTAACGAGTCTTGTAGCTAGACTCAAAGTCACGTACATTACGTGATTCCATCATCGGTCACGGTTCCTAGGCCATTCTCCTTCCCGGTTTTATATTCCGGTCCTAATTTCAAACAATCCTTATAGAAACCGAATATCCTTTCCATAACATAGTCTACTCCTTTACTTCTATCCTCATCATTCCTATAGTAGACCGCTTGCTTGAGCTCCTTCTCAACATTTGACAAGTGTTGGAATTGTTCTATCTTATATGGCATTTGGTAGCTTACTTCATCGGTCTCATCCTTAAATCTAACTATCCCTAAGGAAGGTTCATAAGTCATTCTAGAGACCTCAACAAATGGTTTTCCAAAAACCACTTGAGTCAAGGATGCATCGACTATTGGGCGGATATCTTCCACAATTACAAAGTCGGTGACATAGGTGAAGTTTCCTACATAAATCGGTAATCCCTTAACTCTTCCCGTGAAGTTACTCATCCAACCCTTGTCAGGGAACATCCTATACCCAAGTTGATTTTTCATTATCAAGTTGTAGTGGGCTCTAGTCATGATGTTTATGGGCGATCTAAGGTCGATGTAGGCTTTCCACACATGCAAGTGTCCGATGTTGCATGGTATGTTGAGATTAGAAGGGTCGCCTATTTCAATGATTGGTCTACCTAGGAGGTATGGTGTCTCGGGGTCATCGAATAAGTTTGTATGATATGCACGCTCTTCCTTAGTGGGTAGCCTATTGAAGTAGTCCTCATCATCATCTACTTCTTCAATCTCACTTGTCCTAACTTCCTTATCAACCTCGACTTTCTTATCCTCATCCTTAGGTTCACTATTATCCTCATTCCTATCAATTGGTTTAATAGTGACAATGTTGACAAAGTGGACGTGTTTGGATGAAGAGGGGTCTTTTACTTGGGGTCCGCTATTTGTGTTCCTAGCGTCCTTATGTGGAGGTGATAACACTTGGTTATGGAGAGCTTTCAACAAGTTGTCAATTTTATTGGTCATCTCCGTTTGTTGTTGATTGAATTCGGCTTCAAACTTGGCTAAACGAGCTTCTTGAGATGCCATAAATTGAGACATCAATCCTTCAAAGTTATCGGTACTACCATTGCCGGAAGGATTGTTGTTGAAAGTACGGTTCGAGTTGGAACCGCTTGATTGGAAACGATTAGGTGGGTTGGAGGAATTGGTTTGTTGTGCGTTTTGGTTTTGTTTCCACCTAAGGTTCGGGTGATTTTTCCATGAGGGGTTGTATGTATCACCATAAGGGTTTGGCTCGGGTTTGAAAGTGTACCACTTGTCTCCCGCTCCGTCGGTACGCGAGGATGCGTAGTCCACAAAAGCTTGTTCGGGGAGTTCCATGCAATCACGAGTGTCGTGGGGACCACTACATAATTCACATGAAGAAGTGATTTTGTTCACTTGGCTTGAAGGTTTAGGAGCCTCGTAGGATTTCATGAGAAACTTGACTTGGTCTTCAAGTTCTATGATCCTACGGTCGGAAGTGCTTGAATTGTTCGAAGGCAAAGATATTGCCTTGACCGTTTTATTCAAATCACGGGGATTTCTCCAACTTTCGTTGTCATAAAGAGCAAGATCCTCTAGGAGAGCCCATGATTGTTCCGCACTTAGATCACGTAGCTTGCCACCGGCCGATTGGTCAATGGTTTGCCTCGTGGAGAGATTGATATGGTCATAGAAGATTTGGACTTGGAGCCAAAGTTCTATGCCATGGTGAGGGACTTTTTGGAGTAAGTCCTTGAATCGAGTCCATGCCTCGTAGAGAGTTTCGCCTTGACGTTGTTGGAACATCAAGATATCATTCCTTAGCTTGGTAGTTCTTCCCGGTGGGAAAAACTGAGCAAGGAAACGAGTGGTGAGATCATCCCAAGAGGTGATGGATCCTGCGGGTTGACGTTCTAGCCACTGACTAGCTTGGTCCCGCAAAGAGAATTGGAAGAGACGCAATCGGGTCGTCTCTCGAGTGGCAACATCAAGGTCTATAGAATCAACGATTTTAAGAAAGTCCTTGAGATGTTGATTAGGATCTTCAGAACGAAGTCCATGGAATGCGCATCCGCTTTGCACCAACCGGATGGTGTCGGATCGCAAGGGTGTGATATTGGCTCCTTGAGTGAGCTCAATGGTGTTTCGATAGCCATGGTGTCTAGGACGGGAATACTCTCCTAAAGTACGGGCTCTAGGAGGTGGTGGTGGTTGTTGTGGTGGTGGGTTGTGGGGGTTAAGGATATTACCATCTTCCATGATGTCGGATGGTATGGTTACGAACAAAGACACGAAGAAAATAGATAGACTAAAGAAAACCTAGAAAAATAAAATAAAAATCTCACTAGAAAGGAATCTAGTGAGTAGACCTAATAGAAATAAAAAATTCAACCTAAACAATAACTATTCCCCGGCAGCGGCGCCAAAAACTTGATGCGTGGTTTTGTAACCTTACAACAGGTTTTACCTCTCGAGGGATCTCCAGAGGCTTACAACCCCACCAGGCAGTGTACCTGACCGATGTAGTATAGTGTAGTGGTAAGTACGGGGGATTGATCGTTCTCCACAGGGAATAGTGTTCGTTAGGTGTGAAAGACTACTCTAATTAGGTCTAAGGGTTGAGGAAGATTCTTTTTATGTTTTTATATTTTTATGAAAGCAAGTAAAATCTCGGTTTTGAAAGAGTGGGCGGAATTAGTTGCTAGTCAACTAACCCAAATTACTACGAATGCAAATAAAATAAAATAACAAAAAAATGAAAATGTGGTGAGAAACTTATGTGTAGAGAAATGTGTTTACTTAGATTTCCTTACTCCCTAACTATCTTTTACCGGTTAATTAGTGTGTATTAGTCGCGTGGATGACGGGTGTATTCCTTAATACCATTCGTGGGGTGGCGTACTTACTTCCCCAACTCTACAAGCTCCTACTTCACTCCTATGTCGAGCCGGCTAGGAAGCTCCTAACATGGGATCACTAGAATTCGCTTGTGCATTAAATACAACCATAAAAACCTTTAGTACGCATTTGGTTCATGTTTCTTAAGACGTTCAAGCAAGTTACCGAATAGGAAGTTAGCCAGTTTTCTTAAGCCTAACATAGATAAACAATCATCCAATACAACTAACAACACACTAATAACCAATAATCAATAGCTAGGTTTCATTAGATCTAAGCAAACACAAGATGAATTTAGCCTAACATGTTAATCAAAAGACAAGAATAAGATAAAATCAAACAACACATAGACATATTGAATGATTAATTGATAACTTATCTTCAATGTAACATGGAAGATCTCAAGGCAAAAAGCCTTGAAAAAGAAGCTAAAATCGTCCTAGGGTTTTCTCCCAAAATTCCACACACTAAGCTCTCCCTAATGACAAAAAATTAGAAAACTATATATAGACTTTTGCATCTGACGGCGTCACCTTATGGATTGTGACGCCGTCACCTCGCCGCTTCTAGGGTTCCCGGATGACCTTCTTGACGCCGTCCCTCTTTAGCTCTTCAAAAATCCCTTCTGGCTTATCAAGTCTTGACGCCGTCAGCTCGTGAACGTGACGCTGTCCCCTTATGATTTAAGCCGTGACGCCCTTGATCAAGTTAAAGCGTGACGCCGTCAGAATTCACATGCTATTTTCACTGGCTCATCATGAGTAAATTTCACGTCCAACTTTTCTTGCCAAGGCATGACGCCGTCCAGAGTAAAGTCTGACGCCGTCAAGAGTAACTTTTAGCCGATTCTTGAGACTTTGTCGTTTTCTTCACTTTTATGCTCCAAAAACGTCCAAAATGCCTCCTTTTCCAGATTTCTCCTCAAAAGTACCTAAAATGACAAAAGGAACGATTTAGGGCAATATTTGATCAAATAAATACGATTTAAGGCTTAAATGACCCCTTAAAAGCGGTACACTTTTCGCTTCATCACACATAAACCATCTAATCTAGTATGAATAGATTGTGATGCAATGATGTTTACAACAATGATCCATGACATAAATGACCACTGGATATGAATGCCTAATCTAAATGAACTTCCGTTGATAGGAAGCCTTCAATGGATGAAGATCACAAGCTCTCTAAACTTGTTGTGATGGATCTTCATATATGTATGCATGTGGAATCTAAATGAACTTCTTTAATAAGAAGTCTTTAAACATTGAGGATGTCAAGTGGACTTGAATCTTTATATGCTGGTATGCTTTGATGAATGATGACATCAAGATCTTCTAACCTTCTTGGTGGATCAGGAAGTATGCTAAGCTTATGATGGATGATGACTCACGATCTCTAAGCTTGCTTCACAGGATCATTACGAGTGTATGCTTACATCATAATGAATGTTAGTAACATTATGAAAAGGGTGATTAATGTGTGTTTCTACATGGTTTCCTATTGATCTAAATGTATGCAAAGAGTAGAGAGAATGTGTGTTCTAGTGGGTTAAACCAATGGGTAAACAATGGGCTACTATTTATAGGAAAACTTGTTCAGACAACCCGCGGATTTGGCGGACCCAAATTCAGGGGTCCGCCCTTTATGTTGTTTGGTTCCGCCGGGACATGACAGCTAGCTCTTACCATATCTTACCAAGATCTTACACAATCCAACTCATTGCTTGAAGATCTTTCCAAAATATTATGTAAAGTCAACCAAGCTATCTAAATGATGTATGCCATGATGTCATGTATATATTTACATTTTAAGAATTAAAATGTAAATAATGTAAATGTATATATGTATGTAACATATATCCTAGTGATCATGTAGCATGTATATACTAGCTTAACTAATATATTGTTAGGAACACGTTTTAAATATTTACAAGTCTTGTTCATTTATAATGTTGCACATTTATTAGGACTATATTATTTGTAAATTTGGACCGGTTCATTAGTAGTCCATGAACCGGTCACATGTGCTAGTTTATTCTTATCCCATGTGAAGGAATATTCCTAGAATTATTCCTCCTCCCATTGCCTATAAATACAAGGCAAGGGATTCATTTTCATTGTTGGTTTTCTATTGTAAGTGCGGAAGCTATGCTTGTGTGTGAATCGAATTAGTGAAAACCTTCCATCTTATTCTTCTCTTCTTATTTCTCTTATTTACCTTATCGTATTTAGCTTATTACATTTCCATACGTAGCTTAATATCTAAGATAAGTAGTAGTTCGTGTGTGGTGTTGAGATCATTATAGTGACCTACAAGTGGTATCATACGCCAAAGGTAGTTAAGAGTCGTGTTTTAAGTAGTAGATCTAATCGTATTTACATTTGGTTTTTAAAGTTTACGTAAGTTTTTGTAGTTCGTTTGCGTCAAAATTGTGAAAAAAGTGAGTTTTGCAAATCGTTGTTTAAATCCTTTTCATTAAATCTTCGTTTTTTCAAGATTAACGTGGTAAAATTTGGTGCAAATTCGTTGTTTGAATCGTTAATAATCATTAGATTTACGTTTTTCATCATCTTACAACGTTCTGGGTTGAAATTCGAAG
Organism: Artemisia tridentata subsp. tridentata; assembly: GCA_021014915.2. Lineage (NCBI taxonomy): Eukaryota > Viridiplantae > Streptophyta > Magnoliopsida > Asterales > Asteraceae > Artemisia > Artemisia tridentata. Next base: position 118,249,061 of record CP139507.1, read on the forward strand.
AAGAAGGGTTTCTCGCAATTGGTCTGCAACAATTCAAGGGTTTTTCGCATTTGGTAACAAGGGTTTCTCGGAATTGCTAGTTTAAGGGTTTCTCGCAATTGGACTGGTTTAAGGATTTCTCGCAATTCATCGGATTCTTCGGATTTGGTACTCGGTGTTTCCTTCTTTGTAAAAGATTGTGAAACTACCTCGACTCGGAATTATTCTCATCTTTTGTATAAAAGTTTGAGAACGTGATCGAAATTGTAATTTTGAAAAATCTTTCGAAATTGCTTGATCTTTCGCAATTCAGAGTTATCTCTCGCAATTGCTAAGTTCTATCGCAATTGACATTGTTTCTCGCAATTACAATTTTTTATCGCATTTGGAGAAATCTCTCGGAATTACTCAAGTCTCTCGCAATTGGACAACCTCTATCGCAATTCAGAATCTCTCGCAATTCAAACAGTGTTTCTCGCAATTGGACTAAGAACATTAAGTAAATTTACAAATCAAACATCATAACTCTTAAAACACATCTTAATTATCTAAAGATCCAACAAAATGTCTCAACCACCTCATTTCAATTACTACTACCAGCTACAGCAACATCCACAACAACAACAGCAATTTCACCCTCAGTATCAACAACAACAAGCATTCGTACAACAACATCAATTTCTCTCTCCACCACAAGTGTCCCCACAACAGATCATGCAACAGAATCAACAACTGCAGAATTATTCTTCCTACTCCAGAGAACCTCATTGGTTTAACAAAATGTGTGAGGCAATTAGTAGTCAGCAATCACGTCATGAAGCTGGAAGTCAAGAAACTCCACCAATGCTAACTCCGGGTAACTACGTGCAATGGGCTAGTAGATTCCTCAGATTCGTTGAACTGAAAAAACCTCATGGTATCTATCTCAAGAAAGTTATTGAAGAAGGACCCTATCCTATTCCAACTACTGTGGTTCCAGCAACTCCAGAGAGAGAAGAAACATCCACACCCACTCCGGTTGCCAACTACACAACTGAGCAAACATTACAACAAGAAGCAAACCAATTGGCGATGTCTTTCATACTTCAAGGAATTCCCAATCCTATCTACCGAAGTATTGATGCTCAAAAGACAGCCAAAGATATGTGGGAACATGTTCATCTTCTCATGGAAGGAACAGAGTTAAACCAAGAAGATCTTGAGTCTAAGTTGTATATGGAGTACACCCACTTCATAATGGAACTAGGGGAAACCATTGAATCTTACTATCACCGTTTCACCAACATTATCAATGACCTTGATCGTCATGATATAAAGTTACCGAAGATTGCTGTCAACTCAAAATTCCTTGGATGTCTTGGTCCTGAATGGCAGAAGTATGCAACTTTTGTCAGGCAGACAAAGAAAATTGGTGATGTCAAATATGGACTCATGTATGATTACCTCAGACAACATCAATCAGAAGTGGATAAAGAAATTGCAGCACGAGGAGGTTTCACACCCGCACCAACATCAAACTCACTTGCTCTCGTTGCTCAATCTAACTTCTCTTTACCACAACAGGAATTTGGCCACTCATCGTATCAACCAAGTCCTCCACCCCAACCTCATAATCAAATCATTCCTTATGAAGCACCACAACAATACTCTGATAACCAGCTGGTTCCATACAACAACACCGATTCTATGATGTACTCAAATGCAGATTATGATGAAGAAGAGGATGCTTTCAACTCTCTGAATGAAGCATTTGGATTGATTGCTAACGCATTTGGCAGATTCACAAAATCCAACAACCGTCTTCGTTCATCTTCAAATACAAGGAATCAGGCAGTTGTTAATGATGGTAGAGTAGAAATTCAAAACAGGTCTTCAGGCAGATATGGTTCGGGAAATCGTGGATATGGTAATCAAAGGGTTCAGTCAGGAGGAAATAGATTCAGTACTGCAGGGTCAAACAGAAACAATATGGGGAATGCTCAGAGAGGAAATTCGAATGTTGGGACTGTTCAGAGAGGGATTGCAAATACATCTATCACATGTTATAACTGTGGAGGGAACGGTCACATGGCAAATGCTTGTCCGAAGCCAAGAACAATGGGCAGTGCTTATCACAAAGAGGCTCTTTTGATGGCACTAAAAGATGAAAAAGCTGCTGGAAGGTTGACTCAGAATGATCAAAGTTTTATGGCTAATGTGGAATCAGATGATGAAATGGAAGATTTAGAGGCAAATGCTGCAGTCATGCTTATGGCTAATATGCAAGAAATGAACATCTCCGAGTCAGGCCCGGTATATGATACCGATGGTCTTTCTCAGGTACCTGATTCTACATGTCTCATCCATGAAATTGCTTTACCAGCTGCATCTTCATCTACAAATGAAACGTTTGATCAACATGATTCATTCTCATCAACATTCGATGATCAGATCAACACGGTTGTATCATTTGATGATGACGATACCGTTGTTTCTTTTGATGATCCCATTGATGATGACAATTGTGATCATCTTGATCAAACAGATCATTTGACTGATCAAGATTCGGACTTACAGGCCTTGTTATTGACCACCCAGTCACAAATAGAAAAATGCAATGACATCAATCAAAAGCTCAAAGAAAAATGCAATGACAAAGTTCAATCAAAAACTTCAAAGGAAATTTTTAGCAAAAGAAAATGATCGACTCTTGGAAAAGGTTTTGTGTTATGACGTAGTGTCTGTGATTATGAATTCGCTCTATGAATCTGGAAATGCTATACTTGTGAATGATCATGCTGTGGATAGTAAGATGTTGCGTATGGAGATTAATAATCTGATAAATGAGAATGAGATTCTTCGACAGATCAATAATGATGTGGAAAACAAAGTTTTTCATCTTCAAACAAGGCTTGACTGGTGTCAAAAACAGAGTGTTGAATTTGAAATTAAATTTCAAAATCTTTTAGCGTCTTTATCATTTCAAAACAGTCATGTTCCGGAAAAGTTTAAGGAAACAAAAGCTTTCTTACGAATTAAATTGTTTGAAAATGAAAAGGAACTAGATGAAATTCTTCAAAACAGAAATGACACAGTCCGCCTCAACAGAAAGTTAGACTCACAAAATCAAGAGTTTCAACACGCCATTATTGATCTGAAGAAGAAGATCAGAGTTTTAGACAAAGGCAAAACAAATGTTCATAAGATTGCCCCAGGGATGTATGTAGTAGACAAAGAACATACCCAAGCATCTGAGACAATCACTAATTCAGCTACTTGTACTTCCACAGGACTAGAAACCACATCTAAGGTCAAGACTCACAAGAAACAGAGGAAGAATAGAGTCAAGAAACCTAGGAAGGAGTTATCTAAGTCTGAAGAAGTTCCAGTTAGTAGTTTAAATAAGACAAATGTAACATCAGGAATAGAATTGCACTTATCTGAGTCTAGTTCTAAGATTGATGTAACAAATGCTGAATCTTTAAATGTTAATGAAGATGTTTTGGTTGATGCTACTTGTGTTTTTTGTCGTAATAGCATACTATCTGGTGATCATACAAAATGTGTTGCTAAAACTCTGCTGACTAAGAGAAAGAAACGTAATAGTGGCGCTTCCTCTAGGCTTAAAACCAGTACAAAGTCCATTTTAGGAATGCCCCCACTAGATCTTTCTGAGGAGAAAATAGAAAAGCCCAAATCCAAGACTAAAAAGTCACCTAGTGCATTCCTTAGGAAAAAGGCAGAGACTAGTTGGACCTGGCAACGTTGGTTACAGAACACTTTTGATTTTAAATGGTTACCTAAAGTACTAACCTCTTGTGTAACTAACCCAGTGGATCCAACCGTTATCAATTCTCCACCTGTTTCCAATGATTGTGATGCAGGTGATTCAAATCGTCCTTTGGATTGTTGATAGCGGGTGCTCCCGACACATGACCGGCAATCTCAAACTTCTTCAGAACTTCATTGCTAAGTTTATCGGAACGGTCAGATTCGGGAATGATCACTTCGCTGCAATTATGGGCTATGGGGATTACATTAATGGGAACATTGAAATCAGCCGTGTGTATTATGTTGAAGGCCTTGGTCATAATTTGTTCTCCGTGGGACAATTCTGCGATGGAGACTTGGAAGTAGCATTCAGGGAGAAAACTTGCTTTATTCGTGATCTTCAAGGCAACGACCTCATGAAAGGGAAACGCGGAACCAGTCTGTATACTATCTCCCTTGAAGGAATGACTGCGTCTACTCCTATTTGTTTACTCTCCAAGGCTCATCCCACAAAGGCTTGGTTATGGCACAAAAGACTGTCTCATCTCAATTTTAAAACCATCACTGACCTTGCCAAGAAGAAATTAGTTGACGGTCTTCCAAAATTCAGATATGCCAAGGATCACTTGTGTTCTGCGTGTGAACAAGGGAAAAGTCACCGTGCTCATTTTCCTCCCAAAACAGAACACAACACAGATCATGTCCTACAACTGCTTCATATGGATTTGTGTGGTCCGATGCGAGTTCAGAGTATTAACGGGAAGAAGTATATCCTGGTAATAGTTGATGACTACTCAAGATGGACTTGGGTCTATTTTCTGCGGACTAAAGATCAAGTTCCTTCTATCCTCATCACGTTTCTCACCAAGATTCAAGTTCAAGTCCGCAACACCGTCCGCATCATCAGAACAGACAACGGGACTGAATTTAAGAATCAAATCATTCAGGAATTCACTGAGAAACATGGTATTGTTCATCAAACTTCCATAGCTCGCACTCCAGAACAAAATGGTGTAGTTGAAAGACGAAATCGTACGCTCGTGGAAGCAGCTCGAACTATGTTGATCAATGCTCAATTACCGGATTATCTTTGGGCTGAAGCTGTCAATACTGCTTGTTATACTCAGAATCGTGCCATGATCAACAAACGACACAGCAAAACACCATATGAGCTTATACAAGGAAGAAAACCAAACATCAACTATTTTCACGTCTTTGGAGCATTGTGTTATCCGAAGAATGATAAGGATGATCTTGGTAAACTTAAGGCTAAAGCAGATATTGGGATATTTGTAGGATACTGTGAGCACTCCAAGGGTTATCGAATTTGGAATCGTCGGACTGGGGAAATTCAAGAGACCATACACGCTAATTTTGATGAACTCACTGAAATGGCTTCTGAGCAAAACCGCTTAGAACCCGTACACAACCGTCTTAACTTCCCTGAATCTTCGGCTGCACCCCTACCTTTCAACAGGAAGGATTTGGAAGATTTGTTTGCACCAATGTTTGATGACGTTCATGTTACTAGTGCATCAGATGCCTCCACCAGTTCCGCTGCTCAACAACTTCCACATCAAGCACCTGATCCATCAGCATCTACATCTACAGTAGTTGTTGATGATGCACCACAACCTGAATCATCATCATCAATGGAGAAAACACTTCAACCTGCAGTTGAAGATTCATCCCCCACTTCTAACAATGTTCCAACACCATCAGGATATGACGGGAACGCCTTCTTTAATCCATTTGCTCCACCACCAACCGTACCAGATACCGGAGAATCATCCTCGAGCAACATGGACCCGTCATATCATCACAACATTCAACACTACCCATCAACTCATAAATGGACAAGGGATCATCCGTTAGTTAATGTGATTGGCAATCCGGATAAACCAGTTATGACACGACAGAAACTCCATACAGATGGTGAAACCTGCATTTATGCTCTCACCGTTTGCCAAGCTGAACCGAAAAATATCAAAGAAGCCATGACTTACGACAATTGGATTGAATCAATGCAAGAAGAGTTGGATCAGTTCAAAAGATTGGAAGTCTGGGAACTAGTTGAAAAACCAGATGGAGTTTATGTTGTGGGTTTAAAATGGATTTGGAAAAATAAGCTGGATGCAGAAGGAACGGTTATTCATAACAAGTCTCGGTTGGTTGCTAAAGGGTATAGTCAAGAAGAGGGAATTGATTTCGAGGAATCTTTTGCTCCAGTGGCTAGGCTTGAGGCAGTGCGAATGTTTCTGGCGTATGCGGCTCATAAGAACATCACAGTTTACCAAATGGACGTGAAGACAGCATTTTTGAACGGACAACTTCGTGAAGAGGTGTATGTTTCACAACCAGAGGGCTTCGTAGATCCAGAACATCCACAACACGTTTACAGGCTTAAGAAAGCTCTCTACGGCCTTAAACAAGCCCCGAGGGCATGGTACGATAAACTTGCTGCATTCTTGCTTGCTAATCATTTTACTAAAGGATCTGTGGACCCGACTCTGTTTATACAAAAACACGGGGAGGACATTCTCATCGTACAAATTTATGTGGATGACATCATTTTTGGGTCTACCCATAAAAAGTACTCAAACGCTTTTGCAAAACTAATGAAACAAAACTTTGAGATGTCCATGATCGGTGAATTAAACTTTTTTCTAGGATTACAAGTTCACCAATCACCTCGTGGTATATTCTTGAGTCAGTCTAAATATGCACAAGAGATATTAAAAAAGCATGGCATGACAACTAGTGACACCTATAACACCCCAATGTCCTCCTCATCCCCGAAGCTAGATGCTGATTTACATGGGAAACCCACTGATCCTACAAATTATCGTAGTATAATTGGGTCTCTTATGTATCTCACAGCTAGCAGACCGGATGTTGTATTTGCCACATACCTGTGTTCACGCTATCAATCTAACCCAACAGAAAGACATTTATCTGCTGTTAAAAGAATCCTTCGATACATCAAGGGAACCATTAATTTGGGGATCTGGTATCCAAAGGATTCTGGTTTTGCACTAACTGCTTTTTCAGATGCGGATCATGCGGGATGTATTGATACAAGAAAGAGCACATCCGGTGGTGTTCAATTCCTCGGTGATAAGCTGGTGTCCTGGCAGTCAAAGAAGCAAGATTGTACGTCTCTATCATCCATGGAATCAGAATATGTAGCTATGTCTGCCTGTTGTGCTCAAATCATTTGGATGCGATCACAACTGATGGATTATGGTTACATATTCAACAAAATCCCGATGTACTGCGACTCCAAAAGTGCTATTGCTATCTCGTGCAACACAGTGCAACATTCCAAGTCCAAACACATCGCTCTCAGATATCACTTCATCAAGGAACATGTGGAGCAGGGTACCGTTGAGTTGTATTTTGTGGGAACGGAACACCAATTGGCGGATCTTTTCACGAAGGCATTACCTCATGAACGTTTTGTGAAATTGGTTCACCAAATTGGCATGCGATGTTTGACTCCTCAAGAATTGTCAAATTTTCTCAAAAACAAATAATTGAGTCAAACATCCAAACTATCTTGTAAATAACCATCTTAAAAAAAAAAAAAAAAAAAAAAAAAAAAAAAAAAAAAAAAAAAAAAAAAAAAAGTGTGTGCAAGTACAAATTCTCATTCAACATTTTGTTCATTTTAAAATTGTCTTTATTCATTTCTGAACAAATGTTGAGGGGGAGACACAAAATTTTACAAATTTTTTACAAATTTGTACTTGCATGTTTTCTGTAACAATGTTGCTTTGCATTGGTTTTGATGTGATATCCTAAGGATTATTTGTTTATTTGTTAGGATTTTGATGGTTACAAATTGTTAGAGGACTAAAAGTGCTAATTATTGAAAATCGTTTGGTTAGGATTTATTGTGCTAAGAATTGAGGTTAAGGGACTAATTGTGACCATAGGATAAAAGTTAATAGTAATGAATTAAATGCAAATCAGAAATAACTGTGCATGTCATTTACTATCTCTGCAAATCCTCTTTCGCATTTACTACCACCCAACCAACCCAATCAACGGCTCTAATTAAATCTGATCATCCGTTCAAGTTCTAACAAATCTGTGAGTGTTTCCATGTTTTTTAAGTGATTATAACATATGGTTTTCAAGGAATTAAAGATCCAACGGTGGAATTTGTGTGTAATAATTAGGCGAATTTCTAGGGCTTGCGTAGAATTGGGATTCTTTAATCCTATGTGTTTTGAGTGATAATGCCTGTACTTCTATGTTTATAACTTGATTATGTAACATAAATGCGTGCTTAATTATTCCAGAAATTCATCTGAATGTTTATTCGAAATTTAGGGTTTATGTTCATAATTTGGGGGAACTCAAATACGAATGTTTTGGTGTAATTTAAGAGTTGTTATGTTGTTATTATGAATAGAATTGAACATTTGTTGCCTCAGATTAAGCCCAGAAACAACAGATAATCGTTAATTGAAAATTAGGGTTTATCAAGAACACGATGCACAAGCAGTTTGATTCTATAGATTTTGTGGATAAAAATTGTTATAACTTGGACAAAATGCGTATAATAGCTTTGTGAACCTATTGCAATTAGTGTGGAATCATTAATCTGTGAATTGCAAAATCTTGGTGAATGAATCGTCTTCAAAAGAGTTTCGGAATTTCTTGTATAAGATATTTTCGAATTTGCAATTGCTCTCGCAATTGTCATTTGCTTTCGCAATTGCCATTGTTCTCGCAATTGGCATTTGCTATCGCAAAAGATAAGTGCTCTCGCAATTGGAAATTTTTCTCGCAATTGGAAATTTTTCTCGCAATTGGAAATTTTTCTTGTAATTGGAAATTTTTCTCGCAATTGGCAAGTTTTCTCGCAATTGGTATTTTTCTCTTGCAATTAGTAATTTTTCTCGCATTTGTCAAAATCTCTTGTTTTTGACTATCTGCATTTGAAATTATTAATTTCATTGAAATTTCTAATTCCTTAAGTCTTGTCAAATCAAAGGGAAGATTTCTTATGCAAAATTAAAATGATCAATTCACAGATTAACGATTGCTCAGTAATAAAGGATGTTATGTGCAATCTCTCAATTTCAACTAATGCTAACACACATATATCCTGCAAATTGGTGTCATAATACTGTTTCAGATCATCCACAATGTCTTCACAACAACAACAACCACTTCCACCTATCACCAAAGCAGAGTTATTTCCACAAGGATTCAAGGCTAAGTATGGAAAGAACAATTCAAGAGTGGTCTTCGATAATATCAAGTGTGCTGAACCAAGTTGTCGAATTGTCATCGAAATCCTCAAAAGACATGAATGCAGGAGTATCTTGGAAGATTCAGATAGTATTCCTGAGATCTACATTCATCAGATGTGGAGCACTATCAAACCAGATGACAATAACAAATTCTTCACATGCACTCTTGACAGAAAACAAGTCAAGGTCACTCCAGCACATCTACGTGAAGCATTATCTCTACCAAATCCACCGGATACATCAAGACAATACTGGCCTTCACCCACTGAACAAGACATTCTCAACTTTCTCATTGGCATTGGATATGATGTAGAACCAGATCTTCCACTCAACATCCTCTCAAATATCAATGCCAAGTCCATTCCTCAACCATGGAGAGCTATGTACTATATTCTGATTCGATCAGTGTCTGGAAGAGACAGTGGACACGAACATCCAAGACTTTCTCATGCTCAACTCTTCTGGGGATTTGTTACCAAACACAACCTTGATTTTGCTGCTCTAATCTGGGAAGATCTTATGCATCAAATGCATGGTCTACTCAGAAAACCCTTGACTAAAATCCCATTTGTCCGTTACACTAAGTTACTGATCAGTCTTCTCCTTGATAAGCATCATGATATTTCTAATCGACCCGAAGACAGAGAAAGACATGTGATCAAGATGGACACAGACTTCAAATCAGTATACTTTCCAAAGGAAAGCACTCACAAACAAGGTCTTAAGTTGTTTGATGTTCTACTTACTGATGAGGTCAGGGAAACTCCTGCTTACGCAGATTACATTCAAGCTTATGAGAAGAAGCTTGTCGGCATCACTAAAATGACTGAGGGAACAGGTTCTTCCAAGACTCGTTCCAAAAGTAGTAGAGCTAGCAAAACTGGAAGTGCATCAAGTGCTCCAAAGAAACAAACCTCAAGCAAGAGGAGAATTATTAAGACTGCTCCGAAACCAAAAGTTGAAGACATTGGTATTCGTGATGAATCCTCTGAATCCTCTGAAGACACTGAACCAGAATTGGAAATACTTAATGAGCAAGAAGCTGAATTTCAAACACAACTTGACATGGAGAATGCTGCTAAGGCAAGTATTAAGCAAAAGAAGATTGATGAAGAAAGAAGAGCAGATCTACAAAAGAGAGTAATGAGGGAATTAGAAGAAAAGAAGAAGGAAGAGATTGCTAAGGGAGCAGGAGGATCAGGAGTCACTCCAGCACCAGTTTCATCTAATCCGGTTAATCAACCCGGTAACTCTAAAACTTCCACAACTCAGCCAAATACGGTTTATCAACCCGATATGGCTACATCTACGGTTCCCCTTCCTCAATCAAGCTCGGTTAATCAACCCGACTTGGAAAATCAACCACAATCTGAATCAGAAAAGATTGTCTTCACAGAAAATGAAATTTCAGATTCAATGTTTGATGACATCCCACTTCAAGAGGAAGAACATCATCAAGGTAACACTGGGGAATGGGGAGATTCTGAGGAAGAGAAGGAGATTACTGGATTCAAGACTACTAAAGCTGCTAATGAGCTAGAAGATGAACTTGCTGAAGCAGAAAGGAAAAGGAAAGAAGAAGAGGAAAGGAAACAAAAGGAGGATGAAGAAGCTGATAACTACATTATCTCTCCACTTCATGATTCTATGAACATGAATAAGTCTCCTCAACAACAACCACGAGATCAAACTCCACCAATTCCTTCTCCCAAACCTATCTCACCTCCTAAGTCACCTCCCAAGCATCAAACTCCTCCAGAATCACCGAGAAAATCTTCAAAACCTTCATCTTCATCTCACAAAGATTCTGCTTCTCCTGACTCATCATCATCTATTCCATCACTCACTCCATCACCATCAAAATCACCACCAAACAAAGGCAAAGCAACATTGGCAGAAAGAATCAGAACAGTCATAAAAGGTAAACATGTCAGTAAAATCGCCAAAGTCACAAGAGTTGAAGTTCTCTCTCCAATATCCAGGCAAATCAAGAAAGCAGCCAAACTTGCTCAAGCAAAAAGAGAAAGCAGGTTACAAGAACAGATGTCAGAAATGCAAAACCTTATCAAGGGTCTATCTGATCAAGTCAAAGAGATGCAAGAAACGAAGCAGAACATGGAAGAGTTTCTTTCTTTTGATATAGAGGATAATATCAAAAGTAAGACAAGACATTATGTCAAACGTTTCACTGCTGATCTTCAAAAGAATATTAACGAGAATGTCAATACTCAACTTGATGTCAAGGTCAGAGAAGCAATCATCCACAATTCTGGCTTCAAGCAACTTAAAGACTTCACAACAGAAGAACTCAGACTTGAACTTCTCAACAGACTCCATGCCATGACATCTCCTTCTCCTGAAGATATCAGTCTCATTAAGTCAATTGAAGCACACATTGAGAAGGTTTCTTGCAAAGTTGCTGCTGATAAGGGTAAAAGAATTCGTGATGACGACAATGAGGATCAAGATCCAAATCCCACACAGAAGAAACAAAAGAATGGGAGTGGATCAGGTATTCACATTCAGGAGCCAACAGAACAGAAAACATCTTCACCATCTCCAAATCGTCAAGAATCTGGTCCAAAGGAAACTGAGCATCACTTTGAACATTTCATTAGTGAAGATGTTGAGTTTCAACCTCAAGATGATCCACCTCAATCACCTCCAAAACCAACAAAAGCCAAACCTTCCAGCAGTAAGAAATCTTCTGTAGAACCAGCTGTGATTACATGGTTAGATACTGATGAAGACTTACAAGGAAACGAATGGTTTGACAATCTTGCAAAGGCTCAAATCAATGACGACGAAGCTTCAAAGATAGAAGACAGCACGTTTGAATACACTCAGAAAATCAAACATGCATTCAACATTAAGAAAATGACAAAAAGAGAGCTTCGTAGAATCAAGAATGATGCCTTCACTCTTTTAAAGGATAAATCTGCAAGTGCTGCTGAGTTGGAATATCATTTGGAGAACATTGCTAGGGCATTATCCAAAGACTTCGATTAGACAAATCCAGATGTATACAGGGAAGGTTGTCTTGATAGTAAGAAACGTCCATACATCACTGACTGGACAAAACCACTTCCGGTGATACGACCATATCATGGAATGTCAGAAATTCCATTCGCATTCTTCTTCAATCAAGATCTGGAACTACTCGTACATGGGGCTTCCAGTGAAGTAAAATATGCTACCTCAATCACCTTCACTCCTGCTGCAAACTACACAAATCCTGCCATTGAAGAAGAAGCTAGACACCGTAAACTCTTCATCAACAAAATTGCAAAATATAATCGTGACGCTGAACTTGGAATTCACCACTGGTTTGACAAACGCAAGTCGTGGTACAAGTACAAGCTTGGCCTCATGGCCTCTCGTGAAAAGGTGTTCAGTGATCTTCGTATAAAGGCAGTGATTGATGCTAAGGGATCACAAAAGCTTGGATACACATTCATTTCTGAGATCTCCGTTCGCAGACAAGATAATCTTATTTACACGTTCATTGATGCGTGGGTTTTGCAACCTTACAACAGGTTTTACCTCTCGAGGGATCTCAAGAGGCTTACAACCCCACCAGGCAGTGTACCTGACCGATGTAGTATAGTGTAGTGGTAAGTACGGGGGATTGATCGTTCTCCACAGGGAATAGTGTTCGTTAGGTGTGAAAGGCTACTCTATTTAGGTCTAAGGGTTGAGGAAGATTCTTTTTATGTTTTTATAATTTTATGAAAGCAAGTAAAATCTCGGGTTTTGAAGGAGTGGGCGGAATTAGTTGCTAGTCAACTAACCCAAATTACTACAAATGCAAATAAAATAAAATAACAAAAATGAAAAGTGGTGAGAAACTTATGTGTAGAGAAATGTGTTTACTTAGATTTCCTTACTCCCTAACTATCTTTTACCGGTTAATTAGTGTGTATTAGTCGCGTGGATGACGGGTGTATTCCTTAATACCATTCGTGGGGTGGCGTACTTACTTCCCCAAACTCTACAAGCTCCTACTTCACTCCTATGTCGAGCCGGCTAGGAAGCTCCTAACATGGGATCACTAGAATTCGCTTGTGCATTAAATACAACCATAAAAACCTTTAGTACGCGTTTGGTTCATGTTTCTTAAGACGTTCAAGCAAGTTACCGAATAGGAAGTTAGCCAGTTTTCTTAAGCCTAACATAGATAAACAATCATCCAATACAACTAACAACACACTAACAACCAATAATCAATAGCTAGGTTTCATTAGATCTAAGCAAACACAAGATAAAATTAGCCTAACATGTTAAACAAAAGACAAGCATAAGATAGAATCAAACAACACATAGACATATTGAATGATTAATTGATAACTTATCTTTCAATGAAACATGGAAGATCTCAGGGCAAAAAGCCCTGAAAAAGTAGCTAAAATCGTCTTAGGGTTTTATCCCAAAATTCCACACACTAAGCTCCCCCTTTAATGACAAAAAATTAGAAAACTATATATAGACTTTGACATCTGACGGCGTCACCTTATGCATTGTGACGCCGTCACCTCGCCGCTTTTAGGGTTCCCGGATGACCATCTTGACGCCGTCCCTCTTTAGCTCTTCAAAAATCCATTCTGGCTTATCAAGGCTTGACGCCGTCGGACCTATAACGTGACGCCGTCCCCTTATGATTTAAGCCGTGACGCCCTTGATTTAGTTAAAGCGTGACGCCGTCAGAATTCTCATGCAAACTCACTGGCCCGTCATGAGTAAATTTCACATCCAACTTTTCTTGCCAAGGCATGACGCCGTCTGGAGTTAATGTTGACGCCGTCAAAGGTGACTTTCAGCACAATTTTGAGACTTTGCCGTTTTCTTCACTTTTATGCTCCAAAAACGTCCAAAATGCCTCCTTTTCCAGATTTCTCCTCAAAAGTACCTAAAATGACAAAAGGAACGATTTAGGGCAATATTTGATCAAATAAATACGATTTCGGGCTTAAATGACCCCTTAAAAGCGGTACACTTTTCGCCTCATCAAATACCCTTACACTTGAGATTTGCTTGTCCTCAAGCAAATGCGCTTTTATTCTAATCAAAATACAAGTTAGGGGTCATTTAATGCAAACATAAAAGTAATTACAACAAATAATCGTTCCACTTCAATCATAATAAGCACGGAGATTATATACTAGCACCTCACAAGTAGTGTTTAGATACTCACATCTCTCAAGTGTCATCAAAATAAATCTCATAAATGAAAACGGAAAATATCTCTCACTACCTGTCATAGCAAATAGATTACCATAGGCTTGGGAAAGGATCGAAAACCTCCTCCACTAGGCGTAAGCACCTAAGATAAACTATCAAAGAGGGCTTTTAAATGGGTTATAACGTTAGGTGTAGGGAAAAGGAAAACACGGTTTTGTTGGATACGGGATATTTTACTGGTGGCGAGTTAAAGATCTTGATTAATTACATGTACTATACAACGTTGCTAAGCCAAGACTCGACTCGATCTTAAGCTAATGAAAGAAAATAACAAAACATAAACATAAAATAAACATAAAATGAAACGGGATGGTAGTCCGTATGTTTTTTTTCTACTTTTCTTTTTCTCATTTTTTTGTATTTTTCTTGATTTTTTCGATTTTTTTTTTTTTTTTTTTTTTTTTTTTTTTTTTTTTTTTTTTTTTTTTTGCATACACTTTTACCCTACCATCCAAAATGATACATCATAGGGGCATTGCATCCCCTTACACTTGAACTTTTACATAACTTTACAAATAACTATTCTAATGACTCGAATTAAGATAATTGAAAAACTTGGAGTACTTTTAAAACATTTAGCACATATGGGGGTAATAAATGATGTTCTTCCCCATTACTCCATTACACTAGTACTTTACCCACGAGTCCCAATCGTCCCAAAACAATATGTACAAGGATATGACTCGACTTAGCAACCATGTAATCGACTAGATAATTAACTTGGGTTTAAACAAATGTTGTAACAATAATGCACTAAAAATGAGTGCATACAAGGTAGGCTAAGGCGATTTGGGTGTACATTTTAGTGGGGTGTAACAAATTCTTCCTTCAAGTAAAATGCTTAAAGGTCGAAACGAAAAGATAGGCTCTGAGGGGTGTACTAGGGGTATCGTGTACTAAAAATGAGTACAACGCAAAGGGTGTGGGAGAATTACTTGACCAATGTAGCCAAAGTAATTATAACAAAAACACAGGTGTAAAACAATGGGTTAATCCTAATGCCTCTTATCATGTAGTAAATCTAACTACACGAATGTAGTCTCACTTGTGGCCTTGGAATGGTCCTAACGCAAGTTCTAGAATCTAAGTGCTACCGGTACACACATCATAGCATAAATGCTTTTCCTACCAATTCTAGGGGTGAACCTCACATATTTGGGGGTGGAAAAATTTTTTAGTGGTACGGTTTTTGTGCTAGTCATATAACTCCTATCCGTGAGACGCTCATTAAGATCAAAGTTTCACTCCTATATGTTGTAAAAAATTTTAAATTTGGCACTAAAATTACCTTAACAAGTATTTCTCTCAGTTTTATTACACATCTACTATCAAACAAACAAAAATCAAGCGCAATAGTATTCTCTTAAAATCGTACTTTTACCCCCCTTACACTTAAGATGAACATTGTCCCCAATGTTCAAATAACAAGATGTAAAAGTAAATAAGGTAAAAGAATGAAATCAAATACTCCCCTGATTCGCTCGGTGGATAATGAAATTACACGGTTAAATCTTCCTCCAAAGTAATGTAGAAGCTCCATGACTAATGCATCGCCACAAGCTTGATTCAAAACATTTCCTTGTCCAAAATAACCTGTTGAACCTGAGAAAACAAACACGAAAACCTGCATAACATCGGCGGGATAAAATCTATATATAAGGATATAATGCTTGTGGAATGATAATTTTGCAGATTCCTGGAGATTATAAGTTGGAGATTTTAATAAAAACTTTTTAAAAACAAAAATTTCAAAAATTTCTGAAAATTAAATCTGACGCCGTCAGGTTATAACCCCTGACGCCGTCAGAAATGACCTGACAAAAATTTTCATTTTAAGTTTCCGGAAAATTTCTGGAAAAACCTTTACCTTACTTCCTGGAAATCCTGCAAAACATCATTATGACTCGATACAAGCATTTGACTCAAACAAATACGAATATGTATGTTAATTTATTATTATTATGATTCATGTTTATTTGTGTTCTAATAAACCGATTTAGATTTCCCTTACACTTATCTTTTGCAAAATACCTTTATATGTAGTTAAGACGAAGTTAAAAACAAAATAAAGCATTTTCACAAATTAGTTTTGAACATGAATCAATAAGAATAAAAATTAAACACACATACGGAAACAAATAAAAACAAACAAACAAACAAATAAACAAATAAAGCAAATAAAGCAAATAAAGCTTGGGTTGCCTCCCAAGAAGCGCCTTTCTTTATTAACGAGTCTTGTAGCTAGACTCAAAGTCACGGGGTCTACGTTTTTCCGTTTTGCTTCTCAATGCCCTCTAATCATCTAACAACTCCATATCAATTTTGTATTAGGTCCAAGGTTAAGCAATCTTATAATAAGGCTTCTCTTATTCCAAACATGGTCCATGCCTTTTCTCTTTATCCTTTCATGATGTCCTCATCCAACCAATGTGTCCAGTAATCGGGCACAAAACGAAATTCTTTACCCGATAGGCATCCTATATGTGATCCTATCTATGGGGATTAGAAACTAAAACTTTGCCTTTCGAACGGTCATACCTTAAATTGGGATGCTTCGATAAATGGATTACTAAACAACTGCAGATAGCGGCACATCAACTTGCCATATCTTTAAAATCATGAGTGTGCTAAATGGTAAAGTTCCTAACACAAGGATATGTATGTCCATTAATCTTCCAAGAAGTTGAGAAGTTGCAAACCCGCCTGGATCATATTGGGGTCCATCCTAGGCTCAAGTGGTGTATTTATGATTTGGCTATAAAGGCCTGAGGACATAACGTTGATTGGGGATTCACAGTCAATGTAAGCATGCTCAACGTATTGATACCCAATCATACATGGTATCTTCACATTCCCGGGATCACCTCTCTTAATCTTTGGGTCAATTCTAACAAAAGGTGGTCGAGGGTTATCAACTAGGTTGTTATAGTAAGCAATCTCCTCCTTAGTGGGGTATTCGTTGAAACAATCATCCAACCTAGGATCTACCTTTACTTCCTCAATTTTCTCAACCAACTTATCAACCGTAAGATTATTACGTACTAAGTAATTATCTGAGTATATGGCGGTCCCTAAGTTGTTCAAGGCATAATCAAGCTCAATATCAATCACTCTACTGAGCTCCCTGAGCTCACTAATCTCATTCTCAAGTTGGCTACGCAACAAAGCTACTTCGCCAGGTGTAAGGGGTGGATTCGCGTTTTCCATAATGGCAAACTGAATAGTCAATGAGAATTTGTTACGAACAAAAGCACAAAGAAAATAGATAGACTAAAGAAAACCTAGAAAAATAAAATAAAAATCTCACTAGAAAGGAATCTAGTGAGTAGACCTAATAGAAATAAAAATTCAACCTAAACAATAACTATTCCCCGGCAGCGGCGCCAAAAACTTGATGCGTGGGTTTTGCAACCTTACAACAGGTTTTACCTCTCGAGGGATCTCAAGAGGCTTACAACCCCACCAGGCAGTGTACCTGACCGATGTAGTATAGTGTAGTGGTAAGTACGGGGGATTGATCGTTCTCCACAGGGAATAGTGTTCGTTAGGTGTGAAAGGCTACTCTATTTAGGTCTAAGGGTTGAGGAAGATTCTTTTTATGTTTTTATAATTTTATGAAAGCAAGTAAAATCTCGGGTTTTGAAGGAGTGGGCGGAATTAGTTGCTAGTCAACTAACCCAAATTACTACAAATGCAAATAAAATAAAATAACAAAAATGAAAAGTGGTGAGAAACTTATGTGTAGAGAAATGTGTTTACTTAGATTTCCTTACTCCCTAACTATCTTTTACCGGTTAATTAGTGTGTATTAGTCGCGTGGATGACGGGTGTATTCCTTAATACCATTCGTGGGGTGGCGTACTTACTTCCCCAAACTCTACAAGCTCCTACTTCACTCCTATGTCGAGCCGGCTAGGAAGCTCCTAACATGGGATCACTAGAATTCGCTTGTGCATTAAATACAACCATAAAAACCTTTAGTACGCGTTTGGTTCATGTTTCTTAAGACGTTCAAGCAAGTTACCGAATAGGAAGTTAGCCAGTTTTCTTAAGCCTAACATAGATAAACAATCATCCAATACAACTAACAACACACTAACAACCAATAATCAATAGCTAGGTTTCATTAGATCTAAGCAAACACAAGATAAAATTAGCCTAACATGTTAAACAAAAGACAAGCATAAGATAGAATCAAACAACACATAGACATATTGAATGATTAATTGATAACTTATCTTTCAATGAAACATGGAAGATCTCAGGGCAAAAAGCCCTGAAAAAGTAGCTAAAATCGTCTTAGGGTTTTATCCCAAAATTCCACACACTAAGCTCCCCCTTTAATGACAAAAAATTAGAAAACTATATATAGACTTTGACATCTGACGGCGTCACCTTATGCATTGTGACGCCGTCACCTCGCCGCTTTTAGGGTTCCCGGATGACCATCTTGACGCCGTCCCTCTTTAGCTCTTCAAAAATCCATTCTGGCTTATCAAGGCTTGACGCCGTCGGACCTATAACGTGACGCCGTCCCCTTATGATTTAAGCCGTGACGCCCTTGATTTAGTTAAAGCGTGACGCCGTCAGAATTCTCATGCAAACTCACTGGCCCGTCATGAGTAAATTTCACATCCAACTTTTCTTGCCAAGGCATGACGCCGTCTGGAGTTAATGTTGACGCCGTCAAAGGTGACTTTCAGCACAATTTTGAGACTTTGCCGTTTTCTTCACTTTTATGCTCCAAAAACGTCCAAAATGCCTCCTTTTCCAGATTTCTCCTCAAAAGTACCTAAAATGACAAAAGGAACGATTTAGGGCAATATTTGATCAAATAAATACGATTTCGGGCTTAAATGACCCCTTAAAAGCGGTACACTTTTCGCCTCATCAATAATCTTATTTACACGTTCAATGAAGCAGATTTTCCTGAACTCAATCTCAACGACATTGAAGACTTGTATTTGATGAAAGTACAAGGGAAGCTGAATCACCTCAATCCTACTCTTCTGTATGCATTTAGCACTGCTATATGCCACTTCATCAAAAGAACAGTGATCAAAGAACGTGTAGAAGATCTTCAACTTGGAGTTGAAAGTTATTAGAAGAAACTGAATCTTGAGGAACCCATGTTTACTCTCACTGACAACAAGGAACCTCAATACTTGCTCAAGACCGACCCTATCTTTGGATTCGTCTACAGAAGTGCAACAAACACTAACCGTTTCATGCCTCATAAGGAGATTCACAAGTTCTGTGACGACACTCTAAAGAATGTTCGAGATGGGTTAGTCACACGGGTTCAGGATCAAATATTGAAGAAGCACAAGAAATGGAATCATCAACAGCTCAGGCAGGTCAAGAATTTTATATGGTCGATCGAAGAAAGACTCTACAGAAGGGATCAGATGAGGAGATTGGAAACTTATGTTGGTGGTCGTCCTCCATTTGCCATCAGATTATTCCAGAGAACAGATCCAAAATTCACCACTTTTGGCAGAGGCGGTTAATTTGTAAGAATTTGATTTCAATATTCAATATTCATTCAATATTCTTACTTATATATGACTGTTAAATTGACAACGGCTTGTGCACACATAACAGTGTACAACCCGGTCCCCAAAGAAAGGACCCTGAGGTACGCTTCAGTGCCTCAATCCTGAAAAAAGGAGCGAAAGCTTCTTACTTATGAGCAGAATTAAAATCAAAATGTTTTCCAACGTTTTTTCAAACATTCTGCTCATAAGGACAAATATTCCCTTGTTAAGGGGGAGTATTTGAAAAACATAATCTTTGTTCAAAGACTTATCAATGTTCTTGAAAATTCTTCCCTAAAACTCAAAAACAGCATATTTTAATCATAAACGTTTTTTCAAAAACATCATGAGTATGCTATTTTTGAGGGGGAGAAGTAAAAAGATGATTAAAATATGAAGTCTCACTTGCTGGAATCTCGTGTGCTCAAACTCAGAAATGACCCTCGAATTGACGAATAGGAAAGTCAGTAGTCGAAAGGACATGTCCCGGACGGGTAATAATTTCAAGCCAGTTTATCTGGTGATGTAAGCGTGTCTCGCAAAGGATGTGTCTGAGTAGAATGTACCGAATTCGAGCGATAATCTTTGAATCTGATCTGGACGGGTAATAATTTCAAGCCAGTTTAACTGGTGATGTAAGCGTGTCTCGCAACGATCAGGTTCATTGAAAGTCAATCAATTCAAAAGTGCCAACTCTTTCCAGCATGTGCAAAATTCAAAATTTAATACTTATGCGCACATGTTAAGGGGGAGTATTTCTGAAAATCATCAAACTCTCAAGGTGTCAACAAAATGTCTTTACAATTATCGACACTTTGAGAGATTTTCAATGGTTTGGTTTATGGCATCATTAGGATAGTCATGGAGTTATAAGGTGACTAAGGTTAGGGAAAACCGTCCTATGATCCGCCAGAGCCGGAGGGATCTACCCAAGGACAATACCAATAGTTTAGAACTAGAAAGTCCTAGGTATGATATAAAAAAAGGAGAAAATGAATGAACGGAGAAAGAAGGGGTTGAAGAATTAAAAAGAAAAGCAAAGAAAAGGGTGAAAAGAAATAGCCCTCCATTTGTTCAACCTTAGGGCAGACACCGGGTTCAATTCATAATCTACTGGTTGATGAGCATCATCGGTATTGAAGACCAAAGACGTCATGGACCCAGTGACGCACTAAAAAACCTTCTAAGCCACTCAAGTGTCTCTCAAAAGACATTTGTTTCATTCACACGGAGAACCCTTCATAATCTATCGACATCTCATTACGAGATTGTTGATATTGAAAAGGAGGCAATCTGCTCCACGCCTCCGATGACCAAACAAATGTGCACTAATTGAGTCTAGAGCCATGAGATTCATCAAAAGATCTCTTAGGTACACTTAGAATTACGCTGGTGTTCTACATCATGGGCATCATGTGTAAATTAGGAAAAGTGTCCTTCGCAGATCTTAGCAATCTGCCGAGAACATTCATGAGAAAAGTCACATTAGTGATTATCAATGATTGAATGGAAACCCTGCCAGAACAACATCAAACAACTCTGACAGCAGGTCACTTCGGTAACTCCTAGTGGGTTACGCTTAGTGTTTGCTCCAAACGGTCTACAGTCGTGGGGTGATCTCCAGAGACTCACTGAATCGTGGGTGCACTTCGGTGTGTCCGTGTAATCCCTTTCGGGGGAATCCGGTTCAGAACGGTCTGGGTTAGGATGTGAGAAAATCTTCACACTATGCTGTTGATGATCTCATGTCTAAGCCTGTAAGTACCGGTTGGTTCGTGCTGATGCTGCTGCTGATACTGCTGCTGATGCTGCTGCTGCTGCTGCTGCTGCTGCTGAGGAGCTGGAGTTCAACCATCAAGACTCCATCATGTTCATATCTTGAAGTAATGTTTTTCACAACAACTCAGTAACATCAAAAGGTTCAAAATATGATTCAAAACTAAACAAAGACATATGAGCATGATGGAGAAGACGAAAAGACGTTGGAGATTGGCAGAAAGAGACAACATCACATCATCATCAAACAAGAACAAAGAAACAAAGATTATCAAGACGTCGGAAGCCTAAGAAGCAAAGAAGACGTCAGGCAACATTGATGATCAAGAATTAGGGGGAGATTGTTAGGAACACGTTTTAAATATTTACAAGTCTTGTTCATTTATAATGTTGCACATTTATTAGGACTATATTGTTTGTAAATTTGGACCGGTTCATTAGTAGTCCATGAACCGGTCACATGTGCTAGTTTATTCTTATCCCATGTGAAGGAATATTTCTAGAATTATTCCTCCTCCCATTGCCTATAAATACAAGGCAAGGGATTCATTTTCATTGTTGGTTTTCTATTGTAAGTGCGGAAGCTATGCTTGTGTGTGAATCGAATTAGTGAAAACCTTCCATCTTATTCTTCTCTTCTTA
Source organism: Artemisia tridentata subsp. tridentata (assembly GCA_021014915.2). Taxonomy (NCBI): domain Eukaryota; kingdom Viridiplantae; phylum Streptophyta; class Magnoliopsida; order Asterales; family Asteraceae; genus Artemisia; species Artemisia tridentata. The sequence continues at coordinate 118,271,250 of CP139507.1, forward strand.
TTTCTCTTATTTACCTTATCGTATTTAGCTTATTACATTTCCATACGTAGCTTAATATCTAAGATAAGTAGTAGTTCGTGTGTGGTGTTGAGATCATTATAGTGACCTACATATATGTTTACCAAGATGTATCATGTTAGTTTGACACTTAAAGTGTACTTATACTATTAATCTTAGGAAACATGATGTACAAATAAAAGTGCTTTTATATGCAGAATGTGAAATGAGGTTCTAAGTAGAATGGTTAGCCTTTTAAAATACTTAATGACCTAGCCGTATTTTAAACATTCTAAATGGTTTGTTAAGGGTTTGATCATAATGCCACGTAACAAACATGTACAAACCTGTGTTGTAACATACGAGGACTCGAGAGGTGTTGAATGTATTGTTGAGACAAAATAAGATTACAAGTAACTTGTACATTTTACGTTATGTATCAAGTTAATGTTTATCATCAATCAAAACAAACGAGACTGCTTGCACTAACAATCTCCCCCTTTTTGATGATGACAAAATATGTAAACGTGATAGAAAGTAAAATGTAAAAAAGTTACTTGTGTCCGTACTACCTTTTACATTACCTTCTTCATTTACACTCTTCTCCCTCATTACTTTCTCCGTATACAACTTTCTTCCCCTTTTGTCGAACCAAAAAGGGTGTGTCCTTGGAGTTAACTTCATTTCTCCCCGAAATGGCGAGCTTGCATCATCCCTAGTGAAGTTAAATTGACTACTCCAATCTCCTATGGTTGTTGCGTCCCCTAGGTTGTTAGCGGATCCATGGATCAAATTAAGACTCTTAACCTACATCAGGGTTAGTGTTGTGCAACAAAACAAAAAATATATGAGAAATGAATGATGAATGAAATGTATATAACCAACGATACACGTGGGTAAGCTATGTTGGACTATCTCCCTTTTTTTGTCGAAACACAAAGGCGTATCGAAGAATAAGAATTAATATGAATGCGAGCATGCTCCCCCTTGAAGGTTGCTCCCCTTTGGACAATACTTCCCCTACTTGGAGTGCCAAGTATATGATGCATGAAATAAGAACGCTATAAAAACTAAGGTTAGTGCATGATTAGCTCCTCTTTGATCAATACTCCCCGTTGCTAGGGTACCAACGTATATGATGCAAGGATGAAGAATCCTACAAAATAAAGGTTAGTGTAAAACAATATTTGTCCTTGGACGAGTATGTGATATACAACAATTCGTGTATATGATGCATTCTATAAATGTTTGACGGAAGCTCCCCCTAGCTCTAGGGCGTCAAGATGAACCTACAAAACAAAAATGAGTACACTAGAAGCTATGTCTTAAGACATATATATGTCATATACAACCAATGTGTATAGACGATGCAATATGAGTGCTAGACAAATAATCCTCCTGGTAAGAGGACATCAAGAAGCACCTACAATAAAAGAAGGAAAATAATCGATGTGAACTTCATCCTAAGATGAGTATGCTATATACGATCGAGCGTATATGATGATGAACCTACAATGAAAGAATTAGTGCAATATATTTCATCTCAAAGAAAAATACGATGTATAAATATGATGCAATATAATCACAGATAGTTCAAGATAGAGAACTATGATTATCTAGTAAACCATGTTATAACGTGTGTAATCTTCTAATAAGAATTACAATCACAAGAATATAATATGATAAAATCCTACAAAATAATGCCTATGAGGAGGATATGAAGTGGAGTTAAAGTGAGTGGTGCTAGTAAGTTTTTCGCTAATACATGGGGTTGATGATTAGTGAAAGAGGTGATGAAAGGTGGTGGTTGTAATGAATTCCGAAACTCTAATGTATAGCAAATGCTATAAGAGTGTTGAAGATGGTTAAGGTTATTATATTATCATCTACCAAAGATGATGCATCGTGCCATAGTATATGCTCGAATGGAATTAAGAGGAAGTGAAGACAATGATCACTTAGGAATAGAAATTCCATATGCAACAATTTGAAATACTAGATACCTATATGAAGATGAAAATGACATCATAAGATGCGAGAGTGTTGGTTAGACCAACATGTTGAGAATGACGATTTTGATATATCGTTTGCACTGACAATGACGTGCTTGATATGTATCAAGATTGAAAAAGGATGAGATCCTATGATTGTGTTCTAGACAATGAAGTTGTGAGAAAAAGAAAATCGTAGACTCGTTGGTTGTGAGAGGGTTGTCTGTTTTAAGTGGCTAAAAACTGACTCAGGTACCCACGGATTGGGCGGAACCAAATATTTGGTTCCGTCCGTCTTATCGAAGGGTACCGTGGGACCAAAATTGATTTGGTCATGTTTTGTCATTTTTGATCAAACGAAGGTTCAAGCTAAGGTCTTATAACTACTAATTTGGTTTCACTAATCCTATTCAAAGTCTAAGGAGACTTAATGCTTCTCGTTTAAGAGGTTTGTCAAACACATGATGTGTTTTTCACTTGACGAGGTATACTGTGATGTTGAAACACTTGTGATTTAGTGAGCTGATTATAATTGAATGGTGTGAACCTATGAGTAAGTGTTCTTAGATACAAAAAGACAATTATGTGAATGATTTTCTCTCCCCCTTAATCGGTGGACATCCAAAATAATGTGTGATGTATCAAATGAAGAATGACGGTAAAGTGTTTAGGATGTTGCAGGTTAATGAAAGCGATGAGCTTAGTAATGTTTTTGCGGATGTTTGATTAGCATACAAAGAACTTCGTCCTTGAAGTCAAGTAGCTTTTCTCTATCAATGCGAGATGATCGCATGACGAGGCATGTGGTTTTCTCATTGGAGGTGTACTATTATAACTAAAAGGTTATGGAGATGTTGTTAGAAAAGCGGAAGCAATAATGCGATTTGGAAAGAGGTTGATTGGAAGATATGTAAACACAAATTTCAATCCTCTAAAACTTAATCCTATTAGATTCAAAAGCTATATGAAAGAGAATGAGTCCCATAAGTATATTACTAATCTACGTAGTAATAAAGGGATTATAATTATACAAAATAGTCATAACAAAGTGAGATAACAGGTAATTTGTTATCAACCTACAATATAAACATGTTAATGACAAAAGATGTGATTATGATAGAAATCATAACATCTTATATAAACACATATTCACCTACTAGACAAAAAGCTACCACATATCATCAAGACAAATAATCATATTGCAAGAGAGCATGACATTGTTTGAGATACTTATATTGTGAAATTGTTTTAATGTAATGCTTAGTCACTTAAGCATACTTACTCATTAATTAACACAATAAAACGACTTCTAAATGTTCATCATACCAAAAGCACTTAGACTTGTTATAGGTGCACACATGGCAAACAAATTGTGTGACAAGGTTACAAAAGAAGTTAGACGACAGGTTCTTGCAAACAGTTCTAACAGTTTGGAAGCATGCATCATTTTAGACTATCCTACGAAAAAGCTCAATAAATATTAACTAAAGACAAGAGCTAACTAACACCATGTATAAAAAATGATGTATCGTGAGTTAACAAGAACCATGTTAATCTTGTGAAATATCATATAACACGTATCATGCAAATCATGTTAACGTATATAAGCATGCAGACAAAACCTTTCGAATGTTTACACATTTGACTATCAATCAAATAATTATCATGAAAACGTCAAGATACTTAATCATGTCGAACAAATAACATGTAATCAACACATGTATATGTAATGCAAGTGATTTTACTAAGAAAAGTCACATCTACTACTTGTTTGATTTATATTCCTAAGACAAGATAAATTATCTTATTTTAATACTTACTTTAGGCAAGTATAGGAATAAAGATTTTTCAAGTTGGAGAATGAATATGAGACTATTACTAGCGGTGCTCAATTCAGGCTAAACACGACCATTTTTACGGGTGATTCCACATACCCAACTTCTCTGCTGGAAGCAATTTAACTGTTAGGTTAAATTGAGTTTCTAGTGCAATAGGTTCTACAGTAGTCATTCTCATGTCTGAAAGATAGGAATTCCTATTTTTTTCCTATCAAAGTGTATAAAAGATGATAATTCATCAATACTTGACTTAATGAGACTCAATTATATCAATTAAAACTAAGGTGATGAAGATGTTATGTTATACACGAGAATATGACAAATATGTGTCAACAGATTTTAATCTTTGTGTTTGGAATCTAGGGTTGAATGATCTAAAGGGTGACATATTTTATGTTGAGTTTAATTATGTATTATGCAAGTGATTTGATCATCTAAGATCAAGAGATGTGTTTGTGTGTGATAATGGAATATGTTAAGAATATTCCCAAGAAAATTCTTCGGAACAAGTATTTAATAAAGTTACCAACTTTAATAGATCTTGTGTGTGCGCAAGATTTGAGCAAGGCTTGGTTATGACATATGCTTGAAAGGAGATAGATACATAAAGTATCTTTCAACAAGTAAGATTATCATGCTTATGAAAACAAGTATGACAAGATGAGGGGGAAGCTCTAGTTCATAGAACTTGCAGATGTTTGTTTAAGATCATTTACCCAATGAGGTGTAATGAAATCTCTTGTAACACAACCGTTCATGTTGCAAGGAGAGAATGCTACATAGGATATACATTATCCTTTTAACAAGATGAAAACTAAACGCACGATTTAAGCATAATATTTTATGAAACATCATGTCTTCCTAAATGAGGATATGAGTCCAAGGTGTTTGAATTGGATAGACCTATCCTAAATAAACTTGGGGATGACACGAAGAATTCACTTGAGTTTCTTATGTATACTCCTCAAGAGTCATTGTTACTTGAGGTGTATGAGGTTGGCTTTGCATTTTAACATATGTTGTTAAAATGTTGATTTAAAGTTTAAAGAAACTTATGCAAAAGTTAAAAGTATTACCAATACTTTGATAACTTGTGAAAGTGGTACTACTTAAACCTAGTGTAAATGAATGTGAGCTTCATGCTCATTTGATGGTGAAAGTTCTAATCCTATAGGTGGTAAAGTATGGTTGAGTTTGTTTAACGAGTGTTTGGACAAAGGGCTTTTTGAGCAATGGATTCAAATGATAATAAGGATTGTGGTGATGTAGGGGTTTGCTGTGCTATGAAAGTACTTAGGTTTTACGGATGTTGAAAACAACAAGGATGGAGACTAATTCTTGTGAACCATAGGTAGGTACAACTAGTGTGTGATGTGATCTGAAGCTTAGGGCCTGAGATATATCACAAAGGTGAATGTGATGGAACGATGGTGAAAGTACAAGTGTACTTAGGTGATAGAATAAGTGTTTTAACATATGTTGTTAAAATACTTGGGTGTTGATTCTTTTGGATATGACTTTTAATGACTACAATCGTAAGTCAGATTTACTTGAATATTTTGGACGAAATACTTAAGTTGTCAATTCTACTTTGATGAGATTGGATAGCATTCAAGGATAGCAAGACTTTGATAATACATCTATAACCTAAGTGTGAGTTATGACTCGATGTAAATTTTAATCGTCTTGAAGGATGACATGTTAACCAAGAAAGGCAACATATGTGGATACACAACAATATCTGTAGTCATAAGTTGGACTTGTGATCTATGATATTTTTGCACGCAGTGAGTCTAGATTAGTTAGGAAGTTGTCAATTTACAAATCAAGCTAATGAATGAGTAAAGGACAAAAGAATGCAGTGAGTGTGTGTAATGATCAAAAATACTCAGTGGCTCGCAGATTGCAAGGAACAAATTTCCGGATTCCTTCCTTTATGGAGAAAGGTATCTTGGATCATTTTTGTGAAATTTGAAGATATTGTTAGAGCTGTGATTATGAAGTCAGGTGAGAAGCGTTATGCAATAGAGAAGTCAGCTAGTTATCCTATAAGTGCAAGTGAGATGTCATAATCCTAATATGAGTGAACATCAGTGAAAAGAATCCTAGTGATGAAAGTGAGTGATCTTGAGTGAGGGATTTAAACGAAAATTTAAAAATCTAACTGTTAGTCTGGCGGAACCAAATGATAACAAAGGCGGAGCCCAGTTTTTGGTTCCGCGGAATCCGTTGGTTGATTTTAGGCGGAGCCAAAAACTTCAACAGACGGAACCCAGATTTTGGTTCCGCCATTTCCGCCAATGAAAAAAAGTTAACAGAGAGCATGTCAAAATTCCCGAAAATTGTCCTAAAACATATGTAACTACTTAGTTAGGATTGATTAAAAACAAAAACACAGGTTCTAACACATGTGTACATATAAATCAAATCGAGGATATTGAACTTACCATATATGGAAGTTAAGCCAAACAGTGGCTTAAACATGAAAAATTGATAACATCAAAGTGTTATCGTCCTGCATGACACGGTTAGTTCACATGAACATTCAAAGGTAAGTTTCTATCATATGATAAGACAAATACATTAAACGTCATGATTAGAAGCAAATGTACCAATCACCATTTTAACAGATATTACATGTTTACACATTTTAACACTTGAACCATTAAGTGAGATATTGTGCAAAACAATACTTATCAAGATACTTAACTAGTTTTACCTGGTTCTCATTCCCAAGTCAATTATGCATAACATTTGCAAGAAAAGCTATCTAAAACAATTTTTCAACTTATTGCACAAAATCTAGCAAAAGTCCTATTGTGTATAAACAGGAAATTGACAAACAAGCAAATGAATATTATGGCAAGATTTACACTTATGCATTACAAACAAACAAGTGTAATCACAACATTCAACAAGCAAACAACATGTATGCAAACAACTAGAACAAGTAGTCACATAGCATAAAAAAATAAAGATACTTTTCGTCACTTTGTGTTTAAATATGACGATGTATACCAAGCTTGATTTGTTTCCTTTATATAAACCAAATTCTTTAGTTTCAAAAGAAATCATATCAATGTTCAAAGGATACCAACTTACATTGCCCGACTCAAAAGTTTAAGTTACTATGTCAAAATGAAACTTAATATTTTGAACAGGTTGTAGTATTTGATTTGTTTTACCTATTTCAATTTACATTTAGGATATGAGATTATTTTTAAATGAAAGTAGACTTAGGCTATGTTTGAAAAAAGTAGCTGTGAGCAGTAGCAGTGAGCTGTGAGCAGCAGCAGCAGTGAGATGTAGCCACAGCTCACTGCTCACCGCTCACAGCTTCTTAAAGAAGCATTGGAAAAATGAGCTTTCCTAAAAAATAGCAAAGCTCACCGCTCTTTGGCCAAACAAACATTAAAAATCAAAAAGCTCATTGCTCACCGCTCATCGTCTCAAAAAGCTCCAAAAAGCTTTGCGCCAAACATAGCCTTAATTCCCTTTAAAATGATAGGTGGCGCGACTCTTACGGACTTACGGTTAATTAGTTATGAATTTTTGAAGTTGGACAAAAACTGCATACTATACAGACGGAATTCAAGGAACCATTTTAAGGGTTCCGTCCTTTGAGGAGAAAGGTTCCGCGGGTCTTTGTAACAGATTCAACAAAACTAGTATTTTGACATAGAGAAAGTGTGTGGGGCTTACTAGATTAGATACTAAAATTACAATATACTTATTTAACTTTATTTCTACTAATGTGACTTATCTAAACATTTATGTAGGTGATTTTTCAACTAAATTAATAGTTATCCCAAACACTCCTTTTAAAACCGTATTTTTCATAAATTTGCTTTAAGCACATAATTTGACACCTAATTCTTTTGGGAAATCTTTTCTTTTATTTTCCAATGACATCTTCAAGCTTGTATACAAAGTAACATTTAACAACAAAATTTAAGTATAATTAGCGAAATATTTTTCATATTATATTCCGCTTCAATGGTAATTTGATACATGGATCGTACTCCATTTTAAAAACCATTTGTTTTGAAAATAAGAGCCACGAGGCTCTAATACCAATTGTGAAAACGTAGAGGGGGGGGGGGGGTTGAATACGTTCCCGTTTTAAAAACTTAAATCTTGTTTTATCAAATTTCCAATTTGGCTTATTTTAATATGAAAGATGTTAAGTATAGTTTATGACTAGCATATACTAAACATGTTGTCACACAAGTATTATCAACTAATCACAACACAAGCAATCATATAATGCAAACATAAAAGTAAAGAGGTAAGTAAAAGAAAGCGCAAACCGAACACGATGATTTATAGTGGTTCGGTCACGGAGCTCCTCTCCGCCCTACTCCACTCCCCGAGTACCCAACTCGAGAGTTACTTCACTAGATCAACAAGCTCCCTTCTCGGCGGAGAAAACCTTACAATCGTCGCTTACACTTTTTCTGGTACAAAGCTAAATACCGGGTTCTAGTTCAAGGTAGAACCAACCTGACGTCGCCTAAACAATTTCCGACACTAAGCTAGATGTCGAGTTCTTTTACAAGGGTACAACCACTCCCGTCGTCGCTTATACTTTTTACGACACTAAGCTAGATGTCGAGTTCTTTTACAAGGGTACAACCACTCCCACTATGTTTTATGGCCCAATACAGAAACCTTGTGTTTTATGGTACAAACACATAAACAATCTAATCTAGTATGAATAGATTGTGATGCAATGATGTTTACAACAATGATCCATGACATAAATGTCCACTGGATATGAATGCTGATGCGTGGTTTTGTAACCTTACAACAGGTTTTACCTCTCGAGGGATCTCAAGAGGCTTACAACCCCACCAGGCAGTGTACCTGACCGATGTAGTATAGTGTAGTGGTAAGTACGGGGGATTGATCGTTCTCCACAGGGAATAGTGTTCGTTAGGTGTGAAAGGCTACTCTAATTAGGTCTAAGGGTTGAGGAAGATTCTTTTTGTATTTTTTTATATTTTTATGAAAGCAAGTAAAATCTCGGTTTTGAAAGAGTGGGCGGAATTAGTTGCTAGTCAACTAACCCAAATTACTACGAATGCAATAAAATAAAATAACTGAAAATAAAATGTTGGTGAGAAACTTATGTGTAGAGAAATGTGTTTACTTAGATTTCCTTACTCCCTAACTATCTTTTACCGGTTAATTAGTGTGTATTAGTCGCGTGGATGACGGGTGTATTCCTTAATACCATTCGTGGGGTGGCGTACTTACTTCCCCAACTCTACAAGCTCCTACTTCACTCCTATGTCGAGCCGGCTAGGAAGCTCCTAACATGGGATCACTAGAATTCGCTTGTGCATTAAATACAACCATAAAAACCTTTAGTACGCGTTTGGTTCATGTTTCTTAAGACGTTCAAGCAAGTTACCGAATAGGAAGTTAGCCAGTTTTCTTAAGCCTAACATAGATAAACAATCATCCAATACAACTAACAACACACTAATAACCAATAATCAATAGCTAGGTTTCATTAGATCTAAGCAAACACAAGATAAATTTAGCCTAACATGTTAAACAAAAGACAAGAATAAGATAGAATCAAACAACACATAGACATATTGAATGATTAATTGATAACTTATCTTTCAATGAAACATGGAAGATCTCAAGGCAAAAAGCCCTGAAAAAGTAGCTAAAATCGTCTTAGGGTTTTCTCCCAAAATTCCACACACTAAGCTCTCTCTAATGACAAAAAATTAGAAAACTATATATAGATTTTTGGATCTGACGGCGTCACCTTATGGAGTGTGACGCCGTCACCCTCGCCGCTTTTAGGGTTCCCGGATGACCTTCTTGACGCTGTCCCTCTTTAGCTCTTCAAAAATCCATTCTGGCTTATCAAGGCTTGACGCCGTCGAACCATGAACGTGACGCCGTCCCCTTATGATTTAAGCCGTGACGCCCTCGATCAAGTTAAAGCGTGACGCCGTCAGAATTCACATGCTATTTTCACTGGCCCGTCATGAGTAAATTTCACGTCCAACTTTTCTTGCCAAGGCATGACGCCGTCCAGAGTAAAGTCTGACGCCGTCAAGAGTAACTTTTAGCCGATTTTTGAGACTTTGCCATTTTCTTCACTTTAATGCTCCAAAAACGTCCAAAATGTCTCCTTTTCCAGATTTCTCCTCAAAAGTACCTAAAATGACAAAAGGAACGATTTAGGGCAATATTTGATCAAATAAATACGATTTAAGGCTTAAATGACCCCTTAAAAGCGGTACACTTTTCGCTTCATCAAATACCCTTACACTTGAGATTTGCTTGTCCTCAAGCAAATGCGCTTTTATTCTAATTAAAATACAAGTTAGGGGTCATTTAATGCTAACATAAAAGTAATTACAACAAATAATCGTTCCACTTCAATCATAATAAGCACGGAGATTACATACTAGCACCTCACAAGTAGTGTTTAGATACTCACATCTCTCAAGTGTCATCAAAATAAATCTCATAAATGAAAACGGATAATATCTCTCACTACCTGTCATAGCAAATAGATTACCATAGGCTTGGGAAAGGATCGAAAACCTCCTCCACTAGGCGTAAGCACCTAAGATAAACTATCAAAGAGGGCTTTTAAATGGGTTATAACGTTAGGTGTAGGGAAAAGGAAAACATGGTTTTGTTGGATAAAGGATATTTTACTGGTGGCGAGTTAAAAATCTTGATCAATTACATGTACTATACAATGTTGCTAAGCCAAGACTAGACTCGATCTTAAGCTAGAAACGAAATAACAAAATAACAAAAACATAAAACAAACATAAAATGAAACGGGATGGTAGTCCGTATGTTTTTTCTATTTTTCATTTTCTCATTTTTTTGTGTTTTTCTTGATTGATTTTTTTTTTTTTTTTTTTTTTTTTTTTTTTTTTTTGCATACACTTTTACCCTACCATCCAAAATAATACATCATAGGGCGTTGCATTCCCCTTACACTTGAATTTTTACATAACTTTACAAATACTAATCTAATGACTCGAATTAAGATAATTGAAAAACTTGGAGTACTTTTAAAACATTTAGCACATATGGGGGTAATAAATGATGTTCTTCCCCATTACTCCATTATACTAGTACTTTACCCATGAGTCCCAATCGTCCCAAAACAATATGTACAAGGATATGACTCGACTTAGCAACCATGTAATCAACTAGATAATTAACTTGGGTTTAAACAAATGTTGTAACAATAATGCACTAAAAATGAGTGCATACAAGGTAGGCTAAGGCGATTTGGGTGTACATTTTAGTGGGGTGTAACAAATTCTTCCTTTAAGTAAAATGCTTAAAGGTCGAAACGAAAAGATAGGCTCTGAGGGGTGTACTAGGGGTATCGTGTACTAAAAATGAGTACAACGCAAAGGGTGTGGGAGAATTACTTGACCAATGTAGCCAAAGTAATTATAACAAAAACACAGGTGTAAAACAATGGGTTAATCCTAATGCCTCTTATCATGTAGTAAATCTAACTACACGAATGTAGTCTCACTTGTGGCCTCGGAATGGTCCTAACGCAAGTTCTAGAATCTAAGTGCTACCGGTACACACATCATAGCATAAATGCTTTTCCTACCAATTCTAGGGGCGAACCTCACATATTTGGGGTGGAAACAATTTTAGTGGTACGGTTTTTGTGCTAGTAATATAACTCCTATCCATGAGACGCTCATTAAGATCAAAGTTTCACTCCTAAATGTTGTAAAAAATTTTAAATTTGGCACTAAAATTACCTTAACAAGTATTTCTCTCGGTTTTATTACACATCTACTATTAAACAAACAAAAATCAAGCGCAATGGCATTCTCTAAAATCGTACTTTTACCCCCCCCCCCCCTTACACTTAAGATGAACATTGTCCCCAATGTTCAAGTAACAAGATGTAAAAGAAAAAAAAGTAAAAGAATGAAATCAAATACTCCCCTGATTCGCTCGGTGGATAATGAAATTACACGGTTAAATCTTCCTCCAAAGAGAATGTTGAAACTCCATGACTAATGCATCGCCATAAGCTTGATTCAAAACATTTCCTTGTCCAAAATAACCTGTTAAACCTGAGAAAACAAACACGAAAACCTGCGTAACATCGGCGGGAAAAATCTATATATAAGGATATAATGCTTGTGGAATGATAATTTTGCAGATTCCTGGAGATTATAAGTTGGAGATTTTAGTAAAAACTTTTCTAAAAACAAAACTTTCAAAAATTTCTGAAAATTAAATCTGACGCCGTCAGGTTATAACCCCTGACACCGTCAGAAATGACCTGACAAAAATTTTCATTTTAAGTTTCCGGAAAATTTCTGGAAAAACCTTTACCTTACTTCCTGGAAATCCTGCAAAACATCATTATGACTCGATACAAGCATTTGACTCAAACAAATACTAATATGTATGCTAATTTATTATTATTACGATTCATGTTAATTTGTGTTCTAATAAACCGATTTAGATTTCCCTTACACTTATCTTTTGCAAAATACCTTTATATGTAGTTAAGACGAAGTTAAAAACAACATAAAGCATTTTCACAAATTAGTTTTTTAACATGAATCAATAATAATAAAAATTAAACACACATACGGAAGCAAATAAAATCAAACAAACAAATAAATAAACACACAAAGCAAATAAAGCAAATAAAGCTTGGGTTGCCTCCCAAGAAGCGCTTTTCTTTATTAACGAGTCTTGTAGCTAGACTCAAAGTCACGTACATTACGTGACTCCATCATCGGTCACGGTTCCTAGGCCATTCTCCTTCGATCCTCTATCAGAATCACTTTCATAGCAAAGGTATTCCGGGTCCACGTGATCAAAAGGATTGTTTCGGTATTTAGAACTAAGTGCCTTATCGTGCTTAAAGAATCCGCTTGACAGGTCAAAAGTGTCCTTACACCCCCTTCTCACATCATCATCACATAACACGAGTTGGGAACTTAACCCATCGAGCCCTTTATAATCATTCTCCTTGAATTCTCTCATCTTGTAAGGCGTTTGGTATGAGATTTCCCTAATCCCATCGGTGAAAGTCATGATCCCATTGAGCTCGTCCACAACCAAGCTTGTGGCCTGGCAAAAAGGTGCCCCAAAAACAACTTGTGATAACCTGGGATCGATGTACTCTTCGATATTATTGACGATTGCGAAGCTCATAGTGAATGTCATATTTCCTACAAACACCTGTACATCATCATCTATGCCGATGTCGTCCTTCCCTTTATGAATCATCCCCCATCTGCAAATGTTATTATAATGAAACAAGGACATCACATTTTTGGGTAAACATGTGTCAATGTAGACATTATAAAAATGTTTGTGACCAATCATGCAAGGTATTTTGAGATTATTTGGATCATGTCGCTTAATTCGGCCAGGCCTTCTACCGTGTAACCCCCATGTGTTGCTACTTGCTGATGGTTGATACTCATACACTTCTTCACAGCCATCCCGAAAAATCACTTTCCTGACACCATCGGTAAATAATGCACTCCTATCATCCTCATCGAGTATCACTCCCGTTGCTTTTATGAATGGTTTGCCTAGAACAAGCCCAGTTAAGGATGGGCTGATGATAGAGTTCATGTTATTAATTACAGTCAACTCGATGTGAAAGAGGAACTTTTCTATCACAATTGGTACCCTCCTTATTACCTCGATGATATTAGACCCTTCATATTTGACTTGTTCAGTGAAGGCTTCGTTATATAGAGAGAGGGATATTGCGCTCATAGAAGAGTTGGGGTTTATGTAGGCATCTTTTATAAACTTTTTCCTAGTGGTGCAAGATATCTTAAAGACCCTAGGAGCGCCATCCTCTATTCTCTCTCCGAATCCCATAGGCGACCTAGCTGTGCCCCTCTCAAGTTCCTCTACCTGGGGGCGGTCTAGCAGTCCTGGGAGCCCATGAGGTATTTCGGATTTCTCTTCCGAGCCCTCCTCATCACTCACCTCTATTGTACTCGAGTTCTTTGGTGAGTCTAGATAGTCGTCGGGTGCCTCGGGCTTCTTTTTGGGAACTTCACCCTCCATTTCATTGTCCACATTCTTGGCTGTTTGTTGGTCCAAATTTGGTTTAGGAACAGGTATTGTTGTAATGGTGTTCACGAAGTGGAGAGGTTTCGAAGGGGTATGAGTATCTCCTGTTTTTTTTTTCGTTTTGTGATATGTATTTGAAGAGTTTACTAGGGTGCTTGATTTTTACAGGAGGGGGTGTTTGGTGGGTCACCGTAACAGATTTGATCTCATTAACTCGTGCCAACTCACAAGTTGACCTGCCAGCAAGGCGATCATTGATAACCTTTAACAGGTCATCAACCTTGTTGTTCATATCAACTTGCTGTTGTCTGAATTGATTCTCAAGTTTGGAGAGCTGTGTTTCTTGAGAGAGAATAAATTTTTGCAGTGATTCCTCACGATTTTGTTGTTTATGCGTGTGTCGCTGAGGATAATGTTCAGACCAGGTGAGTGGGGTAGAGTCATTGAATGATACGCTACGAGTTTGGTTCCAACTAAAATTTGGCTTATTCTTCCATGCCTCATACCCATCTTCGGAATTTTTGGGCCCATAATTAGTGGCGAGCCACTTATCTCCCGCCTTATCGATTCGCGAGGATGCGAATTCTTTGAAAGCCTGTTTGGGAAGTTCCATGCAATCATGAGTGTCGTGGGGACCACTACATAATTTACACGAAGAAGTGATTTTGTTCACTTGGCTTGAAGGTTTAGGAGCCTCGTAGGATTTCATGAGAAACTTGACTTGGTCTTCAAGTTCTATGATCCTACGGTCGGAAGTGCTTGAATTGTTAGAAGGCAAAGATATTGCCTTGACCATTTTATTCAAATCACGGGGATCACTCCAACTTTCGTTGTCATAAAGAGCAAGATCCTCTAGGAGAGCCCATGATTGTTCCGCACTTAGATCACGTAGCTTACCACCGGCCGCTTGGTCAATGGTTTGCCTCGTGGAGAGATTGATATGGTCATAGAAGATTTGGACTTGGAGCCAAAGTTCTATGCCATGGTGAGGGACTTTTTGGAGTAAGTCCTTGAATCGAGTCCATGCCTCGTAGAGAGTTTCGCCTTGACGTTGTTGGAACATCAAGATATCATTCCTTAGCTTGGTAGTTCTTCCCGGTGGGAAAAACTGAGCAAGGAAACGAGTGGTGAGATCATCCCAAGAGGTAATGGATCCTGCGGGTTGACGTTCTAGCCACTGACTAGCTTGGTCCCGCAAAGAGAATTGGAAGAGACGCAATCGGGTCGTCTCTCGAGTGGCAACATCAAGGTCTATAGAATCAACGATTTTAAGAAAGTCCTTGAGATGTTGATTAGGATCTTCAGAACGAAGTCCATGGAATGCGCATCCGCTTTGCACCAACCGGATGGTGTCGGATCGCAAGGGTGTGATATTGGCTCCTTGAGTGAGCTCAATGGTGTTTCGATAGCCATGGTGGCTAGGACGGGAATACTCTCCTAAAGTACAGGCTCTAGGAGGTGGTGGTGGTTGTTGTGGTGGTGGGTTGTGGTGGTTAAGGATATTACCATCTTTCATGATGTCGGATGGTAATGGTTACGAACAAAGACACGAAGAAATTAGATAGACTAAAGAAAACCTAGAAAAATAAAATAAAAATCTCACTAGAAAGGAATCTAGTGAGTAGACCTAATAGAAATAAAAATTCAACCTAAACAATAACTATTCCCCGGCAGCGGCGCCAAAAACTTGATGCGTGGTTTTGTAACCTTACAACAGGTTTTACCTCTCGAGGGATCTCAAGAGGCTTACAACCCCACCAGACAGTGTACCTGACCGATGTAGTATAGTGTAGTGGTAAGTACGGGGGATTGATCGTTCTCCACAGGGAATAGTGTTCGTTAGGTGTGAAAGGCTACTCTAATTAGGTCTAAGGGTTGAGGAAGATTCTTTTTGTATTTTTTATATTTTTATGAAAGCAAGTAAAATCTCGGTTTTGAAAGAGTGGGCGGAATTAGTTGCTAGTCAACTAACCCAAATTACTACGAATGCAATAAAATAAAATAACTGAAAATAAAATGTTGGTGAGAAACTTATGTGTAGAGAAATGTGTTTACTTAGATTTCCTTACTCCCTAACTATCTTTTACCGGTTAATTAGTGTGTATTAGTCGCGTGGATGACGGGTGTATTCCTTAATACCATTCGTGGGGTGGCGTACTTACTTCCCCAAACTCTACAAGCTCCTACTTCACTCCTATGTCGAGCCGGCTAGGAAGCTCCTAACATGGGATCACTAGAATTCGCTTGTGCATTAAATACAACCATAAAAACCTTTAGTACGCGTTTGGTTCATGTTTCTTAAGACGTTCAAGCAAGTTACCGAATAGGAAGTTAGCCAGTTTTCTTAAGCCTAACATAGATAAACAATCATCCAATACAACTAACAACACACTAACAACCAATAATCAATAGCTAGGTTTCATTAGATCTAAGCAAACACAAGATAAAATTAGCCTAACATGTTAAACAAAAGACAAGAATAAGATAGAATCAAACAACACATAGACATATTGAATGATTAATTGATAACTTATCTTTCAATGAAACATGGAAGATCTCAAGGCAAAAAGCCCTGAAAAAGTAGCTAAAATCGTCTTAGGGTTTTCTCCCAAAATTCCACACACTAAGCTCTCTCTAATGACAAAAAATTAGAAAACTATATATAGATTTTTGGATCTGACGGCGTCACCTTATGGAGTGTGACGCCGTCACCCTCGCCGCTTTTAGGGTTCCCGGATGACCTTCTTGACGCCGTCCCTCTTTAGCTCTTCAAAAATCCATTCTGGCTTATCAAGGCTTGACGCCGTCGAACCATGAACGTGACGCCGTCCCCTTATGATTTAAGCCGTGACGCCCTCGATCAAGTTAAAGCGTGACGCCGTCAGAATTCACATGCTATTTTCACTGGCCCGTCATGAGTAAATTTCACGTCCAACTTTTCTTGCCAAGGCATGACGCCGTCCAGAGTAAAGTCTGACGCCGTCAAGAGTAACTTTTAGCCGATTTTTGAGACTTTGCTGTTTTCTTCACTTTAATGCTCCAAAAACGTCCAAAATGCCTCCTTTTCCAGATTTCTCCTCAAAAGTACCTAAAATGACAAAAGGAACGATTTAGGGAAATATTTGATCAAATAAATACGATTTAAGGCTTAAATGACCCCTTAAAAGCGGTACACTTTTCGCTTCATCAAATGCCTAATTTAAATGAACTTCCGTTGATAGGAAGCCTTTAATGGATGAAGATCACAAGCTCTCTAAACTTGTTGTGATGGATCTTCATATATGTATGCATGTGGAATCTACATGAACTTCTTTAATAAGAAGTCTTCAAACATTGAGGATGTCAAGTGGACTAGAATCTTCATATGTTGGTATGCTTTGATGAATGATGACTTCAAGATCTTCTAACCTTCTTGGTGGATCAGGAAGTATGCTAAGCTTATGATAGATGATGACTCACGATCTCTGAGCTTGCTTCACAGGATCATTATGAGTGTATGCTTACAACATAATGAAAGTTAGTAACATTATGATCATTATGAAAAGGGTGATTAATGTGTGTTTCTACATGGTTTCCTATTGATCTAAATGTATGCAAAGAGTAGAGAGAATGTGTGTCCAATGGGTTAAACCAATGGGTAAACAATGGGCTACTATTTATAGGAAAACTTGTTCAGACAACCCGCGGATTTGGCGGACTCAAATTCAGGGGTCCACCCTTTATGTTGTTTGGTTCCGCCGGGACATTACAGCTAGCTCTTACCATATCTTACCAAGATCTTACACAATCCAACTCATTGCTTGAAGATCTTTCCAAAATATTATGTTAAGTCAACCAAGCTATCTAAATGATGTATGCCATAATGTCATGTATATATTTACATTTTAAGAATTAAAATGTAAATAATGTAAATGTATATATGTATGTAACATGTATCCTAGTGATCATGTAGCATGTATATACTAGCTTAACTAATATATGTTTACCAAGATGTATCATGTTAGTTTGACACTTAAAGTGTACTTATCCTATTAATCTTAAAAAACATGATGTACAAGTAAAAGTGCTTTTATATGCAGAATGTGAAATGAGGCTCTAAGTAGAATGGTTAGCCTTTTAAAATACTTAATGACCTAGCCGTATTTTAAATATTCTAAATGGTTTTTGAAGGGTTTGATCATAATGCCACATAACAAACATGTACGAACCTGTATTGTACCATACGAGGACTCAAGATGTGTTGAATGTATTGTTGAGACAAAATAAGATTACAAGTAACTTGTACATTTTACGTTATGTATCAAGTTACATGTTTGTCATCAATCAAAACAAACGAGACTGCTTGCACTAACAAAGTTCATGCCATCCAATTATAAGAAACACTTGAAGTTGTAATTTAGTTTAAGTGAGACCTTGACTGGATTACAATGACAAGGTAAATTTCCATGACGTGAGGCCGTACATGGAGAATTTGCAGTTTCTAAATTAGAAAACTTAATTAAGTTGTTAGTGAGACCTAGAAACTTAAGGCATAAGATGGGTTGAAACATGCTTACTTTGCAAATTGTATTTGGCAAATGTAAATCCCATAATGATCTAGGAGTCAGAAATTGTTTGCCGATTATTGTTCGACAGATTACCATATTTTATACTTTCATTACTAGCAGATCAACTGATGTAGTGAAACTATGAAAATTTGGATCCTAGTTTTCAAGAAAATTCAATGGTTATACGAATATATTTCCTTGGGTATTTTATTTTCTTGAAAATATTGTATTATCAAAAATACTAGAATTGAATTTTGTAAATTCTTTTAAATGTATTAATGCAACATTAAACCCTAAACGTGGGATATTCTTTTATTGGTAAATTGATCTACACCCGTAGGGGTTTTGGCTAGAGACAACTTTACTAAAAGAATAAACCTAGTCTCATTTTTATGAGAGAAGAGTGACACTTAACCCTATTCTTTTTCATGAATGAGAAAGGTATGATAGGATAATTAGAATTGTTTAAATTCTAAGAAATAACTCATAGCAAACTTTAATAGTTAAGAAAATTGCACATTTTATGAGTTATTTAATTAGAAGCTAGACTAATTACCGCAAAATTGGTAAAAGGCAAACTAGAATAATTTATCTAGTTGTTGTGCTTGGCCATTTAAAGATGCTACATACCATTGTGGGGATGGTAGACATATTAAGGAAAATTTGCATGCCCAATTTTCAAGTTAATTGATGGATAGTCCATCATCTACATAGTAGAATACACTCTTTTTTAATACCTAAGTAATTGTTACGAATGGGTCTTCTCAAAGGTGTAGAAAAGTTAATAGCACACTATTTGCTTTTACTGGCTATGAAACACTTACAATGTTGTCAAATCCAGTGGGAGCATTGTCTTGTAATTACTGAATAATGAATTATTGTAATGATCTGTAATTCAGTGGGAGCTACAAGTTTTGTCATCTTGGTAGTAACCCAAATTATCTCTAGAATGTCTTGAGATAATTACTTTCCAATTGTAGACACTTGTGGTTAGTGGTGTGTTCAGTTAGGAGAATCAAACTCTATTGGTATCGTTTGATTAAAGATAACTATAAGTTCCTTTCTTCCAAAAGTTATCAAGTTTAGAAAATTGAGTGAGGGTTGTATATACTCAATAAGACTCCAACCTAGAAGATTAATAAGACACCATTTATTATGGAATGTGATGAATCACATTAAGTCTTAAAATTGAAGTTCTTAATTTGTTAAACAACTTATGAAGTAGGATATTAACAAACTAATGAAAGGAACAGTCAATATGTATTTGTAATGTCCCAAAAGAGAACAATTTAGTGTTGCTCTACTTGCTAAGTATTTATAGATAGTCTATAAATTGTAAAAGACAGGTGGGAGTTTTTATCTTGAAAAGATAAAATTACAAGATACATAATCTTCTAAAAATACACTAGTAAATGTCATGATGAGGGTTAAACATGTTAATGTTAAATCTCAAGATGATAGAATTATCATTCATAGATCCGCAAGGATATCTCAAATATTTGAATAATATGTTGAGGATTATGAGTTACAGGATTATGGTAAACCTGTTGGTCATTAAGATGAATTGCAAATATTGAATTTGGCAAATTACTCATACTATGAATGTTTAGATGCAGTACATAAAGATAACTAGTTTTGGAAACTTAGTTAATCTTGAACTCTATAGTTAGACTATAGAATGAAGATGAGTTTCTTCAAAGGGAATGAAAATCCTAGAGGTTTAAATCTTTGTGTAGAAATCATATGGACAATTTTGTAAACATATTTAATGTATGTCTTATGACAAGATTATTAATCACACTTAAGCAATTAACTGTGATTGAATATTCTTTCTAGGCACATTAAATGTATAAAGATTATGATTGTCATCCTTAGTTTCATTAATATGAAATTGACAATGGAATATCAAAACTCTTTCTTGAGTAATTACTTGTGCGAGTACGATAAGTAATTAAAAGGATATATACTTATGTTTAATAATTAAATCCAAGTTTGATTTATAATTAAAATAAGATAATTCCTTAGTATTCCTGAAAGCTAGTGGGAGTGTTATATTTATTTTCTTATTTCATATATGTTGTATAACATATAGGAAGTCACATTCCATATACGTTAAATGTTAAGTCTTAGTTTGGAATGAAACTTCACTTGAAGATTTAGAAAATAAACATACAACCTTGGAATATATGTTTATTGTTATAAACATAAGCGGTAAAATAATTGATTCTAATAAAACATGATATACTATTAGAAAGTCTAAATGGAAACATATCTTTGAAAAGATATAACATGAATGAAATCTAAGTTTGACACAAGGATTTTTCATGAAAATCATATTATTTGTTGTATCATGCTTGGATGAAAGATGATTTGACAACATTGATATCTAATTGAAAGTTATTAGATAACTAAGTGTAATGAATTTGGTTGGATCTATAATTACATCCTCAGCCTAGAATTGCTCCTAAATTCTAAGTATGAACCATATGGCAAATAGTTGAGTAATCGTTATAGCCGACAAATCTTGAAAGATTGGAAGGCATCAAACATTACACAATGGATATCAAAGTTTACGGAATTTTAAAGAGCATATTGTTGTTTGCATACAATGATGCTAATGAAATTGAGATGACACTCAATACTAGTTATGGTAGGATTTCATCATTGATTAATGGCCATAAGAACTAGTTGTGCTCAACTAAGAGCATAGTTGTATTATATATTAAAGAATTAAAATACTTTAAACTATAAAAGGTTTGATAATTTAATTGTCATAAATTGGTGGTTGAAGATGTCACGCATTTTATGAAATATCATGTGGCAATATCAAATAGTTGAATGCACATATACAAGAACTTCACTAATTGAATTCTTGAAATAAGTATTCTCAAAATTCCGATAGATCAAAATTAGTTGATTTATGTCTTGTCAACAAGTATGATGGACATGACTTGAGGCATAATTCATTAACTAGAATTATCATGCATTGATCTATTTAGTATTTGGATAAGGGATGTTAAGCAATTATTATTTACAATGAATTAAAGTACTTGGTACGTTTGTTTTCATTAATATTAGATTGTATCCTATATTTGCATGTTCAAATCCGTGAATAACTTATGTTATTCTAAATAGTCTGTTGTCGATCAATGATATGGGAATATCATTAAATTAAGACAAATCTGAGTTTTGGTAGAATATACTTGAAAGTATATTGATGCGTTGACATGCCAATTTCACATGATATTCAATGAATTGAATATAGGACTTATCCCAACTTCATGAGTTTACTTTATGGATCTTGTCATCAAGTAAATCATGAATATAGTTATCCTCAGACTTGAGATACCAGATAATTGTCATGGATGTAGTGCATTTCTGTAAAGCAATTTATCGCTATACGTTACTGGTAGCCATAAGGATTGTTTTCAGGAGTGTTGCAAAGTTCATGGGTTTGGCTCGTAGTCAAGAGAGAATTTGTTCCTTAAAAATTGTTTTAAAGTTTAATACTGATGGGCCCCTCGTAGGGTTGACAAGATGTTTGCGTAGCCACGCCCAAGATCTATCTAAAATACGTTCAGACGATTTGGTAATCTTGCTCAATCATAAACAGCGAGAAACAGAATAGTTAATTAAAGAATGATTAAGATCCATATCTTTATTAACGTGATATTAGTAACAAATGGATAAGTATGATGATGAATCATCGAAATGGTTTTTCCAGAAGACCATCCTCGAGTTGTACTAGGGGTATTGGCGTGTTACTAGACGCTAACCAATGTCATTACACTATTAATAGATGTCCAAGTGGGAGCTATTAGTTTTATGGACAAATATTAATATGTGTATGTCTAGAATCGAGCTCGAGACCACGGGATTGCACACATTACGTATGAAGAATTAATGGATAATAATTAATATATGTAAACCGTTATGTATTTAATTATTAAAACACAAAAATAACGACTAACGAACGTTAAGTAATTAACGACAATTGACTAACGACCATTAGGGAATAAGAGAAGGACTATAGATAAAATTAGAGGAACAAGAAGCTTCCGGAATCCCTAGGGATTGCCTAGGCCGATCGGTTATGGGCTTGGAAACCCAATTCATTGCTAACTTGTTCTCCAAGATTGTCATGCTATAAATACAAGACCTAGGGTTATTGAATCATTAACTCTTGTGCACTTACTATAACCCAAAATTCTGTTTCTTCTTCTTTCTTGCTTGGGTCGATCGAACATAAACCCTAAAAGGGTCGATCGAATTGTTTTTTAGAAAAACAAAATTTTGTGTTTAATTACTAGCATAAACATTAATTCGATTATAGTACGTGTGTACATGATCGTGGTATTAACTCATTATAGTTAATATCTTGAATTGAGTTACAAAACGGTAAAGGGTAACTCGTTAATCCATTCTTGATAAATATTGAAGAAGATTTGAAGTTTGATTCTTGTTTTGCTAGAATCAAAAGGTACGTTCACTTTAATATTCGGTTAATTCTTTATGTGTTAAAATTAGATCCTACGCTTCTGCATATATATATGATGATTACTAGATTTATATATGAATTAGTCATGATTATTAAATTCTAAAACAACTAACCAAGACCCACAAAATGCATGTCTCGGACCCATGGTTCACTTTATTTATGCGTAAATGGGTGCATAATTCTCATCCACTCAAGACCCTATGTGGTGCAATACTGAGCAAGTGTTATACTTGGCTTAGGCTTAATTCTTATCTGCAATATGATATCACCTTCTTGAATAACAAGCTACAAAAGAATTGGTCCATGCAAAAGCTAAATGTTTTGCATGAATGGTATGTGCCTATGCCTTAAGAGATAAGAAATGACTCACAATCTAATACTTGATTTGATTCCTACTTTCAGTGGACAAAATGTAATTAAACCATAATAATATAAAACCTGAAAACGTATTTTAGTCATATGGTTTAACTATTTTTTACTATCTGCATCTCAAAATAAATGTCCAGTTTGACTTTTTGAATTATTTCTTATTTAACCTTTTTTTTTTTTTTAAATACTTGATGCAAAATATATAAATTGACTGAGTTTTAAATGTATTTTTATTGGTATAATTTTCATCAAGTATTATATAAAACAAAAAATATTATTTAAAGTCAAAGTTGAAAAAAAAAATTTAATAAAACTGAACACTTATTTTGAGACGAATGGAGTAACTTTTAGCGGTTTATACTTTATACCCCTTCGTCTCAAAACAATTAGGGCCATAATAATTATACCTTTACCATATTAGTTTGTCGAAAATTAAGTGTTAACTTCCAAATTTTAAACAATCATATAATTTAAAAAGCAAGAGGGTCATCTTATTGGTTGTAAGCTAGCATTACAACAAATCTATCATTTGTTCACACTTAATTCTTTCTTATTTTTAAAAGAGTAAATTGCAGAAATGGTCCCTGTGGTTTGCTCAGATTGCATGTTTAGTCCCTAGTCTTTGGAAATTGCAGGCGGCCTCCCTGTGGGGAGTTTTTGGTTCCGTTTTGGTCTCTGGCTAGGGACTAAACGTGCAATTTTGAGCAAACCATAGGGACGATTTCTGCAATGGCCAGGGACCAAAACGGAACCAAAAACTCTTCACAGGGAGGCCGCCTGCAATTTCGAAATACCAGAGACTGAACATGCAATCTGAGCAAAGCACTTGGACCATTTCTGCAATTTACTCTTTTTAAAAAGTGTGTAAAATTTTATTAAATTATTTACACTTATAAATGTGTAAAAAAATATTACGCTAATTAGTGTGAAATTATATAAACAATTATCATAACTTTCACACTTAAAAATTGTAAAGAGAAAAAACTCACACTTTATAAGTGTGGAGAGTCCTAAAATTTGTTCACACTCAAAAATGTGGAGATCAATTTGTCGCACTCACAAGTGTGAAAATTAGGTGTGACAAATTTATTTTCACACTTTTAAGTGTTGACAAATTTTGTGAACTTTTTTAAATACATTATGTTATGTAAAATTTGTTCACGAATATAAATATAACAAAAATTACACATATATAAGTGTGAATAAACTAAACAAAATTTACACACTTTTTAAAACTGTAAAAAATTAAGTGACTAAAAATGGCATTTTTGTTGTAGTGTATTTTTCTAAAAGTGTGTCAAACCGATAGTGAGCACTTATTTAGCTTTCATCTATTTTTCATATTTTTTTTAAAACAAAATATATTACAAACGGTAAATCTTCAAGCTATGAAAAATAAATCATCGCGACGGGAATTAAATTATCTTTTTTTAAATATGTACTTCTATATACTTTCGAAGAACTTTTATTTTCAAAATTTTCACTCAGAAAATCACTTGGTATTTTTTATTTTTCTGATTTCTAAAATCACTTATGATTTGTCATTTTTCACAAGTCAATGTGATTTTTAAAGTAATAA
Organism: Artemisia tridentata subsp. tridentata; assembly: GCA_021014915.2. Taxonomy (NCBI): domain Eukaryota; kingdom Viridiplantae; phylum Streptophyta; class Magnoliopsida; order Asterales; family Asteraceae; genus Artemisia; species Artemisia tridentata. The sequence goes on from CP139507.1 coordinate 118,296,152, forward strand.
ATCAAATGTGATTTTACTGGGCGAAAATTTTGAATAAAAAGTTCGTCAAAAATATATAGAAGTGTATATCTATAAAAAGATAATTTAATTCTCGTCGCGATAGTATAGTTAATTTCGCGTAACGATTAACGATTTGCGAGATATTTTAATTTTAAAAAAAATGATAGAAAATAGTGTTTTTTTTTTTTTTTTTTTTTTTTGATGAAACTTTTGTATAAACGCGTATTGAGATGGCATGATTGTATGGGTTGGTAGATAGATAGTGTTTATGTTCCCTTTGTATAGGCCAGGTGGGTATGCTTTGCCTTCTTCTAAAGTAACAGTTACTCCGCGCGTTGCATCAGAATCATAAAGCATATTACTAATCGTTTATTAATTCTATAAGGATAAAACACTACTACAGAAATCGTCAAATAGATCGGTTGAAAGCTCTAAAAAAGAACGGCCTAGAACCACTCTATCTAAGAGTTATCTATTTGAGCAAAAGATAAATAGATCGGTTCCCAACCGATCTTTTTATCCATACAATAAGATCAGTTTATACATAATAGCCGATCTTTTTACTCTATTTTAAAAAAAAATGGTTCTGGATTTTTAATTGAAACCAAAATGCAAATATTTCAATAGTTTTCATTCAATCTTGCCGCACAACTTTCCAGCATTTCCAATGCAAGTGACTTCAACAAAAACAACATTTAACTCTACAAATGGAAATAACTTTAACCATTACAATAATAGTTCACATTACATCAACAGTTCAACAATTATTAATCCTCATGTGGCCACGGAGGTTCACCTACAATGACTTCGGGCTATCCAAAAAGGTTAGTCGCTCTAGGATTAATCAGCTCGCAATGTCTAGTCGGAACCCAGGTAAAAAAAAAATTCAACAATTACAAAAAATAATTCTCACATAATGACAACCATTACTTGATAAATTCTAACTCCATTTGACATTCACTTAAAAGGTTGGGCCTATTTAAAAAATTCCAACACATACAAGTCAAAAATATAATAGATGATTACATCTTTTTTTTTTTTTTTTTTTTTTTTAACGACAACTTTTATAAAAAACAACTAGCAAGAAGCTAGAAAGTTACAAAGAAATTAAATAGGGGTGTTGCAACCAACTATCCCAGCTAAAATTACGATTACACCTAGGCTATGTTTGGCGCACGAGCTTATCAGAGCTTATCGTAGCATGAACTTATTTGTTTAGAAAAATAAGCTACTATTGAAAATAAGTCTCGTTTGGCTGACACGGCTTGAAGGAGCTTGTTAAAAAAATAAACTACTAAATGAAATGCTAGTTGTACTAGCATGTAAAAAAAAACTCCAGCCACCTGCTCCAGCAACCCGCTCCAGCTCCTACTTGTGCCAAACATACCCCTAGAATGACACCAAGTATAAGATCGCGAAACAACATCATCAAAAATAACATCTTTACGGGGAATTTTTGTAGAAAACAACAACTGGTTCTGATACTGCCAAACACTCCACCATGAGATATAGAAGACCCCTTCCAATAACCCTTTCACATTAGAACTTAACCTAACGGAATTGAACCAAGCAAGCCAATCGGAATACGATCCAACAGGAGACCAATCCAGGTTCCACCAATGGCATACCAGCCTAACAACATTAGTAACCAGACAACAACCAAAAAATAAATGCGATGAATCCTCAGGAGCTGAAGAACAGATCGGACACATATGATCTGGAACCTGAACACAAATTAGCTGTGCAAACTCTATAGAAAGCGCAGTTATGAAATTCTGCACAACAAAGCTATATCATAGTTATAATACTTCAATATAATACTTCAATTAATTATGTAGACCGGTCGCTAAATGTGTTGGGCTTTTGAGGACCCAAATTAGTCACTTTCTGGAAATAGCCCTAGCGACCGGCGACTTTGATATGAAGGTGACATGTGACACCACCAAAAGTGGCGCCCAATCATTAAAGTGGTATTTGTGTCATAGCCCACTATGTGTACTTTTTAAGCGACTTTTTTACAACTACTTTTCATACATTAAGCGACCTTCTATTTTGTTTTTTTCCAACCAAAAAGTCAAACTTCGAAAAACTTTATTTTATTCTTTTTTCCTTCCTAATGTTGAGTGACTTTTTTTACTTTGAGCGACTTTTTTTACCTTTCACCTTTTTGTACTTGTGTCATTACCTTTGTACTTTTTTTTTTTTTTTTTTTTTACTTTTAACCTTTTTGTACTTTTCACTTTTTTGTATTATTTTTTAAATACTTTTTAAAATACTTTATAAACACTTTTTTTATTTCAAAATATTGAGCGACTTAAAAAAAAAATTTAAGCGACTATATTTTCTTTAAGCGACTTTTTTTTAAAACACCCCCATTAACCCCCACACACCACCATCATCCACCACACCATCCAAACACCACCATCATCCACCACACCATCCAAACACCACCACCATCCACCACACCATTAGGGATGGCAACGGGGCGGGTTTGGGGCGGGGCGACCATCCCCATCCCCAAACCCGATTACTAAAGTTCTTCCTAAACCCGCCCCGATCCCCATCAGGGATCTAATCAGGGCGCCCTGTTGGAGCGTGATGGTCCCCCAAACCCACCCCGTATTAATCGGGTATCTTATCGGGGTGTCCTCTTTGGGTGCAATTCTCGACCAAAGCCGTATCATTTCACATTTACTGTTATTTTTAGACCGTTAGCAATAACGAACCTATTAATAATCAATTATAAACAATCCTTGTTAAGTTTTCAAGGATACATAAAAATAATAAATTATACCGTCAAAAATTAAAACTTAAAAATATGACGTTAAACAAGTTTCTATAATCACAATTTTTCATTCTTACAAATATAAAAAAACTGAAAATATTAGAGTAATATTTTTCTATTACGTAAATACTAACAAAATACTATATAAGTATAGATATATTTGTATATGTGTATTTATTAATCGGGCGGGGCGGGGCAAGGATTTCCCGCTCCCCGCCCCAAACCCGATTAAAATCTTCGTTTAATCCCCAAACCCGCCCCATAACCCGATTAGCATGCCCCGCCCCGCCCCAATTAGTTTGGGTTTCGGGTTTCCCTGTCGGGTTCGAGTTTTTTTGTCATCCCTACACACCATCGACACCACCATCCAAACACCACCACCATCCACCACACCAGCCTAAATGTTCTAAACTTGTCATTACTGAATTAGAAAATCAAAAAAGGTTCCAGCATCCGGCGACCCTTCCGGCGACCACCACCACAAACCTCCGGCCACCACCACCACCAAAAACATATAATAACACTATAAAATTAATATTGCGTGGCATGCTGTTTAAATTCTGAAAGAACACATGCCAATGAAATATTGAAGTTAAAAATAGCAAAACCGGTAACTTCAGGGACTTATTCAAGTTTATTTGATTATTGCACCGGAAGGTGTCGACATAATTCTGAAAGTGTGGTTCATGAAAACGCTTATTTGAGTGCTTGTCATCATTGTTTTTCCCAACCGACAAATACTTCGGTTGCGGTTATTGATCAACATATTGAAGGGCAGTTAATTGGGATTAATGTTCTTGTTGGTAAACAAGGGGAGTCGTGTGATACGGTGTGTAAAACAGTTGGACAATTATGTGTACCGAGTAAATTTGTGCTAATTAATCAATGTGAAGTAATGAAAAACTACATGAAATGTAGAGGGTCATGTCTTGCGAGTATTGGAGCAGATCAGCCTGCTGAAGTGGTTGAAGACGCACCTAGGAATTTGAACCCGGGTGCGTGTTTGTATACAAGAAGACCGTCTATGCTTTCTTGTGATGGGTCTCATCAGCATACAAGGAGGCTTTGCCCCTGTGCTTAAAATGTTTCAGTGAGTATGGTGATGTGTTCTTATAGAAATTTGATCATTGTTACCATTCTTTTTAGTAGAGATGGCAGGATGGGCTGTTTATGTAACTTGTTTATTGAGAAATGAAAAGCGAAATTCAATTTGACTTTGCCGCATTTCCTATTTTGTTCCTGTTACGTTGTCTTTGTGTGCATTTGTTTTGGTTTGTGATCTAATCCAGATTTCGATTAGTTATCATCACTCTCAAATCAAAACATGAATCACAGATTCAAACCCAGATCTAGTCACAAACAAAAATTAATCACCATCATCTCTCACACGATCTAAAATCAAACCCAGATCCATCAACAAAAATTATCAACCAATCAATTATATTTGGTTTTTTATTTATATAAATATTAGAAGATGTTCATCTGGCTGGATATATACCGATGTGTGAAAAAAAAAATGATGCTTTTATGAATCTGAGGTGAATCTTATTGACTTTATATAATATCATGGTTCTGCATTTAGAGAAAACAAAAAATGGATACTGTTTACAAAGATTCGACTGTTTGTTGAAGAAAAATGAATTCGATTGTTATGTGATGATGGGAACCTTTTAAATGATGGTGGTGGTGTTTGGATGGTGGTGTCGATGGTGGTGTTTGGATGGTGGTGTCGATGGTGTGGTGGATGGTGGTGGTGAATGGTGGTGGTGTGGTGGATGATGGTGGTGTGTGGGGGTTAATGGGGGGTGTTTTAAAAAAAAATCTCTTAAAGAAAATATAGTCGCTTAAATTTTTTTCTAAGTCGCTCAAGATTTTGAAATAAAAAAGTGTTTATAAAGTATTTTAAAAAGTATTTAAAAAATAATAAAAAAAGGTGAAAAGTACAATAAGGTTAAAAGTAAAAAAAGTTGAAAAGTACAAAAGTAATGATACAAGTACAAAAAGGTGGAAGGTAAAAAAAGTCGCTCAAAGTACAAGCCGTCAGTCGCTCAAAGTAAAAAAAGTCGCACAACATTGGGAAGGGGCAAAAAGAATAAAATAAAATTTTTCGAAGTTTGACTTTTTGGCTGGAAAAAGACAAAATAGAAGGTCGCTTAATGTATGAAAAGTCGCTGTAAAAAATCGCTTAAAAAGTACACATAGTGGGCTATGACATAAAGTACAACTTTAATGATGGGGCGCCACTTTTTTTGTGCCACATGTCACCTTCATGTGAGGTCGCCGGTCGCTAGAGCTATTTACAGAAAGTGACTAATTTGGGTCCTCAAAAGCCCAACACCTTTAGCGACCGAGCTACATAATTAATTGCCCCATTACACAATTTATGGTTTGCAAATTTATACTATTTTAAAGTGGTAAAGAAACTAACAATGAAGATGTCATATCTCCCCATTTTGCAGCCTCCATAGTAGGGGTGATCACGGTCCAAAAACCGGACCGGACCGGCCAAGATCGGACAGGACCGAAGACCGAGAACCGGAAAAACCATAGACCGAGACCGGACCGAATGTGGTCGGTCCGGTCTCGGTCCGGTTCGGTCCGGTCGGTCTTCGGTCGGTCCGGTCCATTTAGGCAAGATTTGGCAAGTTTTTTCGGTTTTTTGGTCGGTCCAGACCGGACCGGACCGGACCGACCGGACCGAGGACCGAATTAGCCAAAAAGCTTAGACCGAGGACCGGACCGAATGTGGTCGGTCCGGTCCGGTCGGTTGTGTCGGTCGGTCCGGTCCATCCGGTCCGTTTGCTCACCCCTACTCCATAGTATGCTACCTACCACTCATTTACCAACAAAACTAATACTCCACATTAGAGAAAAATAATTACAAAAGTGGAGTTAAAGTAGCCATTGGCAAGTACCATAGTAGCCGAATCTAAAGGCCTGTTTGGTTGGATACTATGGGAATGAGACTATGACTTTGAAAGTCATTAATGGTGTTTGTTTTGTGGGCTCAGTAATGAAGTGGATATATCATAGTCATAGATTCATTACACACCAATTTGGTGTCCATGAAATCCATTCCCGTGGGTCTCTCTTTTTTCCACTACAAAACTCAAATATCTATACACTTTTTCATACCATATTTTCTCATCCAAACATAAACAATCGTAATCATACACTTTTTCATATCCATTGTCATTCTACCCTATACTAAATCCGATATCCATTTACATTCCTAGCAACAAACCAAACGGGCCCTAAAGAATTCCATTACAAAGCATAACCAAACAACTATTACCAAAGTGGCCATTACAAAGCACAAGTTTTATTTTGATATCTGAAATGGCTTATTCCATTAAATCAAAATCCATAAACTAATTAAGAAATATAGAAACATAAATAATCAAACCAATATGTAAAAACCCTATCTCACTAAGAGCAAAATGTTAGTAAATAAATAGATATAAATTTAAAATAAAAATATGAGAAATAACCTGAATAAATGGTGTTGGTTAAACGATTTTGTTAATACAAATATCGTTCCAAAAACGTTATTTATATTTTACGATCTTTACTTAGTTTTGTTAATGACAAATACAAGGTATATCTTTTAGCAAATTATAAATACAAGCTAAAGTCTTTTTAAGAACACATTTGCATTTCACAAGATCACTAGAATTTACATTTATACATTTACATGTTTATTTCCTAAAATGGAAACTTTATTTTCAAAAGTTAGGATGACATCATGGCATGCATCATGTACACAATCTTAGTAAGATTTTGTGATATTTTGTTTAGATCTTCAAGCCAAAGAGTATACATTTGAAGATATGGTAAGATATGGCAAGATTTGGAAAGATTTGAAGATCTCTTAGCTGGCCTGACACGGCGGATCCAAGTGGATACAAAGACGGATCCAAATTAAAGGATCCGCCGGATCCGCCGCCTGTTGCTCAGCTTTGCCTATAAATAGCAAGCTGATCATTTGGCCATTCTCATCACTTACATAGCATAAATATATATTCTTTCATTTGCATATCACTAACCCATAATATTTCATTCCTAGTGATCTTCCTTTTGTAGCAAAAGAGATCAAGCATTGACAAGCTTCAACATTCTGTTGCAAGACTTGATAGTTACCCACTGTGTAACTTGTTAGAGTTTAGGCATCATAGTTACATCTTTTATTCAGTAGAATCCGGTTAGTGTTGTAGTCCTCAAAACACATAGAGTGAACGGGAGTGGTTGTACCCTTGTAAAGAACTCGACATCTAGCTTAGTGTCGGTAATCATTTAGGCAACGTCAGGTTGGTTCTTCCTTAAACAAGAACCTGGTATTTAGCTTTGTACCGGAAAAAGGTGTAAGCGACGTGTATTAAGGTTTTCTCCGCCGAGAAGGGAGTTTGTTTCTTAGTGAAGAAAAATTCTCGAGTTAGAGGCTCGAGGAGTGGAGTAGGGCAAGGAAAAGAGTCCTTGTAGCCGAAACACTATAAATATCCGTGTTGTGTGGTTTGATCTTTCCTTTCTCTACTTACTTAAATTATATTGTTTGTTTGTGCATACTTACTTTGAAATCACGTTATGTCATAAAGCGAATTAATTTTAAAACAGTAAAACTATTCAACCCCCTTCTAGTTTTCCACAATTGGTACCAGAGCAGTGTTACTCAAGATTTTCAAAATATATTGTATTTTAAAAACTTGAAACGATCAATGGATTTTGAAAACTTTAAAGAAGGGCAATCTATGCAAAGACCACCACTATTTGAACCAAATTGTTTCATATATTGGAAAAGTCACTTTGAGACATATGTGAAGTCAAAGGATATAGATCTGTGGTATATTATTGTAGAGGGTGATTACAAGCCCATAAGTAATGATATTTCAGGTGGTCGGGATGTAGGAACTTCTTTTATTCGTCACAGTGATGAACAATAGAAGTTGATTGCCAAAAATAATGAAGCCAAAATGATGCTTTACAATGTCTTACCTAAGAAAGAATATGAAAGAGTTTTTATGTGTGAAATGGCAAAAGATATTTGGCAATCACTAATTATCACTCATCAAGGGAACTCACAAGTCAAAGATAACAAAATTGATCTTCTTGTTCAACAATATGAACAATTTGTTATCTCTGAAGATGAGACCATTGATAGAGCGTTTGCTAGATTTAATACTATTATTACATCTCTTAAAGCACTTGACGAATCTTTTTCTAGTAAGAATTTTGTCAGGAAATTTCTAAGAGCACTTCACCCGAAGTGTAGAGCAAAGGTGACAGCCATTGAAGAATCTAAGGATCTTTCAAGAATAACACTGGACGAGCTCATAGGAAATCTCAAAGTTCACGAGATGGTAATGGAAAAAGATTCAGAAATAGTCAAAGGCAAAAAGGAGAAAGTGAAGTCCATTGCCTTAAAAGCTAGGGCCTTAAAAGTAGTGATACATAATTTAGTTCTAGTAGTGAAGATGAAGAATATGCCATGGCCGTAAGAGATTTCAAGAAATTCTTTAGTAGACGGGGAAAGTTCGGTAGACCTTCTCATAATGAAAAGAAATCCGTCCAGAAAGACCATGACGATATGAAAGGAAAGGTAGATCGAAAGTGTTTTAGATGTGGAGATTCTAGTCACTATATAGGAAAATGTCCAAAGCCTCCAAAGAACAAGTCTCAAAGAGCTTTTGTCAGTGAAGCTTGGAGTGATAGTGAAGGAAATGACGACGAGCCTAAGAATGATGAAGTTGCTCTAATGGCTCATGACACAGCAGAGGTACATTCTGACTCGTCATACTCTGTTATTAATGATGACAAATTAGATATAGAATATAGCAAACTATGTGAAATCAATTTAAAAATCATAAGCAAAAATAAGTTCTTAAAAACCAAAAAGGAATTTTTAGAAAACGAAATTCATCGGTTAAAAGAGAAAGCTATAAGGTTAGAAAGAGGTAAAGGTATTAGAGAAACATGTGTTTTATGTCAAAAACTAAAACTTGAAATAGATACACTAAAATCTACACAAGATGGTTTTATCAAACAAAACTCCAAATTCGAAAGGTTTGATAAACACTTAAGTTGTACTGATGACATAATGAAAATGCAAAGAATACTTCATGGTAGTTTCAAACCAGATTTTATGAGAAATGGAAACTTAAGTGACTTTCAGGAACAAACGGTAAAAGAAAAAGAAACTGTTCCAACTACTTCTGATAACCATGGATCTGGCGGATCCAAAATTTTGGTTCCGCCAGTTGTATCCAAAGGATCCGCGAAAACAGAAGTTGAACAGAAGGCTATTAAATTAGATCGTACAAATTCTGTTAATATCACTAGAAAACCTAGCACCAGTACAACTATTAACAAACAAAAACCATCAGTCTCTTTAGAAAAAGATCAAAGTAAGTATAGAATCAAAACAACTGTAGACTCCTCATTCTATAAAGGAACCATGCTTAGGAAACAACTTGTGACAATTCCCTTCGATTATATGCTAGATATCAGTGAACCATGTTAATGTTGTGTCTAACCCAAACGGACCCATGAAATATTGGGAACCAAACGTTTGAGCTTTTCTTGAACTAAGGTATGCTCAAAAGTCTAGATAGAATCAGATAAGTGGATTAAAGAAAGTAAGTGTTCAAGATACATGATGAGAAACAAAAGACTTTTTCTCAACCTACCAAGTGTACGACGGAGGTATTTTCACATTCGGTAGCAAGCTTGATAGTAAAATCATCAGAAAAGGTACAATCTCTCATAACTCTCTCACTATTAATAATATCGCTCATGTAGACAACTTAGGATTTAACTCGGTTAAGTATTAGTCAACTATGCCGTAAAATGTATAACGTTCTTTTCAGTAAAAATAGAATACACAAGGATAGCATAACTATAGGAAAAGGTGTTTTGAATAACGGTTACGTCATGAAATTAGATAAAACACCTAAATACAATCCTTGTCTTACATTCTTGGACTAAAACCCAACCCTATGGCATCGACACTTAGGTCACGCCAATATGAGGTTAATTCAATCCTTATCATCTAAGAAACTCGTTTGGACCCTACGGGATGCTTTTGACCCGTCTCTATAAAACCTTCGAACCCACTCCTAGAAATGCCTTCGGTCTTGTTCCCGGCTTTGCCCATTTTGAAAAACCAATCCATGTTTACAAAACTCAAGAAAGAATCATTCGAACTTAAGCAAGCACCAATTGATTGGTATAATTGACTTAATACTTCTTTAGTAGATGATGCGTGGGTTTTGCAACCTTACAACAGGTTTTACCTCTCGAGGGATCTCAAGAGGCTTACAACCCCACCAGGCAGTGTACCTGACCGATGTAGTATAGTGTAGTGGTAAGTACGGGGGATTGATCGTTCTCCACAGGGAATAGTGTTCGTTAGGTGTGAAAGGCTACTCTAATTAGGTCTAAGGGTTGAGGAAGATTCTTTTTATGTTTTTTATAATTTTATGAAAGCAAGTAAAATCTCGGGTTTTGAAGGAGTGGGCGGAATTAGTTGCTAGTCAACTAACCCAAATTACTACAAATGCAAATAAAATAAAATAACAAAAATGAAAAGTGGTGAGAAACTTATGTGTAGAGAAATGTGTTTACTTAGATTTCCTTACTCCCTAACTATCTTTTACCGGTTAATTAGTGTGTATTAGTCGCGTGGATGACGGGTGTATTCCTTAATACCATTCGTGGGGTGGCGTACTTACTTCCCCAACTCTACAAGCTCCTACTTCACTCCTATGTCGAGCCGGCTAGGAAGCTCCTAACATGGGATCACTAGAATTCGCTTGTGCATTAAATACAACCATAAAAACCTTTAGTACGCGTTTGGTTCATGTTTCTTAAGACGTTCAAGCAAGTTACCGAATAGGAAGTTAGCCAGTTTTCTTAAGCCTAACATAGATAAACAATCATCCAATACAACTAACAACACACTAACAACCAATAATCAATAGCTAGGTTTCATTAGATCTAAGCAAACACAAGATAAAATTAGCCTAACATGTTAAACAAAAGACAAGCATAAGATAGAATCAAACAACACATAGACATATTGAATGATTAATTGATAACTTATCTTTCAATGAAACATGGAAGATCTCAGGGCAAAAAGCCCTGAAAAAGTAGCTAAAATCGTCTTAGGGTTTTATCCCAAAATTCCACACACTAAGCTCTCCTTTAATGACAAAAAATTAGAAAACTATATATAGACTTTGACATCTGACGGCGTCACCTTATGCATTGTGACGCCGTCACCTCGCCGCTTTTAGGGTTCCCGGATGACCATCTTGACGCCGTCCCTCTTTAGCTCTTCAAAAATCCATTCTGGCTTATCAAGGCTTGACGCCGTCGGATCCTAAACGTGACGCCGTCCCTTTATGATTTAAGCCGTGACGCCCTTGATTTAGTTAAAGCGTGACGCCGTCAGAATTCTCATGCAAACTCACTGGCCCGTCATGAGTAAATTTCACATCCAACTTTTCTTGCCAAGGCATGACGCCGTCTGGAGTTAATGTTGACGCCGTCAAAGGTGACTTTCAGCACAATTTTGAGACTTTGCCGTTTTCCTCACTTTTATGCTCCAAAAACGTCCAAAATGCCTCCTTTTCCAGATTTCTCCTCAAAAGTACCTAAAATGACAAAAGGAACGATTTAGGGCAATATTTGATCAAATAAATACGATTTCGGGCTTAAATGACCCCTTAAAAGCGGTACACTTTTCGCCTCATCAAATACCCTTACACTTGAGATTTGCTTGTCCTCAAGCAAATGCGCTTTTATTCTAATCAAAATACAAGTTAGGGGTCATTTAATGCAAACATAAAAGTAATTACAACAAATAATCGTTCCACTTCAATCATAATAAGCACGGAGATTATATACTAGCACCTCACAAGTAGTGTTTAGATACTCACATCTCTCAAGTGTCATCAAAATAAATCTCATAAATGAAAACGGATAATATCTCTCACTACCTGTCATAGCAAATAGATTACCATAGGCTTGGGAAAGGATCGAAAACCTCCTCCACTAGGCGTAAGCACCTAAGATAAACTATCAAAGAGGGCTTTTAAATGGGTTATAACGTTAGGTGTAGGGAAAAGGAAAACACGGTTTTGTTGGATAAAGGATATTTTACTGGTGGCGAGTTAAAGATCTTGATCAATCACATGTACTATACAACGTTGCTAAGCCAAGACTAGACTCGATCTTAAGCTAATGAAAGAAAATAACAAAACAAAAACATAAAATAAACATAAAATGAAACGGGATGGTAGTCCGTATGTTTTTTTCTACTTTTCTTTTTCTCATTTTTTTGTATTTTTCTTGATTTTTTCGATTTTTTTTTTTTATTTTTTTTTTTTTTTTTTTTTTTTTTTTTTTTTTGCATACACTTTTACCCTACCATCCAAAATAATACATCATAGGGGCGTTGCATCCCCTTACACTTGAACTTTTACATAACTTTACAAATACTAATCTAATGACTCGAATTAAGATAATTGAAAAACTTGGAGTACTTTTAAAACATTTAGCACATATGGGGGTAATAAATGATGTTCTTCCCCATTACTCCATTACACTAGTACTTTACCCATGAGTCCCAATCGTCCCAAAACAATATGTACAAGGATATGACTCGACTTAGCAACCATGTAATCAACTAGATAATTAACTTGGGTTTAAACAAATGTTGTAACAATAATGCACTAAAAATGAGTGCATACAAGGTAGGCTAAGGCGATTTGGGTGTACATTTTAGTGGGGTGTAACAAATTCTTCCTTTAAGTAAAATGCTTAAAGGTTGAAACGAAAAGATAGGCTCTGAGGGGTGTACTAGGGGTATCGTGTACTAAAAATGAGTACAACGCAAAGGGTGTGGGAGAATTACTTGACCAATGTAGCCAATGTAATTATAACAAAAACACAGGTGTAAAACAATGGGTTAATCCTAATGCCTCTTATCACGTAGTAAATCTAACTACACGAATGTAGTCTCACTTGTGGCCTTGGAATGGTCCTAACGCAAGTTCTAGAATCTAAGTGCTACCGGTACACACATCATAGCATAAATGCTTTTCCTACCAATTCTAGGGGCGAACCTCACATATTTGGGGGTGGAAAATTTTTTAGTGGTACGGTTTTTGTGCTAGTCATATAACTCCTATCCATGAGACGCTTATTAGGATCAAAGTTTCACTCCTATATGTTGTAAAAAAAATTTTAAATTTGGCACTAAAATTACCTTAACAAGTATTTCTCTCAGTTTTATTACACATCTACTATTAAACAAACAAAAATCAAGCGCAATTGTATTCTCTAAAATCGTACTTTTACCCTCCCCTTACACTTAAGATGAACATTGTCCCCAATGTTCAAATGACAAATGTAAAAGCATAAAGTAAAAGAATGAAATCAAATGCTCCCCTGATTCGCTCGTTGGATAATGAATTTACACGGTTAAATCTTCCTCCAAAGAGAATGTTGAAGCTCCATGACTAATGCATCGCCATAAGCTTGATTCAAAACATTTCCTTGTCCAAAATAACCTGTTGAACCTGAGAAAACAAACACGAAAACCTGCATAACATCGGCGGGATAAAATCTATATATAAGGATATAATGCTTGTGGAATGATAACTTTGCAGATTCCTGGAGATTATAAGTTGGAGATTTTAATAAAAACTTTTTATGAAAACAAAATTTTCAAAAATTTCTGGAAATTAAATCTGACGCCGTCAGGTTATAACCCCTGACGCCGTCAGAAATGACCTGACAAAAATTTTCATTTTAAGTTTCCGGAAAATTTCTGGAAAAACCTTTACCTTACTTCCTGGAAATCCTGCAAAACATCATTATGACTCGATACAAGCATTTGACTCAAACAAATACGAATATGTATGTTAATTCAATATTATTACGATTCATGTTAATTTGTGTTCTAATAAACCGATTTAGATTTCCCTTACACTTATCTTTTGCAAAATACCTTTATATGTAGTTAAGACGAGGTTAAAAACAACATAAAGCATTTTCACAAATTACTTTTGAACATGAATCAATAATGATAAAAATTAAACATACATACGGAACAAATAAAACAAACAAACAAATAAATAAACACACAAAGCAAATAAAACAAATAAAGCTTGGGTTGCCTCCCAAGAAGCGCCTTTCTTTATTAACGAGTCTTGTAGCTAGACTCAAAGTCACTCTACCTAGTATCGCTTATGCTCACGTATCCGAGTGTGAGCCATCTAATTGTTGCCTCATCTTTCTTGTATTCATCATTTAGCTCCAAACATCCATGATAGTATCTCTTATTTTTCTCATGTGGATATTTGAGCCCCTTCCTCTTATCATTCTCACTTAACAAGTCGATAGGCATAATTCTATTGCAAGATTCAATGGGGTAGTTCTTAAACCTAGGATGTGCTCGGGGCATTTGATAGACAAAATCTTCATCCCCATCCGAGAATGTAATTAACCCGTCCACAAGTTTTTCGTCAAGGTTGGTCAACCTTTTGAAGGGTTCTCCAAAAATGACTTGGGTTAATTTGTTATCAATGAATTCTCCTAAGTTCTCCATAACCATAAAATCCACCAAGTATACAAAACTTCCAACGAATACGTGCAGTGGCTCAATCCTAGCGACAATGTTATCCCCTTGATATTCTAGCTCATTTACCATGATTTTATTATAATTAGCGCGAGAGATAATGTTCATAGGTAAAGATGAGTTAAGGTAAGCATAAAAATCATGATAACCAATCTTACACGGAAAATTGCATGTTAAAGAGGCTATCCTTTTCGATCTTAGTCCTAGGGTCAACATACTTAAAGGGATCAATTTCCTCCTTTCCCCATTCCTCGTTAACTACTTCTCCATTACCGATATCCTCATCGGAGTCTGAGTAGTAAAATGGACTAACATAGTCATTCTCATGGTCAGACTCCTCCATCTCAGAATTGTTACCAAAGTGGTGGTCGGGTGAAAGGTTGTTGTTTGCTACTATGGGGGCGGGAACGGGTAGTTGAAAATTTGCACGGCGAAAAACACGAATAACAGGGATCAAATGACCAATGTTACTCATGAGGTAAGTGGAAGGTATCACAAACAAAAGTACAAAGAAATAAGATAGGCTAAAGAAATCCTAGAAAAATAAAATAAAAATCTCACTAGAAAGGAATCTAGTGAGTAGACCTAATAGAAATAAAAATTCAACCTAAACAATAACTATTCCCCGGCAGCGGCGCCAAAAACTTGATGCGTGGGTTTTGCAACCTTACAACAGGTTTTACCTCTCGAGGGATCTCAAGAGGCTTACAACCCCACCAGGCAGTGTACCTGACCGATGTAGTATAGTGTAGTGGTAAGTACGGGGGATTGATCGTTCTCCACAGGGAATAGTGTTCGTTAGGTGTGAAAGGCTACTCTAATTAGGTCTAAGGGTTGAGGAAGATTCTTTTTATGTTTTTTATAATTTTATGAAAGCAAGTAAAATCTCGGGTTTTGAAGGAGTGGGCGGAATTAGTTGCTAGTCAACTAACCCAAATTACTACAAATGCAAATAAAATAAAATAACAAAAATGAAAAGTGGTGAGAAACTTATGTGTAGAGAAATGTGTTTACTTAGATTTCCTTACTCCCTAACTATCTTTTACCGGTTAATTAGTGTGTATTAGTCGCGTGGATGACGGGTGTATTCCTTAATACCATTCGTGGGGTGGCGTACTTACTTCCCCAAACTCTACAAGCTCCTACTTCACTCCTATGTCGAGCCGGCTAGGAAGCTCCTAACATGGGATCACTAGAATTCGCTTGTGCATTAAATACAACCATAAAAACCTTTAGTACGCGTTTGGTTCATGTTTCTTAAGACGTTCAAGCAAGTTACCGAATAGGAAGTTAGCCAGTTTTCTTAAGCCTAACATAGATAAACAATCATCCAATACAACTAACAACACACTAACAACCAATAATCAATAGCTAGGTTTCATTAGATCTAAGCAAACACAAGATAAAATTAGCCTAACATGTTAAACAAAAGACAAGCATAAGATAGAATCGAACAACACATAGACATATTGAATGATTAATTGATAACTTATCTTTCAATGAAACATGGAAGATCTCAGGGCAAAAAGCCCTGAAAAAGTAGCTAAAATCGTCTTAGGGTTTTATCCCAAAATTCCACACACTAAGCTCTCCTTTAATGACAAAAAATTAGAAAACTATATATAGACTTTGACATCTGACGGCGTCACCTTATGCATTGTGACGCCGTCACCTCGCCGCTTTTAGGGTTCCCGGATGACCATCTTGACGCCGTCCCTCTTTAGCTCTTCAAAAATCCATTCTGGCTTATCAAGGCTTGACGCCGTCGGATCCTAAACGTGACGCCGTCCCTTTATGATTTAAGCCGTGACGCCCTTGATTTAGTTAAAGCGTGACGCCGTCAGAATTCTCATGCAAACTCACTGGCCCGTCATGAGTAAATTTCACATCCAACTTTTCTTGCCAAGGCATGACGCCGTCTGGAGTTAATGTTGACGCCGTCAAAGGTGACTTTCAGCACAATTTTGAGACTTTGCCGTTTTCCTCACTTTTATGCTCCAAAAACGTCCAAAATGCCTCCTTTTCCAGATTTCTCCTCAAAAGTACCTAAAATGACAAAAGGAACGATTTAGGGCAATATTTGATCAAATAAATACGATTTCGGGCTTAAATGACCCCTTAAAAGCGGTACACTTTTCGCCTCATCAGTAGACGATACTCTCTTAACCAAGAAAAAGGGATCACATGTTATCATAGTCCAGATATATGTGAATGACATTATGTTCGGTTCAACTTGTCAAGAGCTATGCAACGATTTCTCAAAAATCAAGCATGACAAGTTTGAAATGAGTATGATGGGGGAACTAAACTTTTTCTTAGGTCTCCAAATAAAACAATTAGAAGATGGGATATTCTTCAACCAATCAAAGTATATCAAGGATATGCTTAAAAAGTTTGGTCTTGAAGATTCTAAACCCATGAAAACACCAATGTCTTCCGAAACCAAACTTACCAAGGATGACAAAAGTGAATCCGTAAATAGCACTAAACATAGAGGGATGATTGGTAGTTTACTCTGCCTAACGGCTAGTAGACCGGACATTATGTTTAATGTTTGTCTAGGTGCACGCTTTCAAGAAGATCCCAAAACATCCCATCTTGAAGCTGTTAAACGGATATTTAGGTACAATAAAGGCACTACACATTTAGGATTATGGTATCCCAAAGGGACAGGTGTAGAAACCATAGTGTATGCCAATTTAGACCATTTCGGTAATTATGTTGATAGGGGAAGTACAAGCAGTGTAAGACACTGTTACACTTCATGATTTACTAAGAAACAAATAGCCCTCGCAACTTCAACTATCAAGGCAGAGTATGGATGAAGCAGGCTCTCAACGATTATGATATTAAACTCAATGACATTTCCCATTCTTTGTGACAACAAAGGAGCTATCGATCGTAGCAAAAACCCAGTCCAACACGCTAGAACCAAACACATAGAGATACGTCATCACTTCCGTCGGGAAACATCTCAATTGAGAAAGTTTCCTCAGAGGACAACATTTCCGATATCCTCACAAAACCTCTCAAGAGAGTATCTTTCAACTTTCTTAGACTTGGTTTAGGATTAATGGAACCTAGTGAATAGATTAAACGTTAGCTCAAAACTTAGATTAACCAAACACGGCAAAAACCCAACCTGAGTTCTGATCCTGCGGATCCAAACGACAACAAGGGCAGAACCCTTGTTTGGGATCCGCCGGATCCGTCATCTGCTGAGGCAGTTTTTATTTATTAAACAAATACCCTGTACTATTCATCACTTTCCCCAAAAACATACATCCCACTGGAATTCGATTTCTATCACTCCAAACCCAGTACTTAGGTCACTCTCCACCATCAATTTGTGCTTAAATCATCTCAGTAAGTATCCTAATTATAATCTAATTCATAATCTGAGTCTAGGATTTCTATTTGTTGCACAAAATCAAAACTTGGGGTTTATGCATTTCTCTCATAAATTCATGAAACGAGTTCAATTAAATTACATAACAAATCATGTTTTCATTAGTTAGGAATTGGATATAGTAATGCATTATCAACAAACACCCCATGAGAAATTTGTATAAAAATCTTCTCACAATTAGGAAAAACAATTTTCAATCATTGTTCATACAAATACAAAAACGTTAATTTTTACATCACGTGCATAATATCTCTTGAATGCTAAAGAAAATACATAACTAATATGTATTTTCGGGTAGATTCAAACGTAGCTACATCAAACAGGAGCGTTTGGGTTATCTCTCGTTTTATCAAAAAACTTGCATAAACATAAATTTCATACATCAAAAGGAGTCGAGATAGCCGCCCCTCCACATTGTCCCCATGTAGGCACACACTACACATATATATGCATTTTTGATAATTTTAACTAAACTATATATTTTTCGTGTCTAGGATAACTATGCCTCCCGCAACCAACTACGATCACAAAAAGACCATCCACTACCTACCCAAACACCATCAAACCAAAGGACTCACAGAAGCTCAAATCAAAATCTTTAAGTCATTAGAAAACCGTTATGTTCACGAAGGTAGAACGGTAGACTCATCATTTTTA
The DNA here is from genome assembly GCA_021014915.2 of Artemisia tridentata subsp. tridentata. Taxonomy (NCBI): domain Eukaryota; kingdom Viridiplantae; phylum Streptophyta; class Magnoliopsida; order Asterales; family Asteraceae; genus Artemisia; species Artemisia tridentata. Next base: position 118,314,641 of record CP139507.1, read on the forward strand.
GAAGAAACCAATATCCATGAACAATTAACCGCTATCCAATTTGATCATCTCCTCGACATAAATGAGCCTATCATTCCTAGGTTTATACTTGAATTTTATGCTTCCATAAAACTTAGCACTGACGACTTGGGATTTTTGAGCATCCATTTCAAAGTAAACCAAAATCAATTTAGTTTCCCTTTGGATCAATTCGGAGAAGTTTTAGGTATTCCTAGTCAAGGAACTTGTTTTTACTCAGACAAATGGCCATTATCCATCCTAGAATCAAACCTTGGTCGTGACCACCCATACAATACACCTCTTACTTCCAAAGAAATTATCCGTGATCATCTCTTCAATCCTAGAACCAACCTGACTAAGAAAATCCAAGGTAAACAAGTAAATCGAGATCCATTTGCTATGGAACTTAATGAACTCAAACCTCAATTTAAGAAACTAGAGGAGATTCTTAGAGCAAATGTCATTAGCACTGTTGGAAATAGAGATCATGTAAATGCTAGTCTATGCTACATGCTCTACTGTGTGTCGATCCATCAACAATTCAATTTAGCCTACTATATTGCCAAAAGAATGGCTGACATAAATGTCCTAGGTACCACCGCAATGCCATATGGAATGCTTCTTACTCGTCTGTTTAGAGCTTCCATTCCTATTCATCCAAACTCATATGGTTTTCTTCCAGACTACACTGAAATTCCACACACCTTCGTACCCCTTAGTGATCATAGAGTAGCAGTAGTAAATGGGAAATGCGCACATTCTCCAACCTCATCTTCATCATCGGCTAGTGACGAAGATGGTTTACCTAACTTTAGGATTCCTCCACCCGAATACTTACGTCAACTTCCTTCCATTGATAATGAATCTATGGAGCATCGACAAAGAAAAGGAATGATGAAGAATCTAGGTCGATGGATCATGAAACTTCATAAGGGTCAGAAGAAAATAATCAAGATGTTGAACAAATAGTGACATCTAAGGAGTGTGTGGTACAAGACTTTATCTGATTATGTATTGTTGAATTTATGTGTTTCTTAAGATTTTATAGTACTTAACTTTTATGTGAATTAACTTAACTTTACTAGACGATAACACGTATTGTTATCAAATTTTCCAATTTTAAGTCACTGTTTGGCTTAACTTCTTTTATGGTAAGCTCTGATGATCGGTTTTATTTATATGATAACATGTGTTAGAACCTATATATTTGGTAGTTTTGTATCATATCTTAGCTATTGCATACGTTTTAGGAGAATTTTCGGGATTTGAATGAATAACGAAAATTTTGACATATGTTCTGTTTACTTTTTGAGTTTTCATACGACGGATCAGGCGGATCCCAGAATTTGGATCCGCCTAGTGTATTCCTTGGCTCCGCCTAAACTACACCTGCGGATTCCACGGATCCAAAAATTTAGATCCGTCTTTGATGTCAGTTGGATCCGCAGGTTCATCAGTAGATTTTTCAAATTTCTCGATCCATCCTGATACTTAGATTTTAGACTATAAGTATTCTTAGAAATTGTTTACTGATCATTAGTCTCCTTAAAATGATTTAAGAACTCTTATAACCTTAAGAAAATCAATTTCACACCAAAATTTGAATTTTCAAATTTGTGCGCAAGTTACCTTTCTATAACACATAAGGATCCTTTTGATTGGTTCCTTGGAATCCGTGATTCAATCACATTTCATTCTTTTGAGTCATCTTCTGCATTTCTTCATATCAACTCCATTTCTATGGATTGACCTTCACAATAGGACAAACCACTTTATCTTGTTCCAAGTTTTTGGAAACCAACATTAATCCAAGCACCAATTTCCATACAATTTAGGAGCTATAAATTAGAAACTTAAGATAGTCATAACACACAAAATCATCATCATCTTTACACATCAATCCTGCACAATTTCACAATGCACAAATCCAACAACTCACACATGTCCAGACCACACAGAAGGACTGCCAGAATTAGTGTTAGACTATACTGGCTTGTAAATCCAATCTCTAATATGAATTTCTGTAAGGAATTAAATATTCCATAGATTTGATGACACAAAACAAGAAAGAATGAAACATGAAATGATAAGCAAAATACACCAAGTAACAAGCTGCTACAAGTATTGATAAACTGCTGTTAGTGTATTTGATGGTACTGATGGTTAAAAAGCAAGGTACTGCCAGTTCAAAAGATGGTACTGCTAGACCAAAATGGTACTGCTGGTTCAGAAAAGGTACTGCTAGTACAAGAAAGGTACTGCCAGTGTATCTCAGCAAGAAAGGTACTGCTAGTTCATAGCAAGGTACTGTTAGTTCAAAATGGTACTGCTAGTACAAACGAGCTGCTGCTGAATCAGTGAGTCACTCTGCTGCAATAAGGATAAGAATAAGAAAGATATTATTTTGTATGAGTCATGTTTATACAAAATAGAATATCTAGATATTTGGTTAGTCAACAAAGTTGAAAAGCAAGAAGCAAATTGGAACTTGATGACTGCCACCTACACGATATAGCAAGTGGATGACTAAGACTTATCAAACTTTGTAATGATCTCCTTTATACTATAAAAAGGAGATCACACCCTTAGATAAAAGTATGCTTCACAGTGAAACAAAGTGAACATCAAAAGTGTGTCTTGGTTGTGATTGAAACAATCAACACCAAAGTGCTTCGTATTCTCAAATTACAACAACACAAAGTTGTGTTAAAATGTAAAGCACTTAAAGAGTGTGTGTGGGAATATCAGACATGGGGTCTGATGAACATTAGACATGGGGTCTAATGTTGTTTAGTTTGTTTAGCCTCAAGGATCTTTGATTCCTGTTAGAGTGTAACCATGCTATAATTGATCAAGTAGCATTGGGGCCTAAGTTTAATAACAAAAGAGAAAGTTTGTCAAAACCTTGTTGTGATAGTATTGTATTCGTTCATTGAATATTCCGCCAATATTATCATTGTTCTTTAAATGTAGAAATCCTAGATAAAGGCTTAACAGCCTAGAGCCTATAAACGATCACGTAACTTGTTTTAGTAGATGCAAGAAGGTCTAAAACGACTTTCCACAATTGGTATCAGAGCGGGGGGCTCTGGATCTAGGAAAAGAAAAGGTTTTGGTTTGTCGAAGAATGCAAAAAAACAAGAAAAATTCGAAACTGGTTCGTATTTTCGTAACTCACTGCAGGGCTGTTTTCAAAGGGCGATAACTCCTTCGTTAACCGTTGGATTGGGCTGAAATTTTATATGAAGATTCTACATATATCAAGGTATATTCTCACCGAAGGGATCTTTAATCTGAGCTCTAAATTGTCAGGTATAAATTTTTGAAAACTGCTGCAGAGGTGTTTCTAAAGTTCAAATTTTTCTGGGTTTCTATATGAAAGTCAAATATGGTTTATTTGATAACCTTTATATTGATCAATATTGATGGTTTTTTGATCATGGAGCATAAGATAGGTTAGTGACTCTAAAAAGTGTCACTAAAGCCTAAAAAAAAGGACGATCTGGTTGTTTGCTCATTAAGGTTTGATGGCGTTCATATGGAAGTTTCTGCTGCTACACACACATAGGGGAAGAATCACACACAGAAGAGAGTTGGTTCTTAAAAGTTTAAAAGGCTTGATTTTTATTTAGGGTTAATACACAAATATGTTACTAAACTTTCCATAAAAGTTCGCCTAAGTTACTGAACTTTCATTTTGTTCACTTAGGTTACTGAACTTATAAACCATGACATTTGGGGTCACTGAACTTATAAAAAATATTCATAAACAACACTGAACTTGTAAAAATATGACATTTATGTTACTTAACATATCAAAAAATATACGATTAAGTCACTCCTACCAACACTAATAAATTAGGCGAACTTTTTTGGAAAGTTTAGTAACCTAAGTGAACAAAATGAAAGTTTAGTAACTTAGGCGAACTTTTATGGAAAGTTTAGTAACATATTTGTGTATTAACCCTTTTTATTTATTTTGTGAAGAAGTCATAAAAGCCTACAGAATGGAAGATTCAAATGGTTAACATATGGGTTTCAGGGGAAGCTTAAATGTTCAAGTGTTTAACCATTTATACTTATGCATCATCACAAGGGAAAGTTATTGATTCTTATTATTATTGATTATTATTGCTACTGATGGTTTATAATTTTAATGTCTCAAGTTCATTTTTAGTGCGGAAAGCTTAATGGAGGGTAATTTGAGATATTAGAAGGATAGATTGGATTTGTAATATTAATTAGTAGTTGTAAAGATCATATTTGTAAATTTCCTATTTGTTGATAACAAAAAGGGGAAGAGACGTAATGGATAGCATAGATTAAGGGGAAGTTTCATTCATGGTGAGATTTAGTTGTCTCAATTTCTCTACTTCGTCTAGGGAAATTCGTACAAGAATGTGTTTGATTCCCTACCATATCCACTACTACTTCAACACCCATCATCACCCCTGTGGTTAACATACCATCACCCGTTTCAACACAACCATCAAGATCACCTTCACCTATCATAATTCCACTAAGTACCACACCATCACCTACATCAAGGTCACTATCACCTACCATAACTCCAATAGGTAATACACCATCACCAACTCCATCTCAACCAAGATCCCCATTACCACCATTAGCTTCCTCACCAATACCAACATCATCTCAAAAAAGAAAATCATCATCATCTTCACAACCACCCATCTTGCAACCCCATGATTTACTTACCACACTCCAAAACATTGATGACTCAATGTGGCTAAATCAACCAAACATTCAAAACAATAAAGATCTTGATCCTCTCAACTCTTCTTCAAACACAGTGAACTCCAACTTACATGATACGAATGTGGCTTGCTTCCATCACATCTTCATCAAACCCAACCAATCCTTCGCAATAGGCATCCATAGGTTTCATCCTAGTATTTTCTTTGTAGGATTTATTCTCTTCTTGTAACATCATGTTTAGTGACTTATGTCACAAACAAATTTTCAATGAATGGATGTTATATGTTTATGCTTGTAGGTGATCAATATTAAGAATATTATCTTATTTTAGATTACTAACATCATAGTATGGTTGTTTTAACTTCACATATTGCTTTGATCAAATGTACATTAGGTAAAAAATTTTTATCAGACACTTCATTTTGACTTTTTAAAGTCAAATGGGTTGGCCTTTCTTGTTTGGTTGACTATGACATATGCATTTTTCTTCTTTGTTGAAGAATTACTAACCTTTATCTTGTAGCTTTTCTCAACCTTGAATCATATATGTTGGTACCTTAGCAACAAGGAGTATGAATCGAGGGGGAGTATATCATATACCAACTCATCATTTTAAAGCATTTTTCACTCTTGAAAAGTATACGTTGGTACTCTAGAAATGGGGGGTATACATCAAAGAGGAGCATATTATAGTCTAACCATTTGTTTTGTAGGATCATACATCATATCATACTAATGTGTACGTTGGTACTCTAGCTATGAGGAGTATACATCAAAGAGGAGCATATCATAGTCTAACCATTTGTTTTGTAGGATCATACATCATCATACATCATATCCTTGTTACTCCATTTAGGGGGAGTATAAATCAAGGGGGAGCTTTAATGTTCTCAAAATCGCATTCCGCTACGCATATCTTCTTTTTGTTTCGACAAAAAGGGGGAGAAAAGATTAAGTTTGCATTACTGTGAAACATCACAGTACATACATTTATTCTTGAAATTATTTTCAAAACTTACATAAAACAAACTTAATCTATATTTTTTTAAAAAGACTCATACTTCATTTATTCATTTGCTTAAAAATACACCTTATGTTTTGTCATCAACAAAAAAAAAGAGAGATTGTTAATACAAATATCGTCCCAAAAATGTTATTTTTATTTTACGATCTTTACTTAGTTTTGTTAATGACAAATACAGGCTATATCTTTTAGCAAATCATAAATACAAGCTAAAGTCTTTGTAAGAACACATTTGCATTTCACAAGATCACTAGAATTTACATTTTATACATTTACATGTTTATTTCCTAAAATGGAAACTTTATTTTCAAAAGTTAGGATGACATCATGGCATGCATCATGTACACAATCTTGGTAAGATTTTGTGATATTTTGTTTAGATCTTCAAGACAAAGAGTTGACATTTGAAGATATGGTAAGATATGGCAAGATTTGAAGATCTCTTAGCTGGCCTGACACGGCGGATCCAAGTGGATACAAAGACGGATCCAAATTAAGGGATCCGCCGCCTGTTGCTCAGCTTTGCCTATAAATAGCAAGCTGATCATTTGACCATTCTCATCACTTACATAGCATAAAATATATATTTTTTCATTTGCATATCACTAACCCATATTATTTCATTCCTAGTGATCTTCCTTTTGTAGCAAAAGAGATCAAGCATTGACAAGCTTCAACATTCTGTTGCAAGACTTGATAGTTACCCACTGTGTAACTTGTTAGAGTTTAGGCATCATAGTTACATCTTTTATTCAGTAGAATCCGGTTAGTGTTGTAGTCCTCAAAACACATAGAGTGAACGGGAGTGGTTGTACCCTTGTAAAGAACTCGACATCTAGCTTAGTGTCGGTAATCATTTAGGCAACGTCAGGTTGGTTCTTCCTTAAACAAGAACCCGGTATTTAGCTTTGTACCGAAAAAAGATGTAAGCGACGTGTATTAAGGTTTTCTCCGCCGAGAAGGGAGTTTGTTTCTTAGTGAAGAAAAACTCTCGAGTTAGAGGCTCGAGGAGTGGAGTAGGGCAAGGAAAATAGTCCTTGTAGTCGAACCACTATAAATATCCGTGTTGTGTGGTTTGATCTTTCGTTTCTCTACTTACTTAAATTATATTGTTTGTTTGTGCATACTTACTTTGAAATCACGTTAAGTCACAAAGCGAATTAATTTTAAAACAGTAAAACTATTCAACCCCCCATTCTAGTTTTCCACAGATTTGGTTCGGTGAGACAGATGGTGAACGGCGGCGGCTAGTAGTGTGGTGAGCAGAAGGGTTGTGATGAAGTGGAAGTGAGAAGATGGTTAGGGTTAGAGTACTATGTTGTTGGTAAAAGAGATGCGTAAAAAGATGAAATGATTTTTTTGGTAAAGTTGCGAGTGATGAAAAGGCTTTTTTTGGGTAAAGGGGCGGGTTAATGAAAAGTTGAAATGGAAAAGCCCGCTTGAGTAAAATCACAAACAAACGGATTGGGCTTCTTTTATATCACCAATCTTTTTGAGTAAAAACACAAATAAATAGGTTTTAATTGGTAACTACCGATCTATTTGAAAATATGTTAAAATAATATATAATTAAAGTTATTTAATTAAAAGTAAATTGATATTATAAAAAATTATATTAAAATAATTCTAAATATACAATATCTTCCTATAACGTTAATGATGTTATCGTAGGTATCGTTTAGGTTGATGTAGGTATCGTTTGTATGTCGTATGCAGGTATCAGATGCTAAACGAATGAGTCGATATGATATCGTCATACAAGACACGTTAAACGGATTGGTCGAGACGATATCTTTAGGGCTGAGCATCGTTCCCGGACCGGACCGGACCGACCAGGACCGAAACCGAATTAGCCCAAAAGCCGAGACCGAGGACCGGACCGAATGTGGTCGGTCCGGTCCGGTCTCGGTCGGTCCGTCAGACGGTCCGGTCCAACAAGGCAAAATAGTCGGTTTGTGGACCGGACCGACCAAGACCGAGACCAAATTAGCCTAAAAGCCGAGACCGATGACCGAACTGAATGTGGTCGGTCCGATCTCGGTCGATCCGTCGGTCGGTCCGGTCCGTTCGGGTGATTTGCTCAGCCCTAGATATCTTTATACATGAGATGTTAAACTGACGAGTCGACATGATATCGTTATAGAAGATATGTTAAATGGATTACTCGAGATGGTATTGATATTCCTAAGATGTTAAACGGATGACTCGAGATGAAATGGAAGAGTCGAGATGATATCGTTATACAAGACATGTTAAACGGATGACTCGAGATGGTATTGATATCCCTAAGATGTTAAACGGATGAGTCGAGGTGATATCGTTATACATAAGATTTAAACGGATGAGTCGAAATGATATCGTTATACAAGACATGTTAAACGGATGAGTCGGGATGATATCGTTATACAAGACATGTTAAACGGATGAGTCGAGATGGTATTGATATACATCATATGTTAAACGTATGAGTCAATATGCTATGGATATACATAAGATGTTAAACGAATAAATCGAGATGCTATAGATATACAAAATATGTTAAATGAATGAGTTGAGATGATATGGATATACATGAGATGTTAAACGGATGAGTCGAGATGATATGGATATACAAAAGATGTTAAACGGATGAGTCGAGATGATATGGATATACATGAGATGTTAAACGGATGAGTCGAGATGATATCGTTATACATGAGATGTTAAACGGATGAGTCGATATGATATCGTTATACAAGACATGTTAAACAGATGAGTCGAGATGATATCGTTACACAACAAATTTGGTGCCAAAAGTTCCCGCCACTTGATGGACACCAAAACCCGGTTAACTCATATCCTCACCAAATTGGCGCCAAAAGTTCATGCCGAAAGCTCTATTTTTTTTCCATAAAAGCAAATCTAACTCTTATCCTCAGAAACACATTACTCTCTTATCCTCACAACCGCCAACACATTACACACTCTTATCATCACAACCACCACTATACACACTGTTATTATGAAGATGGTACCATATGAAGCTTTTGCGTGTCCTTGTGGACGAGGAAATGTAGTTCTGCGAGAATCGCATCAACCTCTCGCACGTGGTAAACTATTATATGCATGTCATTTATCAAAGGTGAACAATTACATGTTTTTTTTTATTTGTGTAATATATAAATAATTTGGTTAGTTGTTAAAAATAATTTTTCTTTACTCTTTAACAGCCTCGGTCAACCGATTATGGATGTAAATTTTTTTTAAGGAAGGAGGAATGACTCCATCTACTGGCCGGTTCTCCTGGAGCTTCAACGCCTTCAAGTTATTCTGCATGACCTACAACGCCTCCAAGTTATTCTGCATAATCTTCAACAGCTCCAAGTTATTCTACAGGACCTTTAACACATCCAAGTTATCTTGGAAATGCAGAGTGCGTGAACTGCAAGTTCTTGAAATGAAAGATAAAGGTACTCGAGGTAACACTAGAAATGGAAATGCATCCCTAGAACCACACACATGATTCAACTGCACTACTTCACGAGCTTTATAATAACTGTTAGTGCAAATATTACGATATTTAATCTATACAGTCTCGTTTGTTTTGATTGATGACAAACATGTAACTTGATACATAACGTAGAATGTACAAGTTACTCGTAATCATATTTTGTCTCAACATACATTCAATAAATCTCGACATCTCAAGTCCTCGTATGCTACAACACAGGTTCGTACATGTTTGTTATGTGGCATTATGATCAAACCCAATAACAAATCATTTAGAATGTTTAAAATACGTTTAGAGTCATTAAGTATTTTAAAAGGTTAACCATTCTATTTTAAACCTCATTTTACATTTTGCATATACAAGTATTTTTACTTGTACATCATGCTTCCTAAGTTGTATTCATGTCAAAATAGAATAAGTGTCACATTAGGTGTCAAAGTGCACTTTAGGTGTCAAAATAGGATAAGTGCCACATTAGGTGTCAAAGTGCACTTTAGGTGTCAAACTAAGACAAATGTGTTTACATACTTCTAAAAATGATGTTAATGACATAATAACTTAAGTCCTATAATAGCATAGGTAGTTTAACATTTTTAGTAACACATAAATTAACATGGTACAACTTGTTAAACATACATTAACTAGTTAAGTAATACATTTTACAAACAAACTTTTGTTTACATTTTAATCAAAATGAAAATGGTTTTATTACCTCATGCATAGTGTCATCAAAATCTTGAAAGATAACAAAAGATATTTTGGAAAGATTGTGTAAATATTTTGGAAAGATTTGAAACAAGATTTGAAAAGATCTTGGAAGATTTTCTGTCAGGACTGACGGAACCAAAAATTAACAAGGGCGGAACCCTTTTTTTTGGTTCCATCCAATCCGTGGGTTGCTGAAGCCAAATGGCTATAAATAGCAGCCCACACCATGTTGTTTAATCACCACTTCAAAACACATTTTCTATAACATCTTGCATACATTTAGATTAGTCATTAACAATGTAGTAACATACATTAATCACCCTCATTATCATGATCATAATGCTTATAACTTTCATTATGTTGTAAGCATACTCCTGAAATGATCATGTGAAGCAAGCTTAGAGATCTTGAGTCATCATCCACCACAAGTATACATATATGAAGATCTATCACAACAAGCTTAGGGAACTTGTGATCTTCATCTATTGAAGGCTTCCTATCAATGGAAGTTCATTTAGATTAGTAATACATATCCATTAGACATTTGTGTCATGGATCATCATTGTAAACATCACTGTATCATCACAATATATTCACCAAACTAGATTAGATTGTGCCATAAAACACAAGATTTTTATGTTGGGCCATAAAACTTAACGGGAGTGGTTGTACCCTTGTAAAAGAACTCGACATCTAGCTTAGTGTCAAATATATTGTATAGGCAACGTTAGGTTGGTTGTACCTCAAACTAGAACCCGGTATTTAGCTTTGTACCAGAAAAAGTGTAAGCGACGTTTGTAAGGTTTTTCTCCGCCGAGAAGGGAGCTTGTTGATCTAGTGAAGTAACTCTCGAGTTGGGTACTCGGAGAGTGGAGTGAGGCGGAGAGAAGATCCGTGACCAAACCACTATAAATCCTTGTATTCGGTTTGCACTTTCTTTTACTTACTGCTTGCATTATATTACTGCTTATGGTGTGACTTGATGGTTATACTCGTTCGACAACTTGTTTTAGTATATGCTAGTCATAGACTACAATTGGCATTTTTCATATTACAACAAGATTAATCGAATATTTGATACAACAAGTATAAAGATTTTAAAACGGTAACGTATTCACCCCCCCCCCCATGTTTTTACAATTGTTATCAGAGGTTCGTGGCTCTTATTTTCAAAACAAATGGTTTTTAAAATGGAGTACGATCCATGTATCAAATTACCATTGAAGCGGAATATAATATGAAAAATGTTTCGCTAATTATTTTTTTGTTAAATGTTACTTTGTATACAAGCTTGAAGGTGTCCTGGAAAAATAAAAGAAAAGGTTTCTTAAAAGAATTTGTAAGTGTCAAATTATGTGCTTAAAGCAAATTTACGAAAAATACGGTTTTGAAAAGAGCGTTTGGGATAACTATAAATTTAGCTGAAAAATCACCTCCGTAAATGATTAGATAAGTCAAATAAGTAGAAATGATGTTAAAATATGTGTATTATATGTTTACTACCAAATCTAGTAAGTCCTACACATTCTCGCTATGCGAAAATACATGTTTTTAGCATTCTGTGACATTCTGTCTCAGAGAGACACGGATCCGACGGAACCCCTTGAAGGGTTCGTTGCCCTTTAGAAAAGGGTTCCGTGGTCTGCACAGTCCAAAATTTTTGCAAACTTCAAAAATTCATAACTAATTAACCGTAAGTCCGTAGGAGTCGCGCCACCTATCAATTTAAAGACAATTGAGTCTACTTTCTTTTAAAAATACTCTTATGGCCTAAATCTAATTTGAAGTGAGTAGAATAAACCAAATACTACAGTGTATCCAAAAATATTAAGCTTCGTTTTGACAAAGAAACTCAAACTTTTGAGTCGGGCAATTTAAGTTAGTATCCTTTGAACATTGATATAATTTCTTTTGAAACTAAAGAATTTTGTGATATTTATATATATAAAGGTAACTAATCAAGCTTGGTATACATCGTCATATTTAAACGCAAAGTGACGAAATGTATCTTTCTTTTTATGTTATATGACTACTTCTTTTAGTTTATGCTGGTTGCATATATGTTATTTACTTATTGCAAATTGTTGTTTACACTTGATTATTTGTGTAACATAAGTATCAATCTTGCCATGTTATTTATTCGTTTGTTTTTCGATTTTTTGTTTATGCACAATAGGACATTTGTTAGATTTTGTGCACTAAGTTGGAAAATTATTTTTGCATTACTTATAGACTTAGATAAATTTCTTTGCATATGTTATATTAAAATCTTGCATAATTCTATTAGAAATGAGAACTAAGTAAAACTAGTCAAGTACTTTAAAAAATGTTGTTTTACCCAAACTCCCACCTAATAGTTCAAGTGTTAAAATGTGTCACTACTTTCAATGATTATCGAAGCATTCAGTATCTTTGAAAAAGGTGGGTGAAACAATGATGTATGAACCATTATATGCCTTGTAGGATGTTAACCTGTTATTTAACGCTTTTTGAACTAACCAAATGCCGTGCAGGTGGAAAACATCATTATGTTATCAATTTTTATTTTTCACGTTTTAGTGAAACCTCTAGCCCTTGCATGATCTATACCAATACATGTGTTTATAGTTGTTGTTGTTTTCTAATCACAACTAAGTAATTACACATGTTTTAGGAGAAATTACGGGATTTGAACAGGTTTCGGGGATTGAAAAATGCCCACTGTTAAGGTTTTTGGTTTGTCGGATGGGGCGGAACCAAATAATTGGTTCCGCCTGTGTAATTTTTTGCTACCGCCAAAATCTTACCCACGGATGGGGCGGCACCAAAATATGGGTTCCGTCCGTTATATGTTTTGGTGCCGCCAGCCTGCAATAACACATTTTCATTTTCGTTTAAATCCCGCACTCTAGATCACACACTTTTGTTACTAGGATACTTTTCACTGATATTCACTCATATTAGGATCATGTCATCTCACTTGCACCAATAGGATAACCATCTCTGATCATACTTTCAAATTTCATGAAAATGCTCCGAGGTACCTTTCTCTATAAAGGAAGGAACCCTAAAATTGGTTCCTTGCTATCCGTGGACCACTGGGATTTTGTAATCATTACACACATTTGCTGCATTCTTCCGTCCTTCACTCATCCTTTATCCATTAGCTTGATTTATTTTTTGAATTGACAACTTCCTAACAAATCCGGGCTCATTGTTTGCAAAGATAACATATAATATCTAAACTCACAAGTCCAACTTATGGCTGCAGATATTGTCTTGTATCCACATATGTTTCCTCACTTGGTTAACATGAAAATAATGTGTCATCCTTCAAGACGATAAGGATTTACATCGAGTCATAACTCACACTCATGTTAAATATGTATTATCAAGTCTTGCTATCCTTGAGTGCGATCTAATCTCAACAAAGTAGGATTGACATCTTAAGTATTTTGTCCAAAATATTCAAGCAAAATTGACTTATGATTGTATTCATTAAAAGTCATATCCGAAAAATCAAATTATTTTAACAACATATGTTAAAACACTTATCCTAACACTCTCCCAATCAATAGGAATAAAACAAATGTCAATAGGTCTTCATCCTTGAACATTTAGCACTTAAGTTCACTTGTTCTTTCACCATCATCCCATCACATTCACCTTTATGATATATCTAAGCCCTTAAGCTTCACAAACATGACTAAAACTTCAAGCACTTCACCTACTAGTTGTACCAACCAATGGACCACAAGAATTAGTATCCATCCTTGTTGTTTTCAACATCTATGAACAAATAATCAACCTAAGTACTCCTATAGTACAACAAACCTCTACATCACCACATCCTTATTTAGACACACTAGAAGACCTACCACCTAGATCAACCAATCCACAATCTTTATCATCATTTGAATCCGTTGAGTGCATTGCTAAAAAAAAAGCCCTTTGTCCAACACTCGTACCGAATCAAATGCACGTTGAACTAACTCAAACATACTTTCCCACCTATAAGGACTTAGATGATTCATTATGGCTAGAACCTCCACTATCAAATGAGCATGATGCTCCTGGTCATTTTTATCAATTTCCACTAGGTATAAGTAGTACTACTTTCACAAGTTATCAAAGTATTAGTAATACTTTGTCGTTAAACTTCTGCATAAGTTTCGTTAAACCTTAAATCAACATTTTAACAACATATGTTAAAATGCAATCTCAAAGCCAATCTCATGCACCCCGAGTGACAATGCCTCTTGAGACCGGGTATATTTAGGATAGGACTATCCGATTCAAACATTTTAGCTTCATATCTTCATTTAGGAAAACATGATGTTTTGGAAAACATTATACCTAAAGAATCAATGCGTTAATTGTTCCTTTTGTTAAAAAGGTAACAAAGGATATTGTATATCCTATGCATCATTCCCTCCTTGTGACATAGACGGTTGTGTTACAAGAAATTTCATTACACCTCAGTTGTGAATTGGTCTTTGGACTAACATTCATCTTAACTTACCTTCTAATCTGTATTTTCATAAGCATAGTGATTTTATCATTGGATCATCTAACCTATTGAAAGATACAATCTTTCTCTATTCCCTTCCAAGCTTGAATCATAACCAAATCTTGCTCACAAGATCTATTGAAGTTGGTAACCTTACTTAGATTCTTGTTGAATAAAAATTCCAAAGAGCTTTCTTGGAACATTCTTAATTTAACATATTACATTATCACACACAAACACATTCCCTGGTCTTAGATGATCAAATCACATTTAAAGCACACACTTCAACTCAACATAAAAGATGTCTTCCATTAGATCATACAATAAGCTTTGTAATTTGAACAACCTTACATTCTAAACACAAGATAAAAACATATTGTTTATCAACACACCATTGTTAAAATTCATGTGTATAACATGACATCTTCATCACCTTAGTTAAAATGGATTTAGTTAAGTCTTTTTAGGCCAAGTATTGGTGAACTATCATCTTTTATATACTTCAATAGGCAAAAATAGGAATTCCAATCTTTCTAACATGAGAATGACTACTGGAGAACCTATTGCACTAGAAACTCAATTTAACCTAACGGTGAAATTGCTTCCAGAAAAGAAGTTGGGTATGTGAAATCACCCGTATAAATGGTCGTGTTTAGCCTTAATTGAGCACCGCTAGTAATAGTCTCATATTCATTCTCCAACTTAAAGTAAGTGTTAAAATAGTGATATTTTACCTCGCCTTAGAAATACTAATCAATCAAATAGTAGATATGACTTTTCTTTCTTTAGTTTATTAAAAACCACTTGCATTACACATACATGTGTTGATTACATAATATTGACGTTATCTTGGTGTTTGATTTCTACTTGATTAATTGTCAAATGTGTAAACCTTGAAAAGGTTTTGTTTGCAAGCTTATATGTTTCATGCTACTATATTTTAACATGATTTGTATCATTTTTTTTCATTCGTTCTTTATATGATGTTTCGCAAGATTAACGTGTTACTTGTTAATTCATGATATGTCATTTTGATACATGATGTTTTTTTTTATAATGTATCTATGTTTGAAAGCTCTTGTCTTTTGTTGGAATTTATTAAATCTATGCTTAGGATGGTCTAAATAATACATGCTCCAAAATGTTACAATCTAAACATGGCTTGCATGAATTTTTTGTCTTACTTCTTTTGTGACTTTGCCACACTACTTGTTTGCTACTTGTGCACCCATAATTTATCAAAGTGTGTTTGGTATAATAAACATTTAGAAGTCTTTTTATTCTACAATTTAATCACATAGATCATTGTGTTAATTAATGATAAGTATGCATAAGGGTCTTAGCCTAACAACAAAACAATCTCACAATGATGTATTTCATATAATGTCATGCTCTTGCATAATATGATTATTTGTCTTGATGCTATCATGTTGTGTGGTGATTTTTTATCTAGTAGTCGAATATGTTGTTTTTGTTTATATAGGATGTTATCTTATGATTTCTATCATATTCACATCTTTTGTCACTAACACTTTTGTCTTATAGGTTGATAACAAATTATTTGTTATCACACTTCGTTCTAACTTTTATATGCCAATTTCGCATAATTGTAATCCCTTTATTGCTACGTAGATTAGTAATATGTTTTATGAGACCCATTCACTTGCATATAGTTTTTAAAGCATATAGAATTAAATTTTAGAGGCTTGGCATTGCATTTGTGTATCTTTCAACCGACCTCTTTCCAAATCTCATTACTGCTTCCGCTTTCCAAAAATCATCTCCATCACTATTTAGTTATAACAATACTCCTATCCTCTACACCTCCTATGAGGAAACCACATGCCTCGTCATGCGATCATCTCGCATTGATAGAGAAGTGCTGCGTGACTTCAAGGATGAAGTTCTTTGTATGCTAACCAACAAGCTCATCGCTTTCATCAACCTGCAACCTCGTAAACACTTTATCGTCATTCTTCATTCGATGCATTACACATTATGTTGGATATCCACCGATTAAGGCGGAAAGAAATTCATTCACATAATTGTCTTTTGTCAAAATGTATTAAAGAACACTTACTCATGTTTCTTACACCCTAAAATACCAACACATAGGTACACACCACTTAGTTAAAATCGGTTCACAAACCCACAAGTGTTTCAAGCCTTTTTAACCCAGCATCACAAGTTTGCACCAATATCTCATCAAGTTTAAAACACATCATGTGTTTGACAAACTTCTTCATCTCCACAACCAACAACTAATTTAAATGGAGTATAGGATTTTTCTTAAACCAGGACTTCACAACTTCATTGTCTAGAACACCATCATAAGATCTCAACATTTTCTTCCTCGACACATATCATGCACGTCATTATCAGTTCAAACGATATATTAATCAAAACCGTCATTCCCAACACTTTCTCGACACGTTGGTCTAACCACCACTCTCCCATCATATGATGTCATTCTCATCCTCATATAGGTATTTAGTATTTTTAATTTTTTCATATGGAATTTCTGTTCCTAGGTGCTCATTATCTCCACTTTCTTTTAATTCTATTTGAGCGTATATTATGGCATGATACATCATTTTTGGTAGATGATAATGTCATAAAAGATCATGTCGGTCAAAACCATGTTAATACTCTCTCTCCCATTGTCACCTAGAATAGGTCATTTTTATAATTTGTGTCAATCAATGAATGAATTTCGTTCTTGTTAGCGTCAATAATATCATTCAAATCGTAACCCTTATGCATTACGAGAGTCACATTCTTTGCTTATCCCTTAAGTTGTGAATTTTAGATAAGGATT
Source organism: Artemisia tridentata subsp. tridentata (assembly GCA_021014915.2). Classification (NCBI taxonomy): domain Eukaryota; kingdom Viridiplantae; phylum Streptophyta; class Magnoliopsida; order Asterales; family Asteraceae; genus Artemisia; species Artemisia tridentata. The sequence goes on from CP139507.1 coordinate 118,331,889, forward strand.
GCATGAGTCCATATTTTCTATTTTTATAGAATTTGCTATACATACGTGTTTCTAATTCTTTAATAGTTGTCTACGTTATCACCACCACCTTCTATCACCACTTTCACTAATCATCACCACCATAGATTAGCGAAAACTTACTTGAGTCATCTACCGAGTTATCACCACATGAATCCTACTAGTAAATCGACACCAACACTAGTGTCACTCACTTTAATATTCCAACTTCACTTCATATCTTCTTTCTAGGCATTATTTTGTAGGCTCTTATCATATTATATTCTCGTTTTTTTTTTATGATTGTAATTCTTATTAGAAGACTACACTTCATGAGATCTTTGATTTCATAATCATGGTTCTCTACTTTGAGTTGCTAATGATTATATCATTTATATATTGCATATATATGCATCTTCTTTTTTTTCTTTGTCAAAAAGATGAAATATATTGCACTAATTCTTTCCCTGTAGGTTCGTCATCATATACACTCGATTGTATATAACATACTTATATAAGGATGAAGTTTGCATCAATTATTTTCCTTATTTTAGGTACTTCTTGACACCCTCGAACAAAGAGGAATATCCATCAAGCACCCATATTGCATCGTCTATACACTTGGTTGTATATGACATATTTGTCTAAAGACAAAACTTCTATTATACTAATATTTGTTTCTTAGGTTCATCTTGACGCCCTAGAGCAAGGGGGAGCTTCCGTCAAGCATTTATAGAATGCATCTTATACACACTTTTTTGTATATCACATACTCGTCCAAGGACGAATATAGTATTGCACTAATATTTTTTTTGTAGCTTTTTAATCATACCTTGACGCCTTGATCAAGGGGGAGCAACCGTCAAGGGGGAGCATGCACGCATTTATAATCATTCTCATTCTTCGACACACCTTTGTATTTCTACAAAAAGGAGGAGAAGATAGTCTAACATAGCTTACCCACGTGTATCGTTTGCTATGTGCATTTTCTTCATCATGCATTTCTCATATATTTTTTTATGTTGCACAACACTAACCTTGATGTAGGTTAAGAGTATAAATTTGATCCATGGATTCGCTACCAAATAAGGGCAATAACAACCATAGGGGATTGGAATAGACAATTTAACTTCACTAGGGATGATGCAAGCTCGCCTTTTCGGGGAGAAATGAAGTTAACTCCAAGGACACACCCTTTTTGTTTTGACAAAATAAGGAGAAGAGTGTAAACGGAGAAGGTAATGTAAAAGGTAGTACGGACACAAGTAAGTTTTTACATTTTACTATCTATCACGTTTACATATTTTGTCATCATCAAAAAGGGGGAGATTGTTATTGCAAATATTACGATATTTAATGTATACAGTCTCGTTTATTTTGATTGATGACAAACATGTAACTTGATACATAACGTAAAATGTACAAGTTACTCGTAATCATAATTTGTCTCAACATACATTCAACACCTCTCGACATCTCAAGTCCTCGTATGCTACAATACAGGTTCGTACATGTTTGTTATGTGGCATTATGATCAAACCCCTTAACAAATCATTTAGAATGTTTAAAATACGTTTAGAGTTATTAAGTATTTTAAAAGGTTAACCATTATATTTTAAACACCATTTTACATTATGCATATATAAGTATTTTTACTTGTACATCATGCTTCCTAAGTTGTATTCATGTCAAAATAGAATAAGTGTCACATTAGGTGTCAAAACAGGATAAGTGCCATATTAGGTGTCAAAGTGCATGATGCGTTCGCACGAGGTTTTAAATTTATAAACAAGAATTACCGATTAACTAGGAACACATTCGGGCAAGTATACCCTAGTCATTTGTAGTATAGAGGTTGTGGTAAGTCAAGGTCGTCCCAAGAGACTTGGTTGCACTCAAGTGTCGTTTTTTTGTTTAAGCAAGTAACAAGTTGATGGTTATGATTGTCACGGATCAAACCAACAAGAAAAGCAATATGAGAACAAGCACACAAAGAACATACATGTTTGGAAATGATAATAAGTGAGTAAGAACTTGGTGTAAGCCTTATAATAAATTAGTAAGAACTTGGTGTAAGCCTTTACTAGTTTTAGGATGGTTAGTTTGGAAAACATATTATCATGGGTAATCCTTTCGACCTTTAGAACCAATAATAATTTATTGTTTTCTAAATCAAATATACATAAGTCTTAATCAATTGGTCATATCATAAAACTCATGCCTAAACCAACAACAAACAAAGAGTTCTTTCGACCCCATAACTTTGATGTTATTAATTTGTGAAGTTCCATTTACTTGAAAAATAATGATTAGAACACATATTCAAAAGATGCCTTTCGACCTTTAATCCAAATTAAACCTTTACTTGTTATGTTTATTAATTCTCTTGCACAATCGTCACAAAGTACAAGATCAAGACATTTGTCGACTAATGAATTGAAACTAATCACTATTGAGAATCCTTTCGGCCTCTAACCTCAACAATGATCAACCAAAACAATAAACAATGACAAGATCCAATTTAACCAAATATGATGTTATCATCATAATCCAAACAAACACTAATAATATCCAAACATCCTTTTATCATAAGTTATCATAATATCCAAACAAGTATTCAAATCTATTCCATGTCAAGATTAATCAATAACCAAAGTTCAACATGAATAATAGAATTTAACATCATAAAAGCAACAAGAGTTTACCCAAGGTATCAATTACAATAGGTAAAGGTGAAGGATTATAGCAACCTTCAAGCCTCCAATCAACTACAACTTCTAACCAAGCCGGAAAATTACACCTGAACACTTTCTTTAGCACTTGAGCACTACTTCTGGAAATGGCAGAGGTTTGTGGTCTTTTGGGGTTGATAATAGTTGGTGAAAATTCGTCCTTAAGGGTGGAGGCTAGAATTTCACACCTAAAACCAAGCCTAAGCACTCCTATATGTAGTAGAGATCAACCCTTAGCCTCTAAGTATGAAACTTGGGCACTAAGTGTCATAAAGTAGCAGGTTTAGGAGTTATTAGGGGCAAGTGATCGGACATGGGGCTTAATGGCACTTAAAGAAGCATTAAAAATAACTTGGAGAAGTTAGATTCAGCCAACTGATCGGATGCGAGGCAATACTGATCGGTTGGAGCTCTCGGTGTTGACAAGTTTGCTCCAACCGAATCGGATGCGGGCTCCTACCGATCGGATGGAGCCTTCTGGCCAGAAATGATAAAGATCAAAGTTGTAGATCTTTCTCTTAGCTTTCCGTGGCTGCTTGAATCAACTAAATCCGAGTTCGTATGCTCAAGTTATGGCCAAAATGGTGATGGTGTGTCGGGAACAACGAGTCTTCCAATAATTCTTCATTTGAGCTTCTTTTCTTCATTTCTTTTCTCGTTTTCCCTCTTGTGCTTTATTCTTTGAGTCTTTGGAGTGACAACTTCATGACTTTATCTTCTCGAATATATTCCAAGAGACTCGCTTTTGTCGGGAATTCTTCGCATATGCATAAATCTTCGTTTATTGATCATTTCTTTGCCTTTTTCTTCGTTTTCTTTGTCGTGAGCTTCCATGAACCTAAAATAGAAATTATACTTCATTAAGTACCATAAGTTCATAAAAGTGATCAATATATATGCATAAAATCCATGATAACGCTCCTAAAAACATGTACAATTTGAGCGTTATCATATTCCCGCACACTTGAACTTTGCTTGCCCTCAAGCAAATCTAGGAAAAGAAAAATTAAAATGCATACCTAAATGACAAAATGAAAAGAAAATTTTAAAAATTTTAAAATTTTTACCGAAGCATCTATTCGATCGGTCAGAGTATCCAACCGATCGGTTAGAGAGATCGTTAAAACTTTATATATATATATATATATATATATATATATATATATATATATATATATATAACTTTAAACAAACAAAATGAACAAAATGAGCGCAAACTCCCCCACACTTAAGGGTTTGCTTGTCCTCAAGCAAATATTAAGAAAAATAGATCCCACATGGTGCATGAAAAATGATTATAAAAATTAGGATGCAAATCTACCAAGTACAAGTGCAAGATACGATTCATCATTTTTAAGCGTTATGGTGAAAAACCGAGATGTTTGACAATACTCATAGATTTTCTTGCTTGAGTAACATTTCTAAACACCTCGCGAAAAAGAAACGAAGTATAATTCACTCAATCACTCATTTATTTAGGTAGTGGAATATATATACGAGAAATCCACTCATTGCTCAGTCATGATCCGTTTATTACCATAGGCTTGTACAAGAAACAAAACTCCACCGACGTGGCGTAAGCACAAAGTGTAAACATCTAAAGAGGTCTTTTATTCGGGTTGAAATGTACAGGCTTAAGGGTTTATATCAGACTTACGTGCAACTATCTTATGCAAAACATAATAGCTCGCTAACAACGAATTCTCGCATCACCAAATAACGGATGGTCACTAAGGATAACCTTATATCGCTAACAACGCTACCTAATTCCTCAAGAAATCGGATGGTCACTCCATGTCAATAAACTTGATAATTTCACAAAGCCAAAAGGGTAGGGATAAGGCATGGGAGTATTTATGAAATTGGTTTTAAAAGAAAAATAAAGTCAAGTCTAATACCCATGTTGCTAGTCACCGAACAAACCACGAACCCGTAAATGATTATAGTTACAATCTTCTCCTCTTCACATATCGATCACCAAATATATATGTATATCACGTCTTAGCACATTGGCTAATCGATATTTCAAACATACTTCATCTTCCTTCATCTTCATAATAATAATATAGCACATTGGCTGTAATTGTCATCACTTATATTTTTTTCTTTCTTTTTTTTTCCATGACTTATTCATTTTTTTTTTTTCACATTTTTTTTTTCTTTTTTTTTCAACCTTTCTTTCACACATCACATCTCCCCCACACTTCGCATAAGCATACACCACAAAAATACAAATAAGAAGCTGCAGTCTTCGTCTTTGTCGGAATGGCACACACGGATGATGAAGTGTGGCTAACTAATAATCATAAAAAAACAATCCAACATACCAAGCAACTAGCAACCCACCATTTAGACTTTGACAAAGGGTTAGGCTAAGGTTTAAAGTGTAAAATCTTTTTGTATTTTTCTGGATTTAATCAAAAATGAAAAGGATGGCTCGGAGGGTGTAACTAGGGGTATCTAGCGCTAAAGATGAACGCTAACAAATGGGTTCCAAATTGGTGGCTAACTAACTGATGTGGCTAGCTAATATATCATTAGATGTAAACGGAAGGCCATTTGGTTTTATTCCTAAGGATGCCTCTTTATCACACAAATACACTTATATCACACGAATGCGATCTTACTGCGGTCTGGTAATGATTTACATTTACAAGTTCTAGAATAAATAAAATCACCGGCACACTCATAGCAAAAGATCCAAGCATAAAAGATGTATGCTATATATGAAATAGGCTCAAATCCTCACAATTTAGTGGAAAGGGCTATAATATGTGCTAGCAAATGTTATCGATCCCAGAATGGATTGCAATATTAATTGGGACACATCTCAAATTTTTCAAAATTTACATATTTCACCAGTGGATTGATCCAGTTATTCTAATATATTATCCTAAAAGCGTGAAAACAATTAGATCACAAGGGCAAACAAGTATACAAAATTTTAAATTGACCCCAAAAATTATAAATTTGAAAAGTAGTTTCGTTTTTTCTATTTACTTCCCCCCACACTTAAGTTAAGCATTATACTCATTGTGAAAAATAAACTTCAAAGCATGTAAAATAGGAAAAAATAAATAAATAAATAGTCCAAGAGAAACAAAACTTCCCGGGCCAAGAAATCGCGTAAGATTTTGCTATCATTTGTTTAGCACCTTATCATATAGAGTTCGATCGCGATTTCTCGTTCAACAAAACATCTCCACACCAAGTATAATATCACCAATAATCCAATCTCCAAGATCTTATTAAATCTGCAAAAATAAACTAAACTACAAAAAACACGCCTAAAATTCTAAAAACTCACTTTCGTAGGCATCACAATTGCATTTAGCGTATGAAACAAGCCTTTTAAACCCCTCGGTGGCCCGAGTGGACGAGTGAAGTCTCGTGAGGGTTTACAGTGAACATACCTACAAAGTTCAAAACAAGTACTTATTTTATTCACAATGTACTAAATTAACAAAATTTAAAATAAAAAAATAAAAAAAACAAATTTAAGTAGAATAAAAGAAATGATACTCTTGTAAAAACAAAAAGACATTTAAACTTATTCGATCTAAACACAAACACACAAGAACAAAAAACGAAAAATGAAAATAACTTTTTTTTTTTTTTTTTTTTTTACCGATTGGTCCATCCGATCGGTCAGGGGATCTAACCGAATCGGTTGGGTTGGGCCAATATTTACCGAGAGCTCCAACCGATCGGATGGGTAACCATCCGATTCGGTTGGGTTGATTTCCCTTTTACCGAGAGCTCCATCCGATCGGTTGGCGGATCTAACCGATCGGTTGTAAGGCTCGGTATTTTATTATTTTATTTTTTCATGTTTAAAATTTAAGACTTTTATTAAACTTAAAAAGAAAGTTAAACACACAAGAGCATATTCTACTATTCTAAACAAATATGAAAACATCATTAACAATTAAGAAAACACAATTGGTGGTTTTTCTTCTTCTTTTTCTTCTTTTTTTTTTTTTTTTTTTTTTTTTTTTTTTTTTTTTTCCGCAAACAATTCGAGCACAAACTTTGAAAGTAAAATTTGAATGAGCATTTTTAAATCACACGTGTTAGGATCTCTGGGAAATAAGAGTTTCATTGTTGCTGCCGATAGTGTTAAGCTGGTTCCTGCCGATAGCTTTGGTTCCTGCTGCAAGCTCATTGCTGCCGACAATGTTATCTTGTTTTTGCCGAAGGTGTTTGTTACTGCGGATAGTATTGTTAGTTATCCGTATATTTAGAATGTTTGTTAAGATTTATTTTTAGAAGAGATTGTTGTTTATCTCTACACACGTTTTCTTGTAGAACGGGTTAGGGTTAGGTCATCTTGTTAGTATAAAAGATAAACCCGTCTATGAGTTTATGTACGCCTTTAACATTTTCAATATTCAATAAACAATTCTTAGTTCATAGTTTGATCCATAGAGGATCATTGTCGTTTAGAGTTTTCTTCTTTATTATACTTGTTGTTTAGTTTCCGCATAAACGCTTGTATAGCATACAGAGGTTCTTGTTTATACCAAGCTCAATCAAGCTCGAAGTACTCGATCCTACAAGTGGTATCAGAGCCTGGTAAGGATCTCTGATAAAGAAGAAAAAGGTCGATCTCATATCTCTTTACCCTCTCTCAATGGAAGACGAAATCCCACAAAACAATGTCATTAACCAGGAAGATCAACAACCCAAACCTGAAACATCCCAAGTCCAAACACAGATCGTCACCACTATGTCCACCAACAATGCTAAATTCCCATATCTGAAGAAAGATGAGTATGAAGTCTGGGCTATGAGAATGGAATATTGGATCACAAACAGTGATTACAATCTGTGGAATGTCATTCTCAAGGGAAATAGCAAGAAGAATACTGGAAGGGACGAGGATGGCAATATCTATATAGAGCCACCTGTTACTGCAGAAGAACACATGGTTGTGCAAAGGGAAACCAAGGCAAGAACCCTTTTGCTTCAAGCTATTCCAGAGGATCATATGAGTGATTTCCATCACTTGGATGATGCTAGAAAGATCTGGCATGCTGTAAAAGCCAGATTTGGAGGGAATGATGAATCCAGAAAAATGAGAAAGTCTATGCTCAAGCAAGAGTTTCAGGAATTCAAGATCTCTGGGGCTGAGGGGATTCACAAAGGGTATGATAGATTCCACAAGATCCTGAGTCAACTTAACCAGTTGAAAGCTAGGCCGGACGATGAAGACTGCAACACCAAGTTTCTGAGGGCTTTGCCACCATCCTGGTCTCAGGTTTCCATTACACTCAAAGCCAAAGGAGGTCTGGATTATATGAGCTTTGATGATCTGTACAACAAGTTGAAAACCCTTGAACTGGATATCAAAGGATATTCCACCTATACACCTCATACTCCAACCCATACTGCTTTTGTTAGTAACTCTGGTGCTAACAAAGCATCATATGGAAACAGTCCAACACCATCAACATCATCAATCTCCTACTCACCTGTCACACCAAAAGCTCAAACCAGATCTGAGAATCTTGTGGTGGATGTGCTTCATTCATTTGTTGCTGAAAGTACACCACAACAGAAGATTGTGTATGATGATTTCAATCAGATTGATGAATTGGATATGGAAGAGATGGATTTAAGATGGCAGGTGGCTATGATATCGTTGAAGTTGGATAGGTTTGAAAAGAAGGCAGGAAGAAGGGTCAATTTTGATGGACAGGAGCCTGCCAGGTTTGACAGAAGGAAGGTGAGGTGTTATAAATGTTCTCAAACAGGACATTTTGCTAGGGAATGTACAGACAAGAAGGTGGATGATAAAGCACGGTATTCTGCTTTCAAAATTCAAGAGTTGGAGTCAGAGGACCCCAAGGCTTTAGTATCTGTGGATTCATTGGTGGACTGGGAGCATCATGAGAAGGCTGTTGCAAGTGGATCAGATAAGGTCTTTGGGATGGTAGCTGGATATGGTGAGAAGATTCAAGTGGCTGGTCAGATTGGAATGATGGGTCATCCATCTCAGGTACATAACTGCCCATTTGGTTGTGATTCTAAATATGATAAATTGAAACAGGAATTTGATGATATAGAAAGTGAAAATAAGGATAACTTTATTCAACTTAAGGCTCATAAAAAGGCTGTTAAAACTTTAGAACAACAAAAGGTCTGGTATCAACAACAACAGTCTGCTTATGAAGTAAAAATAAAGGTTTTGGAAAGAGAATTAAAAAATGCTATTAATGAGTTTAAACATTCTGAAAGGGAAAAAGCTAAGGTAGTGTTAGAAAATCAGGATTTACAATCTAAGCTAAATAATACCTTGGCTAGATTTGATAAGTGGAAAGAGTCATCCACAAACCTTCACAGGCTTATTGATAGTTCTATGTCGTCAAAAACTAAAAGAGGTTTAGGGTTCGGTGACCTGGTAGGGCCAAATCAGTATTATGACCCTAATGAGTATAGTGTTTTTAACCCAGAACCTGTAGATTATAGAAAGCCTGTAAAGTATGTGAATGAGGGAGGGATGAATGATGTTCCTCCACCCATAACTGGAACATTTAAACCTGCTAATCCTTTTGTTGACTTTGATGATTCACAAATGAACTATGGAAAACAGGCAAAGGACTTGCCTAATCTTGATTGTGACTCTAATGAATTTGTCTCTTGTTCTTACAGTGACAAATCTTCAGAAATCAAGACTAATGACTATGCCACATGTGGATCAAGTGACAAGTCAGCTTCAATAAAGTCAGAAGATCTCTCCTCAGAAGTAGCTAATGATGAATCTCAATCAAAGACAGCTGCATTTGAAGATATTTCTTTTGATAGTGTTAAAAACAATAATGTTTCTGGTTGTGGTTCTGTTTTTAACAATTCTAGTTGTAGTTCTGTTTCAAACAATTATGATTGTGGTTTTTATTGTGTTAAGGATAATTTTGTTTCATGTGTTGGTTTGAATAATTCTGTTTGCAATGAGAAAGTTATTGTTAAGAAAAAGACCCCTAGAAAGAAATCTTGCTTTGTGTGTCGTAGTTATGATCATCTTATTAAAGATTGTGACTATTATGAAAAACAGATGGGTTTGAATGCATGTCAAAATAGGTCTGTGTGGAAAAATGTGAATGATATTCCCCCTTATATTCCTCAAGCAGCAAGAAGAACTTCAGTTGCTACTGGCAAGCCAGTTCCTGCTGGTAAGCCTGTTGCTGCTGATAAGTTCATTCCTGCCGATAAGCCTGTTGCTGCTGTTTATTCAGTTCCTGCCGGTAGGATCAATCCTGCTGGTTGGAGAAGCAATATGGCTAGACCTTTCAGAAGACCTACTAGCTCTTACTTTCAAAATAATATGAGACCTGTTTGTTTTGACACCATGAATAAGGGAGGAGTAAGATGGAAAACTGCTGTTAAGTCCTCAGCAGGTTGTTCTTGGAAAATCAATAACCAACATATGAAAATGGGGTCCAAGATCAATGGTGGATCTCATCAATCTCCAGGGTTTAATTCTTATTGATCCACTAGGCAGGCTCAAGTCAGCAATGGCTTGAGTCTCTCTTGTATCTAATGTTGTATATGTATTCTTTTTCTCAGGATTTTCCTTTTAGAAGCAAAGATGTTGGAATTGTTGACAGTGGGTGTTCCAGGAGTATGACAGGGAATTTGGAAAGATTGCATGACTTTGTACCTTTGAATGGAGGTACTGTGACATTTGGAGGAGGAGATGGAATAATTTCTGGGAAGGGAACCATCAAGACTGCTAAGCTGGACTTTGAAGATGTACTTTATGTGAAGGAACTTCAAGACTTCAACTTGTTCTCTGTCTCCCAAATATGTGACAAGAAGAACAGTGTTCTCTTCACTGAGAATGATTGCTTTGTGTTGTCCAAAGACTTCAAGCTGCCTGATGAAAGTCAGGTTGAACTTAAAGTTCCTAGGACTTACAATCTTTATAGCTTCAATCTTAGTGATGTTCAGCCTGAGGGATCACTTGCTTGTCTGGTTGCAAAAGCTTCTGTGGATGAATCTAATAAATGGCACAGAAGAATGGCCCATGTGAATTTCAAGACCATTAACAAGCTGGCTAAGAATGGGTTGGTTAAAGGGCTTCCTATGAAGATCTTCTCTAATGAGCATGATTGTGTTGCCTGCAACAAAGGAAAGCAGCACAAAGCATCATACAAGGCCATAACTGCTGTGAGCAACATCTCTGAGCCTTTGCAGCTTCTTCATATGGATCTTTTTGGTCCTACTTCTATCAGAAGTATTGACCATAAGAACTACTGCCTGGTAATTACAGATGATTTTAGCAGGTTTTCATGGACTTTCTTTTTGGGTACTAAAGATGAAACATATTCAGTTCTTAGGGATTTTATTGCCTTAATAGAAAACCAGCTAAGTAAAAAGGTTAAGTCTATAAGGTGTGATAATGGCACAGAGTTTAAGAACTCTAATCTTATTGAACTCTGTGGGACTAAGGGGATAAAAAGGGACTATAGTAATGCTATAACTCCACAACAAAATGGGGTTGCAGAAAGGAAAAATAGGACCCTGATAGAAGCAGCTAGGACTATGTTAGCTGAATCTAAGATGCCCACTATGTTTTGGACTGAAGCAGTTTGCACTGCTTGTTATGTGTTGAATAGGGTATCTATTACTAGTCCTCATAATAAAACACCTTATGAACTTTTGTCTGGGAAGGTTCCAAACATTAGTTATCTTAAGCCTTTTGGATGTCATGTCACTATTTTGAACACTAGTGATTACCTAGGCAAGTTTGATGGGAAGGCTGATGAAGGGTTTATTGTTGGATATTCTGCTCATGGTAAAGCCTATAGGGTTTATAATCTGTCCTCTAAGAAAATAGAAGAGACTCTCAACTTAAGATATCTTGAAGATAAACCTAATTTGCAGGGTGTTGGTCCAGAGTGGTACTTTGATCTGGATTATCTATCTGACACCTTAGGTTATAATAGATTCAAATCAAATCTATCTGCTGGTACAAATGTTTCTCAAACTAACAATGCAGGTACCTCGGATGATGATTCTGATGTAGAGAGTGATGAACGACCTATAGTTGTTCCTTCTTTTCCCTCTAACAACATTTCAGGTTCAAAGCTCAAGGATTCTTTTGATATGGCTGGAGGTGATTCTAGTTATGCAGAAGATCTTGCTAGGCTTCAAAGACAAGAGTTTAATGCCAAAAGAGCTGCTGAGATGTTTGATTCTGGGTATTCTAAAGAGACAGAGGAGATTCTGAGAAAGGCTGAAGCTGAAGTTAGAAGACAACTGAATTCAACTGGTGGTATTCATGTTCCTGCTGATCCCGTTCCTGCCGAAAGTGGATCTGTTCCTGCTGAACCTACTAGAGTTTCTGCTGATGTTCCTGTGTCTTCTCCATCTGTTGACACTCTGGGTGTTGTTAACTCCCCTGAAAGATTTCCAATTCCTTCTGATCTTGGAAATTCAGTCTCTTCAAGAGATAAGTTGAATGATCCTCATCATCAGTCCAGAACTGGCATTTTCACCTCTTCCTCATATGATGATGACTTCAACCCCTCAATTACTAATCAGGCATCCTCCATTGAAGTCAATCCCATTGCTACCAAGAGGATCAATACTGTTCATCCTCAGTCTTTGATTCTTGGAGATATTAATTCCCCTGTTCAGACAAGAAGTAAACTTCATCAACCCAAGTTTGGAGAATCTGCTTTTCTCAGTTATATACAGGATCAGTTGAGGAGCAATCATACTGATTATTTGCATTGTCTGTATGCTTGTTTCTTATCTCAAGTTGAACCAACTAGCATAGCTCAAGCTCTTACTAATGATGATTGGGTTGAGGCTATGCAAGAGGAGATGCAGCAGTTCCAGAATCAGAAAGTATGGATGTTGGTACCTCTACCTGCAGGAAAGCATGCTATTGGGACTAAATGGATTCTAAAGAATAAAAGGGATGCTAGGGGAATTGTGGTTCGAAATAAGGCTAGATTAGTAGCTCAAGGTCATAGACAAGAAGAGGGGATTGATTATGATGAGGTGTTTGCACCAGTGGCAAGAGTTGAAGCTATCCGATTGTTTTTGGCTTTTGCTTCCTTTATGGGGTTTGTAGTATATCAGATGGATGTGAAGAGTGCATTTTTGTATGGCAGGATTGAGGAAGAAGTTTATGTTACTCAACCACAGGGATTTGTGGATCCTCAGAATCCTAATTTAGTTTACAAAGTAGTTAAAGCACTTTATGGTCTTCATCAAGCACCAAGGGCTTGGTATGCAAGGTTATCAGCCTTTTTGCTAAAACATGGTTACAGAAGAGGGGCTATTGATAAAACTCTTTTTATCAGAAAGAACTTCAAAGATATCATTCTGGTACAAGTTTATGTAGATGATATTATCTTTGGTTCCACTAATGAAGCCTGGTGCAGGGAGTTTGAAGAATTGATGAAGAGTGAATTTGAGATGAGTGCTATGGGAGAAATGACTTTCTTCTTGGGTCTTCAGGTTAAGCAGAAACCAGATGGGATCTTTATTTGCCAGGAGAAGTATGTTTATGACATGCTTAAGAAGTTTGATATGGAAAATGTGAAGATTGCTACAACTCCTTTTGAACGTCCAAAGCCTAAGTCCAATAATGAACCTGATGCTGCTGTTAATGTTCATCTTTATAGGTCCATGATTGGATCACTCATGTATTTGACAGCTTCAAGACCTGATATCATGTTTGCTGTTGGTGCATGTGCTCGACATCAGGTTACACCATTGACTTCTAACCTAAATGCAGTTAAGAGAATCTTCAAGTATTTAAGAGGACAGCCAAAGATGGGACTTTGGTATCCCAAAGATTCTCCTTTTGTGTTGGAAGCCTATAGTGACAGTGATTATGCTGGGGCTAACTTTGATAGGAAGTCTACAACAGGAGGTTGTCAGTTTCTGGGTAGGAGGTTGGTTTCTTGGCAGTGCAAGAAGCAGACTATAGTGGCTACATCTTCTACTGAGGCAGAGTATGTTGCTGCTGCTAGTTGCTGTGGACAGGTGCTTTGGATGCAAAATCAGCTGTTGGATTATGGGTTCAACTATATGAACACTAAGATTTTTATTGATAATCAAAGTACTATGTGTATTGTTAAGAATCCTGTTTATCATCAAAGGACAAAGCATATTGAGATTCGACACCATTTCATAAGAGATGCTTATGAGAAGCATCTTATTCAGGTGGTTAAGATTCACACAGATGATAATGTTGCTGATCTGCTGACCAAGGCTTTTGATGGACCAAGGTTTAAACATTTGGTGGTCCATATTGGGATGGTAAATCCCTAGATACTGAGCTTAAGGGGAGGATTGAAGCTTAAGGGGAGGATGATTCTTGTTGTTGTTGTATATTTTCTATCTTTCTTTCTTTCTTTTGGTTTTTTTTTTTTTTTTTTCTTATTTTTCTTTCTTTTATTTTGGTGTGTTTCTTAGTTAATAAAAAATATATATATATATATATATATATATATATATATATATATATATATATATATATATATATATATATATATTCTTTGTATATTTTGTGTGCTAATAAGTGGTTTTGAGCAACACTTTGCAGGTACAGTGTTGGTGTTTACACCTGCACATTAAATGGTGCTCAACTCACCATGTCTTGTAGACAAGAAAGAGTTGGCTCACCATGAGGGTACGGCTCTGGTGTGATAATCAAATCCGTTGATAGCTGTAATAGCTTGCTCAAAGCTATAGGGTACTTCAACTCACCCATGGTTCATTCCTGAGAGTTGAAAATGGTTCTCAATTCACCATGGATGTAACCCTTTATGGGATCCAAAGGATTGGCTAGTCCACAAAAGTATGGTTTGTGGTAAAGACAATTGGTATCCATATTTGGTATTCAATTCACCAAGGTTTGCTGTAACCTAAGAATTGACTAGTCCTGAGCAAACGGCTACAGGTAAAGACAAGTCAAATCCGTTTATAGTTGCTGATTTGCTAATAAATCAGATGGTTATCAATGTACCATGGTCTAATACACCTAAACATTGGCTACTCCAGTAGTGATGGCTATTGGTAAAGAGACATCAAATCCATTAATTTTCAATGATTCACCTCTCACAGGAGTTAACACACCTGGATGTGATGAGAGTAGTATTGTTAAGCTGGTTCCTGCCGATAGCTTTGGTTCCTGCTGAAAGCTCATTGCTGCCGACAGTGTTATCTTGTTCCTGCCGATAGTGTTTGTTGCTGCGGATAGTATTATTTGTTATCCGTATATTTAGAATGTTTGTTAAGATTTATTTTTAGAAGAGATTGTTGTTTATCTCTTCACACGTTTTCTTGTAGAACGGGTTAGGGTTAGGTGATCTTGTTAGTATAAAAGATAAACCCGTCTATGAGTTTATGTACACCTTTAACGTTTTCAATATTCAAGAAACAATTCTTAGTTCATAGTTTGATCCATAGAGGATCATTGTCGTTTAGAGTTTTCTTCTTTATTATACTTGCTGTTTAGTTTCCACATAAACGCTTGTATAGCATACAGAGGTTCTTGTTTATACCAAGCTCAATCAAGCTCGAAGTACTCGATCCTACAACACGAAACCAAATCCCAACATCAAAAACTTGATTTTGATGCCAAGATCATTAAGCAAAAGATGAGAATTTGAAAGTTTTTTTTTAAACAAAACGCAAGTGAAGCAATTAAGCAATCATCATTAACAAACAAACAAGCAAGCAATCAAACAAGAACAAAGAAACAATCATTCATGAGCAAGAGCAATTCGAACAAATTAGCAAACAAGCAATCGATCATTATATCAAGGAAACGAACAAACAAACAATTCAACAAGAATTCAATTTAAACAATCAATCAAAGGAACATGCAAGAGCAACAAACAAACAAACAAAGAACACAACAAACAAGTCCCCGGCAACGGCACCAAAAACTTGATGCGTTCGCACGAGGTTTTAAATTTATAAACAAGAATTACCGATTAACTAGGAACACATTCGGGCAAGTATACCCTAGTCATTTGTAGTATAGAGGTTGTGGTAAGTCAAGGTCGTCCCAAGAGACTTGGTTGCACTCAAGTGTTGTTTGTTTGTTTAAGCAAGTAACAAGTTGGTGGTTATGATTGTCACGGATCAAACCAGCAAGAAAAGCAATATGAGAACAAGCATACAAAGAACATATATGTTTGGAAATGATAATAAGTGAGTAAGAACTTGGTGTAAGCCTTATAATAAATTAGTAAGAACTTGGTGTAAGCCTTTACTAGTTTTAGGATGGTTAGTTTGGAAAACATATTATCATGGGTAATCCTTTCGACCTTTAGAACCAATAATAATTTAGTGTTTTATAAGTCAAATATACATAAGTCTTAATCAATTGGTCATATCATAAAACTCATGCCTAAACCAACAACAAACAAAGAGTTCTTTCGACCCCATAACTTTGATGTTATTAATTTATGAAGTTCCATTTACTTGAAAAATAATGATTAGAACACATATTCAAAAGATGCCTTTCGACCTTTAATCCAAATTAAACCTTTACTTGTTATGTTTATTAATTCTCTTGCACAATCGTCACAAAGTACAAGATCAAGACATTTGTCGAGTAATGAATTGAAACTAATCACTATTGAGAATCCTTTCGGCCTCTAACCTCAACAATGATCACCCAAAAAAATAAACAATGACAAGATCTAATTTAATCAAATATGATGTTATCATCATAATCCAAACAAACACTAATAATATCCAAACATCCTTTATCACAAGTTATCATAATATCCAAACAAGTATTCAAATCTATTCCATGTCAAGATTAATCAATAACCAAAGTTCAACATGAATAATAGAATTCAACATCATAAAAGCAACAAGAGTTTACCCAAGGTATCAATTACAATAGGTAAAGGTGAAGGATTATAGAAACCTTCAAGCCTCCAATCAACTACAACTTCTAACCAAGCCAGAAAATTACACCTGAACACTTTCTTTAGTACTTGAGAACTACTTCTGGAAATGGCAGAGGTTTGTGGTCTTTTGGGGTTGATAATAGTTGGTGAAAATTCGTCCTTAAGGGTGGAGGTTAGAATTTCACACCTAAAACCAAGCCTAAGCACTCCTATATGTAGTAGAGATCAACCCTTAGCCTCTAAGTATGAAACTTGGGCACTAGGTGTCATAAAGTAGCAAGTTTAGGAGTTATTAGGGGCAAGTGATCGGACATGGGGCTTAATGGCACTTAAATAAGCATTAAAAATAACTTGGAGAAGTCAGATTCAGCCAATCGATCGGATGCGGGGCAATACCGATCGGTTGGAGCTCTCGGTGTTGACAAGTTTGCTCCATCCGAATCAGATGCGGGCTCCTACCGATCGGATGGAGCCTTCTGGCCAGAAATGATAAAGACCAAAGTTGTAGATCTTTCTCTTAGCTTTCCGGGGCCGCTTAAATCAACTAAATCCGAGTTCGTATGCTCAAGTTATGGCCAAAATGGTGAAGGTGTGTCGGGAACAACGAGTCTTCCAATAATTCTTCATTTGAGCTTCTTTTCTTCATTTCTTTTCTCGTTTTCCCTCTTGTGCTTTATTCTTTGAGTCTTTGGAGTGACAACTTCATGACTTTATCTTCTCGAATATATTCCAAGAGACTCGCTTTTGTCGGGAATTCTTCGTATATGCATAAATCTTCGTTTATTGATCATTTCTTTGCCTTTTTCTTCGTTTTCTTTGTCATGAGCTTCCATGAACCTAAAATAGAAATTATACTTCATTAAGTACCATAAGTTCATAAAAGTGATCAATATATATGCATAAAATCCACGATAATGCTCCTAAAAACATGTACAATTCGAGCGTTATCAGTGCATTTTAGGTGTCAAACTAAGACAAATGTGTTTATATACTTCTAAAAATGATGTTAATGAAATAATAACTTAAGTCTTATAATAGCATAAGTAGTTTAATGACATTTTACATACTTCTAAAAATGATGTTAATGACATAATAACTCGACATCTCAAGTCCTCGTATGCTACAACACAGGTTCGTACATGTTTGTTATGTGGCATTATGATCAAACCCCTTGACAAATCATTTAGAATGTTTAAAATACGTTTAGAGTCATTAAGTATTTTAAAGGTTAACCATCCTATTTTAAACCTCATTTTACATTTTGCATATACAAGTATTTTTACTTGTACATCATGCTTCCTAAGTTGTATTCAAGTCAAAATAGAATAAGTGTCACATTAGGTGTCAAAATAGGATAAGTGCCACATTAGGTGTCAAAGTGCACTTTAGGTGTCAAACTAAGACAAATTTGTTTACATACTTCTAAAAATGATGTTAATGAAATAATAACTTAAGTCCTATAATAGCATAAGTAGTTTAACATTTTTAGTAACACATAAACTACCATGGTACAACTTGTTAAACATATATTAACTAGTTAAGTAATACATTTTTCAAACAAACTTTTGTTTACATTTTAATCAAAATAAAAATGGTTTTATTACCTCATGCATAGTGTCATCAAAATCTTGAAAGATCACAAAAGGTATCTTGGAAAGATTGTGTAAATATTTTGGAAAGATTTGAAACAAGATTTGCAAAGATTTTGGAAGATTTTCTGTCAGGACTGAATGAACCAAAAATTAACAAGGGCGGAACCCTTTTTTTGGTTTCGTCCAATCTGTGGGTTGCTGAAGCCAAATGGCTATAAATAGCAGCCCACACCATGTTGTTTAATCACCACTTCAAAACACATTTTCTATAACATCTTGCATACATTTAGATTAGTCATTAACAATGTAGTAACATACATTAAACACCCTCATTATTATGATCATAATGCTTATAACTTTCATTATGTTGTAAGCATACTCCTGAAATGATCCTGTGAAGCAAGCTCAGAGATCTTGAGTCATCATCCACCACAAGCATACATATATGAAGATCTATAACAACAAGCTTAGGGAACTTGTGATCTTCATCCATTGAAGGCTTCCTATCAATGGAAGTTCATTTAGATTAGTCATACATATCCATTAGACATTTGTGTCATGGATTATCATTGTAAACATCATTGTATCATCACAATATACTCACCAAATTATATTAGATGGTTTATGTGTTTGTGCCATAAAACACACGGTTTTTATGTTGGGCCATGAAACATAACGGGAGTAGTTGTACCCTTGTAAAAGAACTCGACATCTAGCTTAGTGTCAGAAATATTGTATAGTCGACGTTAGGTTGGTTCTACCTCGAACTAGAACCCGGTATTTAGCTTTGTACTGGAAAAAGTATAAGCGACGTTTGTAAGGTTTTCTCCGCCGAGAAGGGAGCTTGTTGATCTAGTGAAGTAACTCTCGAGTTGGGTACTCGGGGAGTGGAGTAGGGCAGAGAGGAGATCCGTGACCGAACCACTATAAATCCTCGTGTCCGGTTTGCCCTTTCTTTTACTTACTGCTTGCATTATATTATTGCTTGTGGTGTGACTTGATGGTTATACTCGTGTGACAACTTGTTTTAGTATATGTTAGTCATAGACTACAATTGGCATTTTTCATATTACAACAAGCTTAATCAGATATTTGATACAACAAGTATAAAGATTTTAAAACGTTAACGTATTCACCCCCCCCCCTCTCTACGTTTTCACAATGACATGGGAAAATTTGGTTTGGAGTAGTTTTTCATTTAGCAAAAGCAATTTAGCATTTGGAATGTAATTCTTATGCTTTAATGTTTAAACTTTTATCGATTTATAATGTAATTTGTATGCTTTAATGTTTGAAGGTTTATCGATTTGTAATGCAATTCGTATGTTTTACTTCTTTGTTGGTTTAATACCGCACAACGTATGCAGTGCAGCAACATTAGACGAATTTAGCTCGATTTTGACAGCTTAATAAAACTTAGTAGCTTTTTTGAATGCTTCCGAACCACCTGGAAACTTCGGAACTGATAAGTAGCTTTATGGTTTAACACCGTTCGGTTTGACGATATAACAGTTATTTTGGTTATTTTATCTTTTGCATGACTCTATGGTTTAACACCACCGGGATATATTCACGGGTAACTACGGCTAATCAAACGCTAAATAAGGTCAACATTTTGGCCAAACGATTCCTTGAGGACATGTCGTTGGGAAAGCTAAAGGACACGTCACACACCCATTGTAAGTATTGCTAATCAAACGTTACAGCACAATCAAAGTTGGTCAAATTTTATTCTGAGGACATGTCGTCCTGAAAACATTGGGTGGAAACCTCACCGCCAAAATCTTTAGGTCAAATTTTTGGTCAAAATATCCAATTTTTCCAGAGGACATATCCTCGGGAAAACTCTGGGTCTAATTTTCAACTCATCGAAGCCTCGGTCAATGACTGTTATGCGACTTTTTTGTCATTTAGCGACTTTCGCCGACGACTTAGTGTCCTCGGGAAATCTTTGGTCACCAGTTCCACTCTTTTTGGTAGTGGCTTTAGCATCTTTATGAGCTTATGAACTTATCTAATTCAGGTAATGTTATTTTTTTTGCTTTATCTTGTTACTTATGGGCTAATATAAGTTTAAACAAACATATCTAAATGTGGAAAAAATAATAATGTATGTTACAAGGACCATTATGAAACTGTTAAATATTGAAGGAGAAAAAGTGAAACCTTTTGTGAATAGAAGGAGTTGCATTAGTTCAGAATTTTATAATGAGGATTTTGCATGGTCATGCGGTCCCCTCAACTACCAACCCATACATTCCTACGTTCACCTTTTTGAAATCAAGGTTTGAAAATATGAGAAGTTGTCTAATATAATTGCTATATATGCTTTCAATCAGCACAAGGCCACTAACTAGTTTTTACGTGTTTTACAATAATTTCGAAGATTCGTTAAATAATATAGCATATGGGATTTGCCTTTGAGGGAAAACTTTTACTCGTATATTATTGCTACTTTTTGTAAATAAAATTATATTATAAGCAGTTGCTTGTAAGTGGAAATACGACCTATTTGTTAGATTTTATCATGTTAATTGATCGCAATGGAGCTGGTAGCGGTCCGAGTGTGTAGCTATCACCTCCAATGCGTCACATAATATGTTTTAGCTATATATCTACCTGTCTAATTTTAGCTCAAGATAACAGTTAGAAGTAAGGAGAAAAGAAAAGTGATTAAATTAAACACCCATACAAATTAGAAAAATATTTATTCTACCATAAGTAGCTAAATTTCTACAGAGATAATAATAATCCACGAAATAAATACGTACATCTCACAAGAATAAGCATAAATCCGCATGATACACGAGGGTATTATTTTACTAGGCTCGTGCAAAATTTGCCCGACGTGACCCAGGCCAGCCCAAACAACCATAACTCCATTAGCTTATGCATGTAACAATCACGATGATAATCTTAATTATTAATCAGTAGCGCGTTATTTATTTATGATTGTTACAGAAAATTTGTGAAGATAATCACGAACACTCCAGGCTTATTTTAAGAAATGACCACTCGAAACAAACTCCAATTTCCTATTCCTTTATTCCCATTTCGACCATCTTTGCACTTGGTTAACCCGAACTCAGTTGAATCATCAAATGAGTTTGGTAACCTAGATGGTCGTTTTAAAGACCGGATTTTTAGTCCAGTTTTGCCCCCAACTTTCCTTATATTTTCGTTCATCTCACACCACCGACCACCACGACCTCCTTCCTCTACGTCGCTATCACAACATTCTTTTTCTATGCCCATAGTTTTCATTTTAGCTCCTCCAGTTTCAGCTTTTACAAAACAGTCCTTTGACAACGAAAGCTTAAGTCTTCCATTTGCACGTTCTGCCTCAAATTTAGTACCACAATCAGAAATACTCACAGCTTTGATAACCAACCTACCACCTTCCCTATGAGGCTTAACTTTCACAGTACCATCTGAGCCACTAATAGATGTCAAAGGTGGCGGAAATCCCCCGCCACCTTTACGCTGGCTCACCATTTTGCGGTCTAAAGCACGAGCTTTTGACCGCATTAAACTACGATACTTCTCCCTTTCCTCCAAAGTAAACTCATCACTACTTTCACTCACATCACTTCCAGTTTCAGCCCCTAAACTCTCAGTACACATTTCCAAGCTCATAGAACTCAATGCTGAAGCCGAACGCTTCACCATTGGATGAACGTAAACTTCTTCATTTTTGACATGATTTGAAGATGGTTTTTCAAGAACACTTAAGAATGTCGTCCACCCCTTTTTCTTGCTAACACTCTCACCATTGTTAGAGTTCACTTCAAGTGTCGGTTTTTGGGGCACTTGGGTTAGCTTTGAAGAAGATTTGTGGGTTAAAATGGTTGTTTCGATTAGTGGAGGCTCGATGCATGCTTGCAAACCTTGATACACAACTGAGGCCATGATAATACAATGTTGAAATGCAAGAAAAACAGGAAACAAATTGGAATTAGATTTTTATTTTTTTAAAAAGAAAATTTGTGGGTGACCAAAAGATTGAATCTTTATGAGGAAATAAACAAAACCCGAGTTCTTTTAGTGATGATAATGAGTTTTGTTTGTGAGTTATGGATTGGAAAGAAATGAGAAAGTATGAGAAAAATGGTGTAGGTGTTGTGGGGTGTATTTATAGAAGATTATAACATGACAGGTCTCTTTTTCTTAAAGTGATGCCACTAGAATTTATTCATCTTTTTGAACCATTACATATTGTAAAAACGGATATTTTATTACGGAGTATATATTTTAAGTTATTTAACATGCAAACTGTATCTCCTTTTTTGAAGTATCATTGAGTTAAGATTTTCAAAAATTACAGAATCAAGATATTATCGAGTGTAACACATTTGATAAGTTCATTTGTCAAGGTGAAACTTTTATACAAAGTTCGTTTATTAAGGTTCCACCCAAGAAAACACGGATACTAATGAAACTATGTTGCGATTATTTGTCATTTGCCCTTAACTATAACCAAATGTGTTGCATAACGAATTTAGAGAGTAATCATGCAAGGAAAATATGCATGTCTTTCTCTTTCTTAAACTAAATCGTATCATGTTGTTTGTAGCTTATTCGATCAGTAGTATATTGTATGCAAGTCATGATGATTCTTCTATTGTAAAACTAGCAAGGTACCTGCCCGATGGCGCGGGTACCCTGTGACTATATTTTCTGGCAATGTGATGTTATGCGACCATATTTTTTTTAACAATTAATTTACAAATAAAAATAAATTTAGTTAAGACAATAGTATAATTACAACATAGTGAGACCCAAATCTACTACCCGTACCATCACCTTTTCACCAACACTATTCCAACCCATAACTTGAACTGAATCGCGGGAACGCTATTCCTTTTAAGGGGTATGTGCTGTAACACCCGGTAAATTTCCTAAACATATTTTCTATCCAAAATATTTATTTTTGATCTCTCATGACTTTTAAACATCTTTGAACTTGTTTGGGCTTGAAAACCGGTAAATATCTTAATAAACGTGAGCGTTATTCCTTTATCGAGCCGGCACAACCTAGAAAGTACGAAACGAAACGAATTTTCCAAATAAATTAACTTCGAGAAAGTTATGCGTATTTATACCCGTTTTTATTGGAAAAATTATTTCGAGAACAATGGCGCAAGTTTCGTAATTTTTCGAGTCCGTTTGGTACGTCAAATGGGTCCCACGATTAATATTTCAAAAGTTTCACTAAGTTAACCCTTTAACCCCTCAGCCCCTATTTTTCGTTCTCACCCTTCTAGTTTTGTTTGTCCGTTTTTGACCCCTCCCATTTTAATAAAACTCAATTTTTCTCTCTCTCTCTCTACCTCACAATTATTAACACAAACACACACGCTTCTCCTCTCTTTCTAACCCTCGCCGGACAACCCCTCACCTCCGGTAACCGCCGGCCGGCCGCCACCTTCCATCGCCCGAAAAAATTTTCAGGCGAAAACCTTAACTCCCCAAATCGATAGATCGGCCCATTTCATCCATTTCTGGAGCAGTTGATCCCCTTTGGAGCTCGTTTGATACTGAAACACCACCTCACCGCCACTGCCACACCACCACTGTCGCTCCACCGCCTCTCCACCACTTTCCCCCTCATCGGTAACACCTCACGCGCCCTCTCCTTCCCTCATTTATTTTTATTCGAAACCCTAAATTTTTTTTAAAACTTTTATAACACCGATTTTTACTTTAAATCTTTTATAAAACCTTTTATTTATGTTAAAAATCATGTGGATCTATTATTTTGACCACGACTCGGTATGACTCGGTCCAACTCGGTGACTCACCTAGTCAACTCGCGTTGACTCGGGCGAGTTAGTATTTATTTTGTTTTATTTTAATTTCTAACCTTCTATTTGTGTTTGTAGTTTGGATGTTGGATTTAGTTTTGATTTGTTTTGATTTGTTTTGATTTGTTTCGATTTGTAGTTTGGATGTTGGATTTATCTTCAACTGGATCAATATCTCTGAATTTCTCTTTCACTAAACTCCAAAGTTGATTTAGATCTTCTCTGTCAAAGCCTTTGAGTAAATCTTCAAACAACTTATATCTTTCAGAAATATCTTCAAGTCTGATAATTTTACATCCCTTCATTCTTCCATCAGTAAACACTTCCCAGTCAATAATTGGATGCTTTACCTGCAAAGGTTTAATATAAGAAGACTCTGGAATAATCACCATCATGCTTCTGATCTTCTCATTAGTTAATCCTTCTTCATCAGACTTTTGTTTCTTAGCAACTTCTGATTCCATAGATTCTGCTTCCCTCTTCTTACCTGTTTTGACACTTCTTCTTGGAGAATTCAAAATAGCATAAGTTTCACATAATTCCTTTTCAATTATAGCATAAGACTTTCCCTTGAAATCTTTCATTGAGTAATTTGCTGAGTTCTTCAAATAATGCTTCATATCCTCAACAAGTTCCTTCTTTGTTGGTAACTTTGTCTTGTACCCTGACTTCTGTCTTTCTCTTATTCTATGAATCAGATCATCCCATGTTGCAACTCCATTCTTCTTGAGTATAAATTCCTTAAGCTCCTCTGTCTTATCATCTTCATTTAACTCTTGATCTTTAAGAACCATTGAAGCTTGTGCTCTTACAATCACATCAGAATCCAGAAAATATTGCAACTGTTCATTGAATTCTTCTTGATTTACTTCATTTGATCTTTTTCTTTCCATGAATTCAGCTATATTTCTTATATCATCAGCAGCCATCTTCCTTGCAAATTCTTCATCACGAGCAATCTGAGCCTGTTTAGCTTCCTCTCCAGCCAAATCTTCTTCTAACATCTGTCTTGCAACCTCTGCATCATGATCAATTTGTTCTTGAGTTTTTGGTTTCAACCTTTTAAACCTTTCAAGTTCTTGAACAGCAACCACTTCTTCAGATGTCACAGGTTTCTTCCCTTTATCTGCTCTTCTCTTTTCATATTCTTGTTCAGCAGAAGTTTCTTCAGTTGGAACTGCTTGTTGTTCTGTTTCAGCAGTTTGAACTGTTACTTGCTCTGTTTCTTGCTATGTCTCAGCAGTTTGAACTGCTTCTTCATTTGGAACTGCTTGATGTGTCTCAGCTGTTTCTTCATGAACATGACCAGAACCAGAACCAATATCAAAACCTTCTTCTTGTTCAGAACCTTCTTCATACCTCCCCTGAGATCCTGATCTATCCTTATCTTCAAATTTCCTCTCTTTACCAAATTTCCTCCCCTGTTTGGAAGAATTTTCATCATCCCTTTCAGAACCATCTGAATCATCAGCATCAGAATCATCATCCAATACCACTCTTGCCCTTTTCTTCTTCAACTGTTCTTCAAGCTTCTTCACCCTTTTTGTTAGCTTTGTATAAACTTTGGCAAAAGTTTCCTTGTGAGCTTTGAATTCCTCCTTAGTTTGCTTTAGCTCCTTCTCCAAAGTGTCAACCATGGCTACTAACTTGGTACATAAAGCCGTCAATTCAGTTTGTGAAGAACTACCCTCATCACTTCTAGCTGTATTACCTGCTATGAGAGGTGAATCTTTGGGCAAGGATTCAGTCACAACCCTAGTTAGACTAGGTTTAGACCTTCTCCTATAAGTGATAGGTGGTTGTTGGGTTGTTTCAAATACTTGAGTGGATGTGTGATGGGGATCAGTTGGAACTGCTGAACCTTCACCTAACTCAGTTTGAATCATTTGAGGAAACAATGGAACAGGTTCCCCTTCAAAAAGTCTACTAGCCATAGTCATATTTTGAAAAACCTTTGATTGTAGACTAGGCGTAGCAAAAATTTCAGTTGGTTTTGTAAGCAGGTTTTTTTTTTATTCAAAATTGTTTGAACAAACCTGGGATACATTAAAAACTTTGTTTTACTATCAACATTTGATGCCATACCCTCAAAAATATATTTTGAAAAGTTAAAAAACCCTGTTTGTAGACAAGCAAATGAGAGCAATAGCAATATTACTACTGAACTGTTCCCAAGCAGTCTTTTTATTACTTAAACAACATAGAAGAGTATGTATCAAAAATCTCCATTGGGGTGAAAAACATGCTTTTTGAAAAGTCAATTTATGTTCAAATGTATTATACCCCATTTTTTCAAGTTCTTCCCAAATTTCAGTATTTAGCATAGTGTGGATACCATCTGAGTCATTTAATTTAAGATGTCTCCTAAGTATAGACTCGGTAACAACAAATTTAATGCCATCTACTTTAGTATGAATTTCTAAGTTTCCATCTTCACTTGTCAAGATAGATGAATTCTGCCAGAACTGTGTGATGTGCGAAACATAAATAGTAGGAGAAACAGTTAGAGCATACCTTATGTGAGAGTGGTTGAGAAAGTCCACAACCTCATAAAATTTTAGCCCATCTCCTTGCTCTGTTTTCTCTAAAAACGCAACTGGTTGTGACGCTTAGCAAAATCCAATCTTGCCATTCTTAGTAGAAAATATTAGTTAACAGCCGTGAATAGTAATAAGTTTGAGTGAAAAGATAGAAGATGAAAGTAATATTGAGAGTTTATGGAGAGAGTTGTAGGGTTTCAAGTTGACCGACTTAAAGAATATGGTAACAATTATTTTTAGTATAAGAATATAATAAAATAAAAGTTAAAATATCTATAAGAGGATCCCTCGAAATCCGTAATTCATCCGGTAAAAATCGCAACAAACCGCCAACGGCTAGTTTTTACCCCAAAATTAATTACCGACACGTCAGTCATAACGGCTAGTTGAACCGTACCAATATTTTGTACTAACCGTCTCAACTGTTGGAAAAATTTTGTTGAGCTGTACCAACTTTTTGAAATAAGAATTTTAAAATAACATGGCTCAAACATAGTTTTTAGCAAACTATCAGCTATCAACGGATTTGATATGTCTTTACCAATAGCCGTTTGCTTTGGACTAGCCAACTCTTCACATTTAGATATGGTGAGCTGATAACCATACAATTTTTGGTAAATTGTCAACCATCAACGGATTTGATTAGTCTTTACCAGAAACCGTTTGCTCTGGACTAGTTGGTTCTTATGTGGATAAGACATGGTGAACCAATTACCATTTGTTGTATGCAAGGATCACATACTAATCTCCAGAACACCATTTAGTCCAAAACATCAAGCATTCATAATCCCTTGGTGTTTTCTCTCCAATCCTGCAATTGTTAGTCCAAAAACAAAGAAACCAAATACAAGCATATGACTAACAATGCACATAACAAGAAAAATTAATTTCCTTGTGGAACCCAAGCCAAAACAGACTTAGGCTTTCCTCTAGCATCAACATAATTCATTCTTTTCAAAACAGTCTTAGCACCATTGGGTTTAATTGGTCTCCATACCCAACATGCTGAAGCATTCACTCCATTACCCATGTTTCCCTTAGCAGTGTTTTTATTCACACCAGTACCAATTACCCTGCTAGCAGTTGGAACTGCTGCCTTTCCAAACTTTGTTTTTCACCACTGCTTTCTCATAAAAAGTTCTTTTACCAGTTTTGTATGATGGTTTAAAAACATTTATTGGATTTTGAACTGGTGGCCTTGGGTGAATTGGTCTCATAGGTCTGACAGTCGGAACTGCTGGTCTAGCAGTTTGAACTGCTTTAGGTCCAGACCTCAAAAGAACTGATCTAGGTATCATCTTCTCATTCCTAAGAAAAGATTGAGGTCTTGCAATGCTCAACCTATGATTTGTATATCCAGATACCCATTTATCACAATAATCTGCAAGATGGTCAAAACTACCACAAGAGTAACAAGCTTTCCTATAGCAAACAAAATCCTTTCCTAATTGGTGGGATTTGAGGTCATTCCAATTCCTCTGGTTACCTCTTGGCTTGTTTGTGGTTCTATACATCTCTGCATACCTAACTGTTGGTCTAAAAGGTTTGGCATTTAAGCTAGGCCTAACAGTCTCAGGTTTAACCATCTTTGAAACTTTTGGTTCCTCCACTTTATCACTAACAGGCTTAACCACAGCCTGATCATCCTCATCATCAGAAGTCCACTCCTCAATGGTTGGAGCATCTGAGTCCTTAGGTGAGGACCTATCAGAAGATACCTTTTCCTCAGATAGTGACTTATCACTTGCACTTACAAACACAGGTTTATCAACTACATTCTTCTTAGGTTGAGGGCCATAGTTAAGTTCAGGAAATTGAAATTCAGGGAGTCCTGTGTGTTCTAAGTCTATACCTTTAGGTGATGGAATTCCTCTATAAGGAGGTGGAACTGATTTATATCCTAGGCCTGACTTAGCTTTATTTTGGATCTGACTCTCAATTATCTTTTGAACACCTTTTGATGTGTATTCTAGTGTGTCTACACTCATCTGAATGTTCTCCTTAGCCTTCTTAACATGTTCTAGCTCATGTTTTAACACAGTGATTTCATTCTCTCTAAACATTAAGTCTCTCTTAACAATAATCATATCATCAGAAAACTTAGACTCATTGTTTTGATAATGAACAATTTTCTCTTCTAACACAGCTAAAGCTCTCTTATGATTTGCTAAGCTAAAAGCAGTTTCTTTTAATTCTTTCCACTGACTCTCATATCTTGTTTTAAGTGTTTCTAGTTCTTTTAAAGCTTCACAAGATTTAGAACATTTTGAAACTTGTACCTCAGAATCAGAAAATGCCATGAGAGCAACCTCTGTAGATGCTTCTGCTTCCTCCTCTGCAATATAGCTCCAGTCAAATCCTAAGCCATCAATAGCAACCATGGCTTTCGAGCTTGAATAGTAACCTCCACAACTCTTGACTTGTTTCCATATGCTCTATTCTTTCCATCTTGTTGACTTGGCAATCTGCACTCCCTTGAGTAATGACCTTTCTTGTGGCAGTTGTAGCACTCAATCTTGGACTTGTCATACCCTGCAACATCATTACTGTTTATGACAATCTTCTTGCCAGTCTTCTTCAAGAATCTCCTAGCTCTCAAACTAAGAAGAGAGAGCTGCCACTTAATATCCATCTCTTCAATATCATCTTCATCAATCTCTTGAAGATCTGAATGAGTCAACATACGTCCATTGTGCTGAGTAGTCAAGAAAGCACAATAAGTATCATCATTCAAAAGTCCACTAGTACTGCTTGAGATGCTAGCAGTACCAAGATTTGTACTAGCAGTTCCAACTGCTCCACCAACTTGCACTTCATCATCTGGACTTGAGGAACTGGGAGTTTATACAAAGGCCAAATTCCCTGAGCATGAGCTTGAACTTGATCCAGCAGACTTCTTAATATCATGTTCAACTATCTTGAAGTTGCTATATAGATCCATTAAGCTCATGGAATCTATATCAGGCTTGTTTTTCCATACAACCACATGCATAGCCCATTCATAAGGTAGACTTCTCAGAAATTTAGAGTTGAGATCTTCCTGAGGCATCTCAATCCCTAAAACAGCCAATTGACTCACCAGTTTTTGAAGCCTATTGAACATATGATCCAACGACTCATTGCTTGTTGCAGTAAAGTTCTCAAACTGATGCTTGAGAAGGGTCTTCTGGGTTTTCTTGGTGGCTTCATTCCCACCATATCTTGCAACAATAGCTTCAAAAAGAGATTTAGCACACGTGAACTTACTAAATTTCAGCAACTGATCATTGGGAATAGTCATCAGAAGCAAACTTCTAGCCTTAACATCATTCTTGTATCTTGCCTTCTCTTCATTAGTGGTTGGCTTTGTCTGCACTGTATTCTCAGATTTACCATCAACAACAGTTGTTGTTTCTACTGGGGTAAAAGAGTTTCCATCTTCAATGATCTCCCATAGTGCATAGTCTTGTACTTGGAAAAACGGCTCAATACGAAGTCTCCACATGTCGAACTCATTAGGTTTAAGCATAGGAAGCTTAGCATCAATGTTGGTTGTGGATGGTGTTGTTTCCATGTCCATCTTTGTTCTTCTCGGATCTTCTAAATCTATGTATCAGCAAACCTGTCTCTGATACCACTTGACCGGATCTACACACACTCCTTGTGTTAGATGTGATACGAAGAATTATACTTAGTCTAGCACGCGGAATTTACTAGCTAGCACTTAGAAGACCTTATGTGTTTTGTATGATTTGAATAAACAAAGAACACAGAATAATAACCTTCAACGATTCAATATTATTAGAAAATAATACGAGTGATCTCCTATCACTAGGGTTTACAACCTTGAATCTTAATAATACGTATGAACTCTATCGTATTGTATGTTCTTGTATACAAACCTTAACCCTAGGTAATCCTTTTATAGACCAAGGATTCCTTTACAAGATAACTATCAATCTAATTCTATACGATATACACAATATCTTTTCCATATTTATCTACTACAATAAATCATAAACCGTCTTAACTTCTTCTCTCAGCAGTCTTAACTGCTCATGTCTTCAACACTCTTTAGCAGTCTTAACTTCAATCTTCAACAGTCCTAACTGTTACCTCCAACAGTCTTAACTGCTCAAGCTTAATTTTCTAACAAGTATTGTCACTTTCATGAAGATTACGGTCATGATACAAACAGTTGCAGGGAGTTAAAGAAGCAAATAGAAGAAGCTGTAAAGTCTGGGCAATTGGCACATTTTGTGAAGGGTATAAAGAAGGGAAAGGAAAAAATGTCCGACACTCAATTGGCCAAAGATACTACTCCTCTCGAAGCTCTAATACTTATGGTTCGTTGGGGCGAAGCAAGCTTAAAAAGAAAGGTAGCAGAGCAGGAGGTAAGCGAAGTAGGGGAAGTAACATTTCCTCCTATCATAGGCCAAGTCCCTTCGAATGATCCAGTGGTTATCAAAGTTCTAATCTTCAATCGAAAAGTAAACAGAGCCTACATGGACTGCGGAAGCTCCTAGGAAATCATATACAAGCATTGTTTTCTTAAGCTCAAGCCTTCGATCAGATCGCAACGGGTTGACTCGAAGATACCTTTGGTAGGGTTCTCCGGTGAGCATTCTTGGCCTCTGGGAGAAGTACCAATGGCAATAACAATTGGAGAAGGCAAGCTCGCAAGGACAGAAACCCTCACGTTTGCTATCGTAAGGTCCGAGTCTCCATACAATCTGTTGATAGGAAGGACCGCCATGCAAAAGATGGGTATTGTAGTCTCCACCATACATGCAGCGGTGAAATTCCATACACCTTATGGGATAGGAACCGTATTCTCTAGTTACAATCAGGGGAAGACCGGTGATATTGGCAAAAAGATCATAGAAAGTCCCGAAGAGCCTCCGAAGGCCATTCTAAGTTGTACAGATGTCGAAGAACGTATTGCGGTAAATGAGCTCTATCCAGAGCAAACGGTGGTAATCGAAAAGCAACTCCCTGCCAACTTCAAGGCAGAATTGGAGAAGCTACTCAAAGCCAACAAGGATGTTTTCGCATGGACATACTCCGACATGACAGGGGTTCCTCGGACTCTTATGATCGATGACAAGCCCTTCGGCACAGAGCGTAAGCTTAATGAGTTCAAGCACATAGAACCAATTAAGCAGAAGCGACGAAGCCTGGCACCTGAAAGGAACGCAACCGCTTGCAAAGAGGTGGATGAACTTGTACGAGCAGAAATTCTAAGAGAAGTGAAATACCAAACCTGGGTAGCTAATCCAGTTATGGTAAAAAAGTGTACGGAGGGTGGCGAATGTGTGTTGATTTCACCGACATCAACAAAGCTTGCCCAAAGGACTGCTACCCTCTGCCAGAAATTGATTGGAAGGTCGAATCCCTCTCTGGGTTCCGTTTGAAGTGTTTTCTGGATGCCTACAAAGGGTATCACCAAATACAAATGGCGGAGGAAGATGAGGAGAAGACAGCCTTCTACACAGGAAAGGGTGTCTATTGCTACAAGAAAATGCCCTTCAGCCTAAAGAACGCAGGGGCAACTTATCAACGATTGGTAGACAAAGCCTTCCACAAGCAAATAGGAAGGAACCTGGAAGCCTACGTTGATGACATGGTAATAAAAAGTAGGACTGAGGAAGACCTACTCTCCGACATTCAAGAAACCTTCGATCAATTGAGGGCAATCAACATGAAGCTTAACCCAAAGAAGTGCTCCTTTGGCATGGAAGAAGGACAGTTCTTGGGGCATCTGATTACAAAGCATGGGATTAAAGCTAACCCTTCGAAGGTCAAAGCCATCACTGATCTACAAGCTCCAAAGTCATTAAAAGAAGTACAAAGCCTAAATGGGAAGCTCGCAGATTCCTGTCGAAAGGGGCGGATCGTTCTTTACCATTTTTCAAAACACTCAAGAGGTGTACAGATAAAAAGACTTTCCAATGGAGTTGTGATGCAAAAGCCGCTTTCCAAAAGCTGAAAGAGTTCATGGAAATCTTACCAACACTTACGGCCTCAATCAAAGGCGAAGTGTTGTTCATGTATATTGCGGCATCTTTCGAAAGCATTAGTGCTGTTCTTTTGGCAGAAAGGGATAAGAAGCAAGTCCCGATTTACTTTGTTAGCAGGGTCTTGCAAGGGGCTGAATTAAACTATCCAGAGTTAGAAAAGCTTATCCTAGCTTTGGTTTACGCTGCAAGGCGTCTTCGAAGGTACTTTCAAGCTCATCCCATCACAGTATTGACCGACAAGCCAATTAAGCAGATACTGTCGAAGCCCGAGAAATCGGGTAGAGTAGCCAAATGGGCCATCGAATTGGGAGAACATGACATAGAATACAAGGGTCGAAACTCCGTCAAAGGCCAAATACTTGCACATTTTCTTGCTCAAACACCCTCCGGACCTAGCCAAGACAGAGAAATCCCAAAAGAAAAACCTCCAAAGACGAAGGAGGGGTGGAAACTATACACAGACGGAGCCTCAAGCTCTGATGGTTCGGGAGCAGGCTGGTTAGTCCAGAGAAAAAAGAGTACACTTATGCATTACGTTTTGAGTTCGAGGCTACAAACAATGAAGCAGAGTATGAAGTTTTGCTAGCTAGCCTTCGACTCGCAAAGGACATGGAGGTTCGTGAACTCTCCATTTTTGTGGACTCGCAGCTAATCGCCAACCAAATCAAGGGCTCTTACGAAGCAAGACAGCCCACCATTAAATAATATTTTGATAAAACTAAAGAACTTCTTCAGGGTTTCGAATCCTATGAGATAGCACATGTTCGCAGAAACCAAAACAAGAAAGCGGATACCTTGAGCAAGCTAGCTTTGATGGCAGTTGCTCATCTAACGAAAGAGGTTTTGGTGGAAGTCTTGGCCCATAGGTCAATTATACAAGGCGAAGCATCTGAAAAAAGCTCCAACTGGATGACTCCAACAAAGGTGTACCTGATAAGTGGTATTCTGCCTGATGATCAAAAACTAGCATGAAGGGTCAGGGTTAAGGCTCCCCAATACAGACTTGTGGGGGATGATCTCTACAAAAGGTCTTTCTCATCTCCATGGCTTCGTTGTGTGGGACTGAAGCAGGCTTCGAGCATTATCTATAATGTTCATGAGGAATCTTGCGGAATGCACACAGGCCCTCGCTCTATTGCCTCAAAAATAGCGAGGTTGGGATATTATTGGCCATCCATACTGGAAGACGCAACTGAAATGATACAAACATGTGCGGCATGTCAGATACATTCAAATGTTCAAAGACCATTAGAGCACGACGTGACTTTTATCACATAAGCAAGGCCTTTCGGCCAATGGGGATTCGACATAATCGGACCTCTAACAGTAGCTCCCGGAGGGGTACAATTCTTGGTAATAGCCATAGACTACTTCACCAAATGGGTCGAGGCCAAACCTTTGGCATCAATAACAGGAAATCATGTGGAAAAGTTTGCGTAGGAACACATAATTTGCCGATTTGGAGTTCCACAAATCATCAACTCCTACAAAGGGAGGAAATTTCTCGAAGGGGTATTCCCATCTTTCTGCGAAGGCCTAAACATAAAGCAAATGTCCACTTGTGTTGACAGGGACATTGTCATTGCAATCGAGATAAGGTTAGGGCAATACCAGCATGAGTGGGTAGATGAACTACCCCAAGTCCTACGGGCATATAGGAATATGTCCTTCGAATAAAGCAGCACAAGCAAAGCTAGGGCCTACATTCGAAAGACCCAACGTCATATCGGAAGGCTGCGGCAACAAAGCATATGCTGAACAAAAAATTTCATGGATAAAGGCTGGAAACCTTCGTAAGTTTTACATACAAGAATTACTACTTTTAAAGCATTTAGCTTGTTTTTCAATTTCATGTAACGCATTCTTCTCACTTGGGAAAGAAGCATTAATGGTAGGTGTCTTAGTGTTCATTTCTTAAAATGATGTAATCCTCCCTACCCAATTAATGATATAAAATATTTCCCTCAAAATCTCTTGTTTCGTTCTATACAACAAAGATTTGCTCAGCCAAGTACTTTACAAGTTTCATTGTCGAAGGATGAAGCAGGACACATGTCTTGTACACAAATAACATCCATTACAATTCACATTAACTTTCCTACAATACTTAGGGTATTCTAAGCCCTTTGCATCTTAAGGATAAAAGACGGAGTGGGTCGCGACCCTCTGTCGCAGTCAAACTATACGATTGCTGAAAATCTTGGTCCAAAATACACACAATAAGGTCATAACCTTAGGTTGTATATTTACATTTATATATAAGCGTAAGAGAAGACAAGCATGACATCAAAAGCGGGACACAGTCCCCTAAATTGGCATTCATAAGGCTACACATAGTCATAGCCAATATTAAACATCAAAGAATTGTCTGGAGTCTGGGTCGAAGCCCAGAAGGAAAGATAAATTGTTCAAAGACTTAGGCACATGCCTAATCAAACATCACAGGAAATTGTTTAAAGGGTACATGCCACCCTTAAGACCAAATTAATGCCAACATGGCAACCTTCATGAATTCTTCGAGGAATTCGAATCCTCTTGGTGAGATGGAGACGGAGGCTTCACAGATGGGGTTCTCTTGGTTGGAGAGGGAGGCTGTATTTTCCTTGGCTTCTTGGACAGGAGATCTTCAATTGAGGCTGAGGGGTCTTTGGTTGCTTCGGTAAGGAAAGGGTACTCTGCTGTAGTGTACGCATTGCCAGCGTCATTATATTCTTGCTCAGAATTCGGACGATAGTAGAATACCTCCGACAACACCACTGGTTTCTTGGTTTCGGCGATTTCCTCCAACGTCGTGCACTTACCATAGAATATGGCCGTATTCACTAGCTTTCCCACAACAGCTCCCACCTCATCACTGTGGTACAACTCCATAGCAACATAAGGGACAACCTTCGACACCACCTCAGCCCTATCATTCTTTAAGCTCTTGCACTCGAGTTTTAATCCATCCATATCTTGACAAAGCTTGATCTCCTGCTTTACCAAACTGGCTCTTTCGGCTTCAAGGCCAGTGCATTTCGACTCAAGTGCAGCGACTTGTGTCTTATACCCAAAAATCTCAGCCTCCTCCATCTTCAGTTTGCTTTGCGACTCTTTAAGTTGTTCTTCAAGGCTATCAATCTTGTCCCGAAGGGCTTCATACCGAGGGTTCTTCTCAAAGTCCGCCATGGCCGCATCACAATTGGACTCTAGCTCAGCATACTATTTCTCCCTGCTCTTCTCCCTATCAACAATAACAACAACCTCTTCCTTAGCATCTTTCACCATACGAACCAGCTCCCTTGTCCGGGTGTTCAAATGATTATCCAACATGGCTTGCCTGGTATAACTCTTGTCGTGCAAATCACACAGCCCTTCAATGGACATATCATTCAAGGTTCTTCTCCAGCTGGCAGGGGTAACATTTTCAACCAGTAGATGACAAGTGAGAGCATTTGGTAGCTCCTTGGTGTTCGGCAGCCCTGCATAAGGCATATCCATTAGATACGGGACAAATTAAGAAGGAAGGGATTAAAAGAGATTCTACTTACCATGAATGTCATCATCATCGGGAACTTGTTCAGTGGAATACATGACTGCTTTACCAAGAGACTTCTCTGTCTTTTGTCTGGTTGACCTCGAGGTAGGAGTGGGGATGTTTAATTTCCTCTTTGGGGTGGCCTTCGAAGGCCTTCCACTCGTGCCTTTCCTGTTTCGCACCCTGTCTGCGATGCCGGAGGACCCCACGATCTTAAGTTCGTCACCCTCTGAGGGAGGGTCATCCGAATCAGTAACGTTCTCAACAAGCTGGGGAGTTTCCTCAGTATTCACAGGTTTTGGAGGATGGACTACTGCAAGTGGTACAACTGGTGAAGCATCAACATCATTGTTATTCACAGACATAGACGGAGATCCAACTCCGTAGCTCACATCTTTTTGGTCCTTGGGAATAAAGCTGACTTCCTTAGCACCTCCTGACACAACAAAGTTCCTGAATGCCATTCCTGCAACAACAAAAGAAAAGAGATAAATATCAGCAGATAAGTTATTTGTTTTATTTAAATGGGAATGTACATACTCTGTCCTTCACACACTATTTCAGGCTTTGATGGAGACCCTTCCCAACGGTCCATAATGCCCGCCATAAACAAGATTGGCTCAGGGAACGTTTGCACATCGACTGGATGACGTGCAAGACACTGGTACATAGGACTGCTTCTTACTTCATAAGGTAATGGGTCATTGAATCTTTTCTCATCAAACATATATGCTTCACCAAGCAAAGCTGGATACTCAGGTGGTATGATTGTTCTCTCAACATAGAAAAACTGGCTTTTCCAATTTCTGATGTTTGAAAAGGGTTTGGTCACTAGATATGGCACATCATGTTCACCCCTTTTAGAAATGGTTATCCAATCCCCGCCAGGATACAGGTTGACAAAGCCCCTAAGCACAGTTAGTGTGGGCTCATAGCCATATGCTTTGCACATGACAATGTATGTGGTCAACTTGGCCAGGCCAAATGGATTCAACCTTGAAATATGAACTTTGTAATATTGCAAAAACTCCAAAATCAAAGGATGTATGGGTATCCTAAAGTTTGACTGAGTAAATACATGCACGTATAAGCCTACATATCTAGGGGGAGCATCAAAAATATTTTGTTTTTTGCTCAGAAACATGATTTTGAATTCTGTGGGTATGGGATAATCATGAAGAAAGTCGGATAGTGCTTCTTTAGACAAAGTACATGTTTGTTGCCTAATTATTCTCTTTGCAGCCATACTCATGTCGCTATTAAAAGAGTAAGAAATCAAAGAGGAATGACAGAATTTTTACCTTTCGTTTCAACGAAAGCACAAGAGCATAGTACGGTGTATGTGTATTTTGGGCGGAAGGTGAAAGTAAGCTAGGGTTTACCGTCCTAAGGGTTTAAATACCCATCGTATCTTTGATCATGACCGTACACGTGTTATTTTATCCTTGACATGTAAGCAGACTTCAAACAGATGGTAAAATTTTGAAAAGACGTTTTACACTTACCGAAAACATAGCCATTATGGCTGTGACGCAAGTGGGCGGATAATCATGAAGTCGCATTTAATGCGGAATTCAGTTAAATGCTTATCTTTTTTGTCGTATGTTTTTGTGGCAAGGAGGATTGAGTATATGTTCATTTTTTGAGTCGAATGCAATATAAACTCGTACGTATATATCACTTTCGACTGGGGGGCTTGATGATGTACCCTCCTAACTGGTCGAAGGACTCCCCTTCGAGCCTGTGCGAAGCCCTCTCTTCGGAGGCCCAGGTTAATCTCCTAAAATGTTTCATTGGCGTAAAACCATTCATCTATGAAGTGGTTACCATGTGGGAATCCGCCAATCGAAGCCTTAAGCCCTTCGGGGTATCTCCTACGAAGGAACTACAACGGAGAGCTACCTTGACCTGGTCACACCCACGTTCCTCCTTCCCTTAGGCTTTCCCGCCAAGGAGGAGATCGTGGGCCACAAAGCCCTAGCGGTTACCACATTTCATGGGACGCCCCCATGATCTCCGAATCAAGTGCAACCGCCCTCTAAGGCCTATTTCTCCCGTATAAATAGCTTAGACAGGCCATAACCATGGTAATGCCAACTGAACTCTCTCAACTTACTACAAAATTACCATATCACATACTTACTCACATGCCAGAGGTGGTTCGCAGGGTCCAACCCCTGCGCAATCACTTAACGTAGTGTTTTAGTATTTCTTATTTCAGGTTAAAGATAAGTTTGGCGCTACTTCAACACCCCATAAATCCTTTGATCATCGAAAGCCTGGTAGTGCAATTTATTGTACAATCAATTATTATGAACCTAAAAGGTTTATAATGTCTAGATTAGACCTAGTCTAGTGTCAGTTGATGTTAAATGCCCGTTAAGTCTAAAACCGGGAGTGTTAATAATCAAGGAATGATTTTATGGTCAAAGGAGGAGGGAAATAAGTTTGTCTTTTTCTAAAAATGTAAAAGTGCCTAAATGTCTTAGAAAGTGTGGTGCAGGTATTGGTTAAGGTTGCGTATAAGTAAAAATGGTTAAAACGCAAGTTTAGTTTCGTAAGTCACAGGGTCTGTTTGGTAACATTTGAATTTAAATTTTAAAAATCCCATAAATGATTATAAGTGATCTAAAAATTAATCTGATGTGATAAAAATTCTCAGAGTTGGTTTTCGTTATGGGCGGGATGTTTAAATGGCGTTTAGACCAAAACGTAAATTTAAGACATGTTTTCTTAATAACTTTTGCGAAAATGACCCGACGAGTGTCAAACTTTTATGTCAACATGGAATTAGTTTAACTTATGAGAATGAAAAATACGAGCATGAATAGTAAAAGTGAATAGTTAATGAATAGTAGCCCGAAAATGCGAATTGTTACACTGATTGTGAATTATTTGGCACAGACAAAGGGGGTGTTTGGGTAACTACAGTTGGCTGTGACATATGTTCAGATGATGTTTGAGGGTTATTAACAGATGTCATGGGAGTGAAAACAAAGTCATCACAAAAGTTTTGAGTCTCAAAATTACAAGGCAAAGTGGTAGGCAGTGGGCTCAAAAACTTTTGTATGCTATTTGATGCATAAGGAAAAATGTGCTCATGAAATACAGCATCCCTTGACACAAATGTTGTATGTGTTGTAAGATTATAAAACTTGTAACATTTTTGATTGGGAGGATAGCCTAGGAACACACTTGGAACACCCCTTGGATCAAATTTATCAGCACTTCTAGATGGATTACTAACAACAGCAAAGCAGCCAAACACTCTTATATAACTATACTTAGGTTTCTTGTTTAGCAAAGCTTCATAAGGGTTCATGTTGTTAAGAACAGAAGAAGGCAGCCTATTTATCAAGTATGTAGCAGTTGTAACACAGTCTCCCCAAAATTTCAAAGGCAAGTTAGAATGAAACCTGAGTGCTCTTGCTGTATCAAGTATGTGCATGTGCTTTCTTTCAACCCTGCCATTCTGTTGTGGTCTATCTACACATGAGGTTTGATGCACTATACCCTGACTTTGAAAATAAGGTCCACATTGTCCTTGTACAAACTCCAGGGCATTATCTGATCTAACCACTTTTACTTGCTTTTCAAACTGAGTATGCACCATCTTAATAAATGACTTTAATGCAGTAAATGAGTCAGACTTTTGCTTCAACACATAAGTCCAAGTCACTCTACTACAGTCATCTACTACTGTTAAGAAATACCTGAATTTACCATCTGCTGGAACCTTATATAGACCCCAAATATCTATGTGAATCAGCTCAAATACACAAGAACTATGAGAATCACTCACTGAATAGGGCAGTTTACTGAACTTTGCCATAGGAAAAGATAAGCAAGTATCCAAACAAGACATAGAAATAGAAACAGGTAAATCTTTCATACACTTCAATTTTGAATCAGACACATGACCAAGTCTATGGTGCCATAAACCATATGAGTTTGAATAACTTTTATTCACACTACCTAATGCAGACAAAGAAAACTTTTGCATTGTTGACCTTACCAAAGTAGAGAAAACACAATCAATCTTTTCAGAAGGGAGATTAACAAGATGATAAATACCATCCTTCTTCTTACCCA
The DNA here is from genome assembly GCA_021014915.2 of Artemisia tridentata subsp. tridentata. NCBI lineage: Eukaryota > Viridiplantae > Streptophyta > Magnoliopsida > Asterales > Asteraceae > Artemisia > Artemisia tridentata. The sequence goes on from CP139507.1 coordinate 118,372,054, forward strand.
AGCATGTCACCCTCCTTGTTGTCAAGTCCTGGAAAACACAAAATTTTGGGTAAAAAGATACAACACACTGTGAGTCTTCTGTCAATTTAGGGACAGATAGCAAGCTAAACTTAAAAGATGGTACCACTAATACATCCTTTAGTAAAATACGATTTTTAAGTTTCACTTTACCCACATGTGATATCACTGAGGTTTCCCCATTTAGCAGTCTTATTTGTGGTTTGATTTGCAAAAAATATGGGTCAAAAACACTGTCATTTACTGGTGTCATATGGTCTGATGCACAAGTATCATAGATCCAATCCTCCAACACATCTAGCATATCTAAAGAACTACTAAGACATGCTATACCTGCAGCAAACTCATGATCAAACTCCTATGCATTGTTAATCACATTCATTTGTTGCACACTTTTCAACAATTGCTCAAATTGCTGAGGAGTGAAGCTGATGCTACCAGTTTCCACATGAGCTGCAGTTCTTGGTTTGTTTTACTTCAACTGTGACCCTTTGTGTTTTGGATGCCAATCAGGGTACCCCACCTTTTCCCAACACCTTTCAGGTGGATGCCATTTGAACCCACAGATTGCACGCTTGTCTTTTACATTCCCTTTGCTATACAAAGCTGTAGAATCAACACCAACAGAAGAAGATCCAAATAGCATTCTTTGTGACTCCTCTTGTTGTAACAAAGAACAAGCACTCTCCACATTAGGCAAAGGATCAATCATCATAATTTGACTTCTTTGATGACTGTAATGATCCTCCAACCCATTAAGAAACTGAAAAATCCTTTGCTCCTCTTTTTGCTTATTCAGACTAGTCAAGAACATAGAAATCTCAGGAGTCACATTACTTAACGCTGGCAACACATTCATACTATCCAATTCTTCCCAAACACACTTCATTTTGGTGTAATATTCTCCAATTGAACTTCCTGACTGTGTGATCTCATAGGTGTCCTTATTCAATTTGTACTTTCTAGATCCATCACTTAAAGAGAACCTTCTTTCTAATTGCTTCCATATTTCAGTTGTTGTGTCAACAAACATGATAGATCTAGCAATTGAATCAATCACATACCCCATAATCCAAAAAATCACCATGCTATTGCATGTATCCCATATTTCATTAAGATTTGGATCAGTTGTTGACCTTATCACAGTACCTTTAATGAACCCTAACTTTCTCTTTGTGAATAATCCAATCTCAATAGCCCCTCTCCATGCACGATAATTCTGAGAACCAGTCAACTTCTCTTGAACTGTCAAAGAACCAGGTCCATCTGATGGATGAAGATAGAGTGGGTTTTGAAAGAGTGCATGTGTAGATTGAATAGGATATTAATTGGATGCTGCCATTGTTGATGTTTCAAGAACACAAGAAGATGAGTTAACAAGATTGCGCGAAAAACGTGTAGAAATAGAGTATCACACACACAGAACACACAAGTGTGGTGATTACAGTTGAAAATTAGTTAGAAAATGGTTAGAACTCCATTGATGGAGCTCTAATACCATGTGAAGTTATGAAGTAAGAGAGAAAATGAAAAGGGGAAAGATTATTTCATTTCATTCAAGTGTCTAATCAGGTAACTGATTTACAAATACAAAGAAGATATTAACAAACTATCTTTACAATTAGACATATTCAGTCCCTACAATTATAGAATTGACTAAACTGGTCCTTTACTTTCACATGGTAGAATATTATTGAAATTTGGTGATTTATAAGTTTTGTTGCATCCTAGCTAGTCTTATTCTCATCAGTAAGATTCAGGGGAGGATGTACACTTGTGGTTTGGGGGTGGTGCCCTCCATGCTTGGCCCAACAAAGTCAGTTTTTAATGTAATTTTTTTTTATTGGGCTTTTTATTAAAGTGTTTTTCAACACGAAATCAAATTTCCCTCACACTTAAGCTCAACAATGTAAAAATCTTATATTTGTATCTTCATCTTTGTGTGCATAATGGCTTTTGTCAAGGTAAAACTTCTTTTCCCCCCATCCTCTAACTTTCTAGTTCTGTCACTAGTTAGATTATTATTATTATTATTATTATTATTATTATTATTATTATTATTATTATTATTATTATTATTATATTTATTATTATTACTCGTATAATAATAGAGATCACATGTATTCTAGTATACTAGTTGATATTAAAAAGTATTAAAATTATAAAGAAAAAAGTTGCTAGTGGGTTGACCCTTTTTGACCGACCGAAATCTACACACATCTACTTGCCCATTCCGTTAAGATCTCATTTTGTTGTATATGATGGAAAAACAACTTGTGCTATTAGAGCACTTGGTATTATAACTTGGGTTATGTCATAACTCAGCGTCATATCAGCTTTAACATTTTAACCTTAACTCACAAAAAACACCCCTTATTCAACCATAACTCAACATTTTGGGTCCCACTTTTCTTTAAAATATAAAATTTACAAATTCAACCATTAAACTAAAACTAATACTTCGTTTAATAAATAACATAACATTAAAACTTAAACGTTTGGGTTAGGCAAAGGGATTTGTGTTGAAGAAGAACCCGCGTTCGGGTTTCAAGACCCCACGTTTGGGTTATTGAAACCCATTAGATTCAAGAAACTCTCGTCGTTATTGAAACCCGACATTTTTTAGCAATTAGAAGTTTATGTATAGGATTTAGAGTTGTGAAAGTGTGAGAGTAAAGGTGTGTATTAGTTGGTATTTATAGTGGTAATAAAAAGGTTTTGATTTTTTTTTTTTTTTTTTTTTTTAATATTTTAAAAAACTATCCATTTTTAAACGTTGAGGGGCCAAACATGTATTTTATTTATTTATTTATTTATTTATTTATTTATTTTTTTTGCCGTTTGAAATTATAGCCATTTTAGGGGTATTTTTTGTAATTTTTTTTTTATTTGCTGCTAGTGTAACGCAGCGTTGCGGAGGCAATGCCTTGGGTAACACAATAACGCAAAACCAACATCCGGTATCATAACTTGAGCTTAATGCTATAACTCAACATGCCACGTTGGCCATAACGCAACACTTGCGTTAACATACCGAGGGTTCTTAGTGGAAATTTTGGGTCTAAAGTTAAGGCTCCGTAAATTTAAAAATGGTGTTATGTTTTTATATATATATATATATATATATATATATATATATATATATATATATATATATATATATAGGGGACTTTCAACGAGAACCATTTTATCCGCAAGAACTGAGAGAACCACCAAAACATACATGCACGCCTTTTAAAATAAAATAAAAATACATGCAAATCATCAATAATCGTAAACATCCACCTATGTTCTTCAATATCATTATGAACTCATCCTCTTTTTTCACAAAAACCTTACACACGGCCGCAATATTGTCGTTGCACGTTTTATAAGAACATACATGCACACTTTCAAAGAAAATTTTTGTATTTCGAATTTCTTATCAAATTATTTAGAACAACTATGTTTTTTTTAAAACATATGTGTTGTTTTGAAAACATATGTGCAAAAATACAATTATTGAAGGCGTGCATGTATGTTTTTGGTGGTTCTCTCAGTTCTTGCGGATAAAATGGTTCTCGTTTGAAAGTTACACTATATATATATATATATATATATATATATATATATATATATATATATATATATATATATATATATATATATATATATATATTTTTTTTTATCTTTGTATAAAATAAATTTGATTGTATTTCTATTCTAAGACTTATTCTAACATAAAAACGCGTAGAATTATATAAATTAATTGATTGAGATGATGCAAATTGGAAGCTTTAGTTTGACTGGTTACAAAGAAAAGGAGTCTTAAATAATTTTGAGATAGCCAATCAAATCAAATCTTTTTGGGGCTCACCACACCTTAGTATGCAAAAGTGAGCCAACAATGAGCTTAGCGAGGATTCTTTTCTCGGTGATATTTTTGGTCATCACTTTGCATCCTCCTCTAAAATTGGTGCCTTTTTAAAACTTCTTTCTATCTTTGTGATTTTATACTAGACTCAATGTAACAATGTCAAAGCCTAACTTAAATAGAATTAAGTATTAGGGAATTGATGCATCAAGCATGACATAAATAAATTATAAATGGCTTTGATGGTTAAAAGTTGGTGACTAGTTTAATGAAGAATCTTTTGGTGTGTTACAGTTCAAAAAGTTGTTTTTGCTTGCATCAAAATAGAAGGTTGATAGACACTAACATTTTATCTTAGTAGCATGAGAACAACAGGATCAGTAGATACTAGATAGACAGTATTGTAATTCAAATTTGATGTCCATTGTCACTTCAAACGCATAATAAAATAACTATAGGATTTTATTTTGTAATAAAAGCAGATGGGGCTTTTTCGTGTTCAGATTACTCAGGGAACTTGACTCTTTAAACTCAGATGTATGCAGCATAACCGAAGTATTTTTGTAACTGTTTCCAACTCTTCACGTGGCCACCCCCACGATGCATATCTGGTGTGTTTTGATCCTTTTGATCCAGATACCTCTTGCGAGGATATTAGCATGTCTGACTACTAGGCACCTTAGTGATGGTTCACTGATTATATGATATGTGTTAAGGAGGAATGTTCAACATAAGTGATCTGGATATCGGGGCCGTGAATAGGAACATCGTTCAACGAGTTATACTTCTTAATTATTAAAATAAATAATTGAAGTAGAGCAAATACTCTGTGCTTGGTAGTGTTCAAAAATGAATATTTTCAGCATGATGAGAAATTTGAATTTTTGTCAAAAATTAATTATTTGATGATCTTTTGTGTTTAAAGAACGTGGATATAAAAACTACAGTTCCTTACGTTTCAAACAAAATTACAATTGATGTTCTAACTTCTACCCCACGGTAGCATACATACTTCGTCAATCTTATATAAAACATAATAAAATATAATCCAACCAATCATATAAATTTCTATAATGTAGAAATTTGTTGTTTAGAGAATTTAAGAATAAAATTTTGAGCGGAAAAATTTTGTACCGAATGGTGTAATTTACATTGTTAAAAGCAAGAAATACATTCAAGACGATTCACGCATCCAACAATTTTATACAACCAAGATATTGGATTGAGCTAAAGCCAAGCCACCCCACGCACCCTCCCGCGCCATTGAGTGGGTGAAGCCAATGGGTTGCAGTCACGTTTGCTCGGCACCATTCAGACGTGACAACATGGACGGACCCACATGTATGCCGGGTGTGGCACGGGCTAGATCCGATTTTCGGTCACGAAGTGTAAAAAGATTTCAAAACCGTCGTTTTTGTGGTATGTGCAACCCCCAATTATTTTTTTGCTACTTTCGTTTCTTACAGTGTAACTTTAGTTAGACCAACATTTCTTTTGTGCAACACCCTCTTAAAAATCCTGGGTCCGTCTCTGCGTGACAAGGAATTGGTTTGAGCTAAAGCCAAGCCACCCCACCCCACCGCGCCATTGAGTCGGTGAAGCCAATGGCTTGCGCCAAACAGGAGAAGGTTTTTTTTTTTTTTTTTTTTTTTTTTTTCAATTGGGTTTTATGTTTTGTTTGTGTTTTAATTGGGTATGTTAGGTCCAAAAAGGAGTGTTTTGGCTTGAGCCATAAGGAGGGGGTTTTTAAGTGTGTGAGTAATAAAGGAAGCGAAAGGGTAAAATGATGAGGTGGCATGACGTGACACGTTTTTTAAGTTTTGACTCAAGCCACTACACCTGATACTCTAAGGCTACCCATAATGGTGACCGCATATGAGCGCGGTCATCACTGTCACCTCAGTTTTCTCTCTTTACAACTATCTTTATGATCAACTGACCGTAATGGTGATCGAGGTCAACTTTGTTTTTTTATTATTATTATTTTTTTTTTCATTTCATTTTTATCTTTTTTAACACTAAAATAATAATTTCATGAATAAATTAAAACATTACATTAATACTTCAAATAAAATTAAAAACATTATAATAAAAATTAAAAGAATAAACTAATAGTCTAAATTATACTTTTTTTCTTTATTTTTCACTTCATCTCCAACTTCTTCTCTACTTGTAGTCTGGTCAAATAGTCATCGGAAGAATGATAGAAAATGAGGTCTTTGCTCTTTTGCTTTTCTTGTTGAAATTGAAGCATTGGACGTTACACCTCAAGTTCGTCTTGCTTTTGTGCATTCTTATGTTGTTCCAATTCCATTTGCTGCTTACGCGCCTGTTCTTCCAATTCCATTTGTCGCTGTTTCATCTCTAAATAAGATTCCTAGGCTATATTCTTTTTTGAAAAGAAACCCGATGCGGCGGTTTTCTATTTATCGACTAACCGATCAATAAGAGTAGCAACTGAAGATTCCGAAAGAACGGAGGAGGATGACGCTGTCTGGGCCCGTTTGTCGAACTTCCCATTCATCGTTGAGATTGAGACCACCATGTGTCAAATCCGATGTTGCGTGTAAGGTGGTTTTCGATGTCTATGATTTTTTTTAAAGAGACTTTTCTTTGGCATCTCAATTTCATGCAAATTTTTATGCTGCCTCAAAAGCTTCCACCTCAATCAGTGTGAAGACCTGACCGTACGTCACTTGATATTCAGCACACGCTTTATCGAACACGAGCTTGTCATTTGCGCCACTCTCGTTCCTTCGTTTTACATTATCATGAATCGCGCAAAATTGACCAATTCTAAGACGAACCATATTTTTTCAATCTAGTGTTGAGGTCATCATATCCTCTTCTAGATTCCCCGATTTCCTTCACAAAGTAATCAACTACTTGCGTCCAAAAACCCTAGTCTTTTGAACGTTCATTTTGATGTTATTTTGCGACGTGTTTATCTAAGCTTTACACAAAGTTAAATCTTCCGCTGGGGTCCATGGAATTCTAGCATCATCTTTTTCCAACGTCTTGGATTTTTTATGTCTTTTTTTTTACAGGCGTCACCTCTTCGACAGGAGAGTCGTCTTCAACGGGTACGAATGACCGCCCGAACCTTGAGCCATAGAATAATCTTGACTGCCAAAAAACGGATCTATATCTTCATCAAGATTAAAACAGTAAACCGAAGAATATCTTTGAGAAGTTTGAGCGTGGTCCATCGGTTGATTAAACGGTGGTGGTGAATCGTGTAACATTTGCGGACGATACATTATCGATAGTTGTTGTTGTTGGTACATCGGTTAATTAAACGGAGGTTGGAATGGATTATTTTGATTAAAAAAAAGGTTGTTGTTGTGATGGTTGTGATTGGTATACGAAACTTGCACACGTTGAAAATCAATGTGTGATGAGTGATCGGTCAAGCGAAAATTGGGATCCGGTGTTGGAGAGTTTGGAACGTTTTGTTGGCATTGGTATTTTGGTGTTTTGGTTTTGGGAGTTTTTTGAGACATTATGTTAGCTGAGAAGATTATAGTAAGCTTAGTTTGAAATTGTGTATAAAATGGAGAAGTAATGGGGTATTCTTAAGGTAAGTTATTCTAATTTTAAAGATTTTTTATTTTTAATAAAGTGACCCAACGGTCACATTTTTAGCCGTTGGGTTTGGCTTGAGTGTGCAACGAATCGTTCAAAATTAGGACTGATTTCTTCATTTTTTTTGGCATAGGATGCGTCAGGCGACGGGGTGCCTCGTAATGGGGAGTATGCATCGACATTGGCGTCGACCGAGTCCTTCGGCCGAGCCATTACGGCCGGTCTAAGGTGTAGCATAACTTTATGACTAAGTATGATTTTAGTTTAACATGTATATATTGTTAGAATAATGAAATCCCGTACGAGATATTGTATTATTATACGATATTTATAATGCAGTTACATCTAGAAACCCTAATGGACCCAAACCTACAATCGGGCTTGGACCATATTTAGTCTAATACTCCCCCGCAATCAAAACGGCGAAATTGCTAAAGCTCGGATTGGATTAGAAAACTAAGGGTGCGTTTGGTACACCACTATCGGAATGCATCAATCACAATGATTATCATTGCAAATGTTTGGTTACTAAGTTGGGGAATGAAACTATCATTTGATACCCATAGACTCATAGGAGGGGGAGTAGGCACATTTTCTAACTCATTCCCGTGGGATACACCACTAACATATGAAAGCCATATGCCTTTCTAAAAAATAAATATGTGATAATCATACCCTAAAGTTCACACCAAACAATAGAAATGGAATCAGTATTCTCAATCTCATACTACCCTCTAATCAATGTCATACCGATTGTGATTCCGGATAGTATACCAAACGCACCCTAAATAAACACTAAACAAAGCTAAAATAAGAAGAAGAAGAAAACATTATGGAAATCAAAGTAATGATTTGTTGATGAAGAAATCCGACAACAAACGGAAGCAACTCTTTAAGCAGCAGCAAAGCAAATAAAAGCAGTAGCAACGACAAATAACAAATTTGTTGATGAATACATCCGACAATAAGCAGAGATTAATCTTCATATATAATGCAGCAACAGCAACAGCAAGAGCAAAAGTGAAGAAACAAAAGCAAAACCTAGATTTTTATTTTTTAATATTATTATGTTCGGAATTAAATGCTCTGAAGATTAGTACTGCTGAGAAGAATACTCTAACAGTACTAACTGCTAGTGTATATCTGAAGACTTCCCAAGTTATAACTAACAGTACTAACTGAAGCTAGTACTGCTAGTACAAAGAAGGTACTGCTGGTTGATCCTACTGGTGGTGTAACTCATACTACTGCTGGATGGATAAGTGTAGCGTTTACTACTGCTGGTTGGATAAGTATAAAAAGATATTTGTGTACTAAAGTCAAGTATATACGGTAGATAATATCTTTGATTTGTAGTCAGTCAAACAAGTTGTAAACATAGATACATGTTGTATCTTAGCTACTGACACACTCAACACATGCAAAGCAAGTAGTTCAACAAGACTTATCATTTATTGAAAAGATCTTCTTTGGACTATAAAAGGAAGATCTTAGACTAGATATTAAGTGTGACTAGCCAAGTGCTTAATTCATATGCTTAGAATATCTATCAAGAACAAAGAACATAACTTATCATAGAAATCATAAGTTATAAAAACATATAGATTCAAGGTTTGTAACCCTAGTGATAGTGAAGATCACTCGTATTATTATCTTAATAATATTGAATCGTTTGGTGTTAACATTGTGTCTTCATTGTTCATTACTCAAGCATTACTTTCCATTTCCAATAACCAAATAACCTTCTAAGTGTGGTTAAGTAGATTCCGCATACTTAACCATATTAACTCAAAGTACCACATACACAAAGTTACAAAGGACTAACATCCTTGAAGTGTATCGAATCCTCTCAATTGGTATCAGAGCAAGGCTGATATATTTGATTTAGAAGAAGAAGAAGAAATGGACGTGGAGAATACTCAGGCTACAAATATTGCTGCAAAGTTACCTATGATCAAACAGAATGAGTTTGAGTTATGGAGGTTAAGGATTGGGCAATACTTTATGGTTCAAGATTATGCTCTCTGGGATATCATTCTGTATGGTGATTCTTTTACACTAGGTTATACAGATGTCATTCTTGAAGGCAAAAAAATTCGAAAATTAAATTCTGGACCAAATACCAATGAAGAAAGGATACAGAAGAGGAATGATCAAAAGGAAAGAAATTTGTTGCTTATGACCATTCCTGGTGAACAGATGCTTTCTTTTAGTAAGTATCCTGATGCAAAAACTCTTTTTGAAGAGATTTGTGCATGGTTTGGTGGTAATGAAACTACCAAGAAAACACAGAAGACATTGCTGAAACAACAATTTAAAAACTTTAGTTCAAATAGCAATGAATCTCTTGATAAGCTGTTCTCTAGATTACACAAGCTTGTCAGTCAGTTAGCTGTGTTGGGAGTTAAGATAGCCAAGGAAGATCTCAACATGAAGTTCTTAAGAAGTCTACCTGATGAATTCCATACTCATGTGGTTGTCTGGATGAATAAGCCAGACATTGAAACCATGAAACTCAATGATTTGTACAACAACTTCAAAATTGTTGAACAAAGTCTGAAGAAGTCTGGAAGCTATAGTACTAGTTCTGGGAATATGGCATTTGTGTCATCTCCCAACATTAGTAAATCTGAAGAGGTAGATGAAGATGAAGGTGGTTCTACTGCTAGTTATAGTGTTTCTACTGATACTACACAAAAGAATGTTGCTGGACTTGGAGATCCAACATTCTATGTATTCATGTCTAGTCAAACTAGTGGTTCTCCTCTAAATCATGAAGACCTTGAACAGGTGGATGATGATGATTTAGAGGAGATGGATATCAAGTGGCAGGTTGCTTTACTGAGCATAAGGGCTAAAAAATTTTGGCAAAGAACAGGAAAGCAGATTACCATTAATGGTAATGAAACTGCTGGGTTTGATAAGAAGAAAGTAGAGTGTTTCAATTGTCACAAGGTGGGACACTTTGCAAAAGAGTGCAGAAAGCCAAGAAAGCAAGAGAATAGGAGCACATGGTACAAGCAAGATAAGAAGAAGGAAGTCATTGTGGAAGAGCCAAAGGCTATGCTAGCCATTGATGGTGTTAGCTATGATTGGAGCTTCATGGCTGATGAAGAGGAAGCACCAAAAGAAGCGGCAATGGTGGCAACTAAGACTGCACTGATAGCTTTTTCTAATTCAGAGGTAAATTCTATAATCAAGTGTACTGAATCATGCTCTTCTCTTAATGCTTATGAAAAACTTAAAAAGGAATCTGATGATCAACTAGAACAGCTATATAAAACAATTGCTAACTTAGCTAATCATAAAAGAGGTCTAGCTGTTCTTGAAAAACAAATCTTACATTTTCAAGGAAATGAATCTAAGTTTAGTGATGACATGGCTGCACTAAAAAGAAACATAGAATTCAAAGATGAGTGCATTAATGTGCTTAATGAATCACTAGCAAAGCACAAAAAGGCAAATGAAAATGTTAAGATAACAGTAGATACACTAGCTTATGCCTCAGATGGAATCAATAAGATTTGGAAAGCTCAAGTTGTTAATAAAGCTAAATCTGGTATAGGTTACAATTCTGTTCCTCCACCATACAGAGGTGTTCCTTTACTTCCAGGTATTGACCTAGCCCACACAGGATTAACTGAATTTCAAGACCCAATAATGGAATATGGTTCTAAGTCTATTGAAATTCCTAAGGTAGAAGAAGTAAGTGAGAGTTTAAGTAAAACTTCACTTCATGAGGACAAGGTGTCCTCTGTTAGAAGATCAGATAGAGTAGTCATTGAGGACTGGATATCTGATGATGATGAAGAAGAACAGGTTATGTCTAAACCTGAAGTGGTTAAGAAAGCAGGAACAAGTGTTCCTAAGATAGTCAAAAATCATATTGATAGGCCTAAAATCAATGTTAAACATGTTAGGCAACCAGTTAGGTATTGTGAGCAATACAGAACCACTAACAAGCCTAAAGGCAACCAAAGGAATTAGAATGGCCTTAAGTCTCACCAACTAGGTGATGACTTTGACTTCTATAACAAAGCTTGTTTTGTATGTGGAGAATTTGACCATCTTGCTGCTTTCTGCAACTAAAGGGTATATGGGTATACACACAATAGGGTGAATTTAAAAAGGCAAACTCCTAAAAGTCACTCTAATAATACTAGAACAATACCCAAAACAGTTTCATTTAAGTCTGGACCAAAAGCAGTTCCTACTGCTAGACCAAAAGTTCATACTGCTAGACAAGCAGTTTCTACTGCCAGACCTTTTTACTCTGTTTACCCAAAACCAGCAGTTCAAAATGCAAAAATAACTTTCAAATATGCATCTAAAACTGCTCAAATGCCTTTTCTAACAAAAGCAGTGGTCCAAAAACAAATTTGGAAAGTGAAGGGTACAACTACAAAGCCAGCAGTTTCTACTGCTAGGCAAGTAGTTCATACTGCTACTTAGGAAAAGAGGGAAAATGCTGTTAAGGCCTCATCATGTTGGGTTTGGAGACCAACTAAACCCAATGGTGCATCAACCATTCTTAAGAGATTAAATTACATTGATGCACGAGTTAGATCCAAGTCAGTAATGGCTTGGGTCCCCAAAGGAAACTAATATTCCTCATTTCTGTGCAGGAACATTCAACTGATAAACAAGAGGATCAAGGATACTCAGATAGTGGATGTTCAAGGCACATGACTGGCAACATGTCTTATCTCTCAGATTTTCAATTAATAAATGGAGGATATGTTAGCTTTGGAGGAGGTATTGGTGGCAAAATTTCTGGTAAAGGTACAACTAAAACTGGAAATTTAGATTTTGAAGATGTGTACTATGTGCAAGAGCTTAAGTATAATCTTTTTAGTGTCTCACAAATGTGTGACAAAAAGAACAAAGTTCTTTTTACTGACACTGAATGCCTTGTACTTTCTTCTAATTTTAAGATGCCTGATGAAAGTCAAGTACTTTTTAAAATTCCAAGAAAGGGCAACATGTACAGTGTTGATATGAAGAACATTGTTCCTAAAAAGGCTCTAACTTGTCTTGTTGCAAAAGCCACATTGGATGAATCTATGACATGGCATAGAAGGCTTGGTCACATAAATTTCAAAACCATAAATAAGATTGTTAAGAATGGTTTGGTAAGAGGTTTACCACAAAAATGATTTGAAAATGACCAAACATGCATTGCTTGTCTTAAAGGCAAACAACACAAATCCACTTGTAAGCCCAAAATTTTTAACTCTATTGATCAATCATTGTTTATGCTTCATATGGATTTATTTGGACCTACTTCTGTTATTAGTATGATGCATAAAAGATATTATCTAGTTATTACTGATGACTATAGTAGATTTACATGGGTTTTCTTTTTAGGTTCTAAGGATGAGACTTCTAGCATCCTTAAGACATTCATTACACAGATAGAAAACCAAGTAGACAAGAAAGTAAAAGTCATTAGATGTGATAATGGGACAGAGTTTAAGAATAGAGTTATGTATGACTTCTGCAAGGAAAAAGGTATTAGGAGATAATTTAGTGTTGCAAGAACTCCTCAGCAGAATGGAGTAGCTGAGAGGAGAAATAGAACACTCGTAGAAGCTGCTAGAACCATGTTAGCCGACTCTAAGTTGCCTATCACTTTTTGGGCTAAAGCAGTTAATACTGCTTGTTATGTCCAAAATAGGGTTTTGGTTGTCAAATCTCACACTAAGACATCATATGAGATTTTTAGAGGTAGAACTCCTGCAATAGGATTTCTTAGACCTTTTGGATGTCATGTGATAATTCTAAATACCTTAGACCATCTAGGAAATTTTGATGGTAAAGCAGATGAAGGATTCTTAGTTAGATATTCTCTTAATAGCAAAGCTTTTAGGGTATACAACTCAAGAACTAGAAGAGTAGAGGAAACCTGCATGTGGAATTTTTAGAGAATAAATCCAATGTAGCAGGTCAAGGTCTCAATTGGCTATTTGATCTTGAGACACTAACCTATTCTATGAATTATGTGCCTGTTGTTGCAGAAACTAATGATCTTTCAAGTTCACAAGCAACACATGAGGCAGGGTTAGAAAAGGAGACAAATCAAGATTATGTATGGATGCCAATTTGGACAAGTACAAGTGTGGCTTCAACTTCAACAAATGATGAACCTTCTACTGATAAAGCTAAAGAAGGGATTGAAGATGAAAACAAGGAAGATGAACAAGAAGAACAAGTCAGCAGTACAATCATTATTCCTACTGCTGAGCCAAAAGTTCATACTGCTGAGACAGAGCAAGATACTGCCAGGCAAATAGTTCATACTGCTAGGCCAAATGTTTCTACTGCTGGTCCATCAGTCTCAACTGAATCAGATTTCTCAGAAGAAGAGGTGGATTTCAACAATCTCCCACCTAACTATCATGTTCCTACAACACCACACACAAGGATTCACAAAGTCCACTCCCTGGACAATGTGATTGGAGATGTACAATCAGGGGTGAAGACAAGGCAACAACTGATGTCTTCAGACCAACAAGGGCTTCTTGATGCCCTTTATGCTTCAAAGCAGCATGAGTTTGCAAACTCTTGCTTGTTTGTATGTTTTCTATCACAAGCAGAACCAAAGAATGTTCTTAAAGCCCTAGATGATTCAAGCTAGGTAGAAGCTATGCAAGAAGAGCTTATTTAGTTCAAGATTCAGAAGGTATGGGTGCTAGTTGATTTACCCAAGGGTGTAAGGGTAATTGGCACTAGATGGGTTTTCAGAAATAAAAGGGATGAAAGGGGCATAGTGATTAGGAATAAGGCTAGATTAGTAGCCCAAGGGTATACACAAGAAGAAGGGATATGCTATGAAGAGGTTTTTGCTCCAGTAGCAAGGATTGAAGCCATTAGGTTATTTTTGGCTTATGCTTCATTTATGGGCTTCACAGTTTATCAAATGGATGTCAAGAGTGCTTTTCTATGTGGTACTATTGAAGAGGAGGTATATGTCTCACAACCTCCAGGGTTTACTGACCCAGATCATCCAGACAAAGTGTATAAGGTAGTTAAGGCTCTTTATGGCCTTCATCAGGCACCAAGTGCTTAGTATGAAACACTGGCTTCCTATTTGATAGAAAATGGATTTCAAATAGGCAAGATAGATCTGACATTATTCATCAAGAAGCACAAGAATGATCTTTTCCTGGTGCAGGTGTATGTGGATGATATCATCTTTGGATCTACAAGGAAGGAGATGTGCTTGGAGTTTGAGAAACTTATGCATGATAAGTTTCAGATGAGTTCCATAGGGGAACTTACATTCTTTTTGGGTCTGCAAGTTAAGTAATCATGTAAAGGCATATTTATCAGCCAAGATAAATATGTGGCAGAGATTTTTAGAAAATTTCAATTTGCTGATTCAAAAGTGGCAAGCACACCAATGGACTCTGAGAAGCCACTTCTTAAAGATTTAGATGGAGAAAATGTAGATGTACACACATACAGATCTATGATAGGCTCTTTGATGTATCTCACATCATCAAGACCTGATATCATGTTCTCTGTTTGTGCTTGTGCAAGATTTCAAGTAACTCCAAAGGTTTCTCATTTAACAGCTGTCAAGAGGATTTTTAGATATCTCAAGGGTCAACCTAGGTTGGGTCTATGGTATTCTAGAGAATCACCTTTTGACTTGGTAGCATTTTCAAATAGTGATTATGCAGGTGCTAGCTTGGACAGAAAGTCAACAACTGGAGGATGTCAATTCCTTGGGTGTAGACTTATCTCATGGCAGTGTAAGAAGCAAACAATTGTGGCTACTTCAACAACTGAAGCTGAATATGTAGCTGCTGCAAGTTGCTATGGTCAAGTCCTATGGCTTCAAAACCAACTTCTTGACTATGGGTACAATTTCATGAACACTGTCATACATATTGATAATAGTAGTACAATTTGCATAATTAAAAACCCAGTACAACATTCTAAAACAAAACACATTGAAATTAGACATCATTTTATTAGAGACTGCAATGAGAAAAAGTTGATTCAAGTTCTTAAAATTGATTCTGATCACAACTTTGCATATCTTCTTACAAAAGCTTTTGATGTTGGAAGGTTTCAATACTTGGTAGCAAGTATTGGGATGCTAAATCCGCAATGATTTAAAACTCTGTGTTTTTGTATACAAATTTTTGTTTGTACTGCTAGCTTTGTAAATTGGTACTGTTATGGAAATGTTTGTACTGCTGGTACAAATTTTGATTGTTCAGTTCATACTGTTAGTCATATATTGATACTGCTATAAGACAAATGTTTTTGCATTTTGTTTCTTGGTTTTGGACTAACAATTTCAGGTATGAACATTGAGCACAAAGGAAGTTTCAAGTGAAATAGAAGCAGTAGAATGATTATCCTAGTTGCTTACATAATAGGTTTTTGATGGACTGAGTTTGGGAATTCATTAACAAAGGTTTACACCTAAGTTAATTGATTCTTTAAAACTTCTTTCTTGAAACCTGATTATGATGTTTCACACTGACTTGATGACTCAGTTGGTCAGATAGTAACTGACACAACTCACTTTCTATCATTTTATACTTTAATTAGTATAATGAGCAAGTCTAAGGACATCTGATAGAAAGAACAGCTAGCAAAAGTGAATCTAACACTTGTGTTAGAGGTAACAATTGCTATGAGCTGGAAACCCTGTCAGGAAAGCCTTTTGAATAGGTTTATCTTTACATAGGCAGTTATTTATAACTGAAAACATTGGTTCTCACACAACCAGAGGTTAATTTAAACCGAATTCTAGATTAAGTGTCTGTTACACACTTAATCCCTTCAAAATGGTTGAGAGCAGTATGATTTTTCATCATAAAATCATATTCATACTGCTAAGTCAAAAGTTTCTTTAGAAGGATTTTCAAAATGGATTAGAATAACCATCAAATGATGGATAATGAGTCAATGCCCCATGAATCACCTCTCATAGGAGTTAACACACCTAGAAGTGATGAGGGCAGCACATAAACTCTTAAGAAATTGATGGCTTCATGTACAACATTGTCTGAAAACATGTTCTAATTGGTAGATCAGATGATAGTGAGAGATCTTCCAAACAGGGGAGGAAATGATAAATCTCAGGGAAGGATATATTTTGGTACATGGTGAGAGATCTTCCAAAATGGATCAGAATAACCATCAAATGATGGATAATGAGTCAATGCCCCATGAATCACCTCTCATAGGAGTTAACACACCTAGAAGTTATGAGGGCAGCACATAAACTCTTAAGGAATTGATGGCTTCATGTACAACATTGTCTGAAAACATGTTCTAATTGGTAGATCAGATGATAGTGAGAGATCTTCCAAACAGGGGAGGAAATGATAAATCTCAGGGAAGGATATATTTTGGTACATGGTGAGAGATCTTCCAAGCTCAGAAGAGGAAGATTAACCAATAAAGGAAACTCAAATTGGTTGTGTATGCTCATAATCAGGGGAGGAAACTCAAATTGATCAAGTTAAAGAAAAGACATGAGCATACAAGATGATGATGTCAGCTTTTTGAGAAGCTAAAATGTCTTATTATTCAACCAATAATAAGAACAAGTATTCAGTTGATGAATACTGAGAATAATCTTTTTCAGTTGATGGAAACTGGGAATAAGCTCTTCAAATGAAGAAAGTTCAAATGAAGATTCTGGAGTATTATATATATTCAGAAGGGATGAAGCATTCAAATGGAGAAAGTTCTATCTAGGAGCTTTCAGTTTCAATTTCAGTTCACTACGTTTGTTCATCACTTGCAAAGGCATGCTAAAAGATTATTTGACTTCTTGGAACAAGCATCCAAGATACACAGCACCATTGCCTCTTATAATTCCTCCATCCAAGGAAATTGCACCATCTTTTATTCAAGGTATTGATTGTGTTCAAGACAAAGAAAGATTATGTTATTACTGAAAGAGATTCACATAAAGCAGATGAGTTAGACAGAAAGATATTTAATCTTGAAGAACAAAGGAAAGCTCAGATCAAGATTCTGACTATGAAGTGTTTGAAAGATCCTCACAATCATAATTTAATTCAAAAGAAACATGTTGATTAGGGAAATCACATGTTTAGGGGAGGATTGTTGGTAATTAAATGTTCTGAAGATTAGTACTGCTGAGAAGAATACTCTAACAGTACTAACTGCTAGTGTATATCTGAAGACTTCCCAAGTTATAACTAACAGTACTAACTGAAGTTAGTACTACTAGTACAAAGAAGGTACTGCTGGTTGATCCTACTGCTGGTGTAACTCATACTACTGCTGGATTGATAAGTGTCGCGTTTACTACTGCTGGTTGGATAAGTATAAAAAGATATTTGTGTACTAAAGTCAAGTATATACGGTAGATAATATCTTTGATTTGTAGTCAGTCAAACAAGTTGTAAACATAGATACATGTTGTATCTTAGCTACTGACACACTCAACACATGCAAAGCAAGTAGTTCAACAAGACTTATCATTTATTGAAAAGATCTTCTTTGGACTATAAAAGGAAGATCTTAGACTAGATATTAAGTGTGACTAGCCAAGTGCTTAATTCATATGCTTAGAATATCTATCAAGAACAAAGAACATAACTTATCATAGAAATCATAAGTTATAAAAAAAATATAGATTCAAGGTTTGTAACCCTAGTGATAGTGAAGATCACTCGTATTATTATCTTAATAATATTGAATCGTTTGGTGTTAACATTGTGTCTTCATTGTTCATTACTCAAGCATTACTTTCCATTTCCAATAACCAAATAACCTTCTAAGTGTGGTTAAGTAGATTCCGCATACTTAACCATATTAACTCAATGTATCACATACACAAAGTTACAAAGGACTAACATCCTTGAAGTGTATCGAATCCTCTCATATTATTTTTGCAGCAGTCGGCTTCCAACGGCACATGGCGGCGTGTCTGGCGGCCGAAAGAGGTGATTCAAGTTGGGTTTTGTGCATAATTGAAAACCAAAAAGAATGGCATAAACCGTGTCAGTTAACTCCAAACGGTTTGAAAGTTACGGCCAAAACAGTATGCAGTTAGGGTTTTAGTCGAAAATTAACCTTTTTTTAGGACAAATGACACAAAAAGACACTAAACTTAGGGTTCGTTTCCAATCAGGGTATTCTTCTTTTTTTATTTCATAAAAAGGCGCCCAATAAATTTTTTCTGCCGATTTAGGTTTTTTACTAACTTTCGTTAACCTAATTCGTTAGTGAATTACATGTTTGGTCCTTGAATTCGCATAATCATTACATGTTTGGTTTTTGAATTTTTTTTTTCAAAATTTTTTTTCTATAATTTTTTTCCTAAATATTTTTTTCGAAAAAATATTTTCAAAAAAAAATTTGAGAAAAAAAGTTTTTGAAAAAAAAATTCAATTTTTTTTTTTTTAATTTTAAAAAAAAATTCAAAAAAAATTATAAAAAAGGTTTTGAATTTTTTTTTTTTTTTGAATTTTTTTTTAAATTTTTTTCAAAAACTTTTTTTTTCAATTTTTTTTATTTGTTTTCTGAAAAAAAAATTCAAATTTTTTTTTCGAAAATATTTTTTCGAAAAAAATTTCAAAAATATTTTTTTGAAAAAAAAATCGAAAAGAAAAAAGTTATAGAAAACAAATTTCAAAAAAAAATTTTGAAAAAAAATATTTGAAAAAAAAAATCAAAGACCAAACATGTAATGATTATTCGAATTCAAGGACCAAAAATGTAATTCACTAACGAATTAAATTAACGACAGTTAGTAAAAAACCTAAATCGGCTGGAAAAAAAATTTGTGGGCATTTTTATATAAGAAAAAAAAAAGTACCCTGATTAGAAACTGACCATAAGTTTAGTGCATTTTTGTGACATTTGCCTTTTTTTATTAATTTATTATTTTATTCTTTTTTCTTTTAAGGTATAAAGGGTGGTAACTAGGGTTTGATGGGTAGCTTAGGGGAGGCGGCCCAATTTAGCCATCTAAGTCTGAGGATCATACCGCTCTGTTATCATGTTGAATAATGAAACTTTATGAAACTCCATGGGAGATATTGTAGCTTAGATTGAGATAATTTAAAGATTTGTGTCTTGCCAATTTGTAGCAAAACATCTATTAGTTACTTTAATGACGTTGTAAATTTATAAGTTGTACAAGTATTATGATATATTTTGCTCGAATTTGAGGGTGTTACAAAGAGATGTTATACTTTATGGAAATTCCACATCGAATTTCTTTTCATTCAAATGTCATTGGTTGTATTGTATAACAACACTGAATTTTTATTCATGAGGTCGTCATTTTTAGTTTGTTATTAAATTTTGGATGCTTAATCACTCTTTTAGAAAGAATTATCCATTTGGATTCATAATTTAGTATTTTTAATTGGCCAAATAACATATTAGTACTCTGAACTCGGTAAATTGGGTTGTTTAATGTCCTGGACTTTCAAAGGTGTAGAATAGTATCTCAAACTTGACAAATTAGAATTACTACTATTCTATGCTAAATTAACTAAATAATTAATAATTTTTTATGCTAAAAAATCAATAAATAATTTTTAGTTAAATTTAAGATAATTAAATATATTTTTTTTTATAAAATTTAGTTACTTTCATTTTTCTTTTAATTAATATAAATATTATTTATCTATTGAGAATAAAGATATTTCAAAATAATACATTACACAAAATGAATTTATCGCACTACTTTTAATATATACATATCCTTATTAAATAACTAAATGAGCGTTTCAAATAATTCTTAAACCATAACTATTTTAACTTTTTATTTCATCATATACATATATTAAATTAAAAATTACAAAAACTCTCATGTAGTTATCTAAAAATCATAGACAAACATTTAGTTATTTAATACGAAAATATATTAAAAGTAGCCCGAAATAAGTTTAAATAGTTTTTACTTATGTATCCTTTATATTCAAAATAATAAATTAAAATATTAAATAAAGAACAAAAAACAATTAAATTTTATGAAAACAATATTTAGTTAGCCGATTTTAAGTATAAATCATCTATATTACAATAAGCTTTCCTAATTGATTTTTTAGCGCAAAAAAATAAAAAAATAAAAAATAAAAAATAATTGTTGCGATAACTTAGTATATGGTAGTTGAAATTTCATTTTGCCAACCAAATTGAAACGCCCAATTTATTATTATTATTATTATTATTATTATTATTATTATTATTATTACTATTATTATAAAAACATCACTTCATTAGATAATCATAGGATTTACAAGAAATTAGTGGGAAGCCGAGATACTAATTGGGCCCAACTCCTCTAGCTATTGCAACGCTAATCCTACTAAAAATATGAACAGCAGCACGCGATCCGATGTCTTGAGTCACAGAGAACTTTCGGATTCGCTTCAGTAAGGCCACCGCATCCTTTCCAAGTTCCCCAAAGGAGGAGAACGAGAAGGGGAGAAACCCATATCCAATATCAGCACACTTGGTCTCATACTTGACACGCTTGTGTTGTGCTGCATCAAACACCACTCGCCCTGGCTCAAAACCAACCATACCCGTTTGCGTCAAAGGAGACGACCCTGTTAAATCGACACAAACATCCTGCCCCCCGTCCCATGAAGAGAGCAGTATATCGGCTGGGCGTAAGCTCTTGTCCATTTCACCACAAAGGCCGATGTAAACCTCTTTACGAGCTGAGATCCCAGACCGAGAACAAATGTCAGCGAGAGTGTCGCGTACCACGTTGTGTCCGTGCTTAATACCAATAATACCAGCACACGACACTGCATGGTCCCCATAAATGTCCCCCGTAAATAACCTGTAACAAGCTGAGCTCGGCATCTTGACAGAAAACAGGGGGACACCTAGGCGGTAACATAAAACACATCGGTAAGTTCTAGCATTCATAGTCTGTCCCAGCCCAGATATCGGGACCACCCTAAGCCAATCGGAGGTGTAATCTTCCTTTTGCGACCTCCAAAGCGCCATCTGTCGAGCGGATAGGCCAAAAGTGGACTCAACCGTTTCAGTAACACGTGTGAAATATATATCTGCCAATTTCTTCATAAGTTTGGGGGCAGCGATCTCATTCGGATTACTTAAAAGGTCGAACTCCATTTTCGCATTAAAGGTACTCAGAGCATCGTTGAAGGAAGATCCATAATTTGCTATGCCAGACTGTCGGAGGAGCTTAGCCTGTAAGTTAGCAGATTGGAGTCTAGACGCAAGGAAAGCATAATTCAAGACATCACCTTCAAAGTATACGCCAAGCCCCCTAAACTCAAATGGTAGCGTGGCCAGTCTCCATTGCCAATCCCCAAACCCAGGTCCAGAAGCAGTGACAATACGCTCCATAGAGGAACGAAGCGCTGCGTAAAATGAAATCTGGGCACACTCAAAGATCCGAGGAGAACATGTGCGCATAGAGAAGTATAACTTTGAAATACCAGCACAAGCACGCAGGAGGAGCAACTCACATTGAGGATCATTAAACTTAGCAACGGCATCCATAAGCTCAATGGTTTTTGTTGTTCCCTTAACACGCTTAGAGTTAACTAGAAAGTTAATCTATTTGTGTTTATGACTAATACAATGTAATGATTACTTCTAACAGTTAATGAAACGTTAATATAAAAACACACAGTATTTTCAACGTTTAAATTCTTATTAGAAATGAATCAAAGAATCTATTACCCAAGTATTTTGAGGAACAAACACTTGGGATTGAATAGACAAGGTATGGTGTCTCCTATCTAAACTCAAGCTATGCTTAAGTGGTAACAATTCGACCCACTGAGCTATCTCAGGGATACGTTACTCTTTGTAGAAGAAAAGGGGTATTTGTGAAAGTCTAAGCTTTAATTGCACAAGAATACCTTACCCACTTTTCTCTATCTGTTTGCTATTTATAGACAAACAGATCAAGAGTACTGAAGATTAAAACTAGATAAACAAATAGGAAGCGTGTCTGACAACTACAACAGTAGTTGTCATTTCCAAGAACCAATAGGATTGAGCCAATAAGTCTTCTAGTGTCTGACCTTACACTTCTTAGACTTTTGGCCACTTGAGGGATGGTTTGTCTGACCCCGATAAGACTTGTTCTTATCTTCTTAAAACCATCCCTCTTTTCCCGCCTTTTATTCAGGCTTTAGGTTCTTCAGGCATTTGTCTTCAGTCTTCAGTTGATGTTGTTGAGGAGACTGGGTTCAGTGAGCTCTTGTCTAAAGCTCACTGATCCATTACCTTCTTCTTTGTCTCAAGAAACACTTCAGTGAGTACCGCCTCACTGTGTGATGAATCTTTCTTCTTAGACTTATCCTGAGCATCTTGAAGGTAACTCACTGAGTGACTGTTCACTCAGTGACTTGGAATGTTTTCGGTTTAATTTACACTTAGCTTAATTTGTATTCAAATCTTGTTTTAACGACTCTTGGGTACTGACGGACCCAACAATCTCCCCCTATTTGGATATAAATTATGCTTAAGTGTTTTTGATCAGTTATGAGTGAGCTAATGACTTCTGCTCTGTAACCACTCGTAAAATTTCTCATTTAAACCAATTACTTTATAGAATCATTATCCTTTTTCCACGTATAAATTTTTTTTTATTTGATTCTATCTCCTATCTTATGTGACGTAACTCACATCCCTGATAAACGTGCTCCCACACAGACCTGCCTAACAAACCTAATGTTTATTTCATAAACATATTTATATGAAAACATTACAATATACCATTTACCATTTTAGGATAAATCCTTAACAAACGTATGAACAAAACATTCATTATCTAAATAGAGTTTCTATGAAACCCTAAATCCATCACAACACCAAATATGAACAACTAAACCCTAGAACATAAAAGTACAACTCATCTGAGCTAATGTACAAGTCACCAAAGCACCAGAAACCCTAATTTCACAAAACTATGATTTTCTGTATTCATTTCACAAACCCTAAATTATTTATGTAATATTTTCACAAAATATTAAATGTACAAGTCATATAATCTAATGTACAAGTCATTTATGCATGAAATCATTTACTTATAAAATCCTTATTAAAATCCTATTTATATTTATTTTAAAGCATAGTTTACAAACCATTCATGCATAATTTTTAAAAATTAATTTTTCTAAACTCACTAAATATTTTTACAAGTCTTTAAACCCAACGTACAAGTGCCTAATGCACAAGAACTAAAAATCCTATTTACTTACTTTTAAACATAATAAAAATTTACAAATAATTTTTATAACTTAATAAATTGTTAAAACTATATTTTTCTTATAATTTAAATTATGGTACAACCCATTTAAGCCTAAGATACAACTTCTCTAAGCACAACTCCTTCCCTTTTTAAATACACACAAATTCGACATATATAATAAAAATAAAACCTTAAATATTTTCTAAATAACCAAATACCTAAACTAACTAATCTCTAAACCCTAAAGTATCACTCCCTAAACCCAATGTACCAACATCTTAAGCAATTCGGTTCTTATACAAAAACCTTAGTCGAATATAAATTCCAAAACCGAACTAGAATTTCCTTTACATAAACTCAACACCAAATACATTGTACCTAGCCATGGACACACACCTTCCCTCTCCTCTCTTCTCTTCAAAGGAGCTATCCACATGTCCCCTCTCATATGCAAGAACCCTTCTCCTTCATAGTAACATGCCTTGGCTATAATTTAAACACCTCATCCCCTTCATTCTTTGCCCTCCTCTTCCCAAGTGGCATCTATTTCATTTCCTGTCAGCCCTTTGTTTCCTTATCATCTCCTAGAAAACCCTAGATTTCCTCTTTATAAATAACAACACACAATTCACCACTTAACTCCACAACCAATCGACCATACAACCAAACAACCTCAAAACAGTTTCATTTCCACTTTTTCCTGATCCAGAAACCCAAAATATAATCAACACACCAACCCTAGTACGCATAGAAGGGAGGAGAATCAATCGTGTTCAAGAACCCAACATATTTGCTCCTTAAACCCTACTCGAACAAACCCTAAGTAAGTTACTCTAACTTTATTTAATTTCAGTTTATTTACTTTATATACATTTAAAAACATTAATACTCAACCACTAATAACAAATACAATCAAAAATCATAAGCTTTCTTTTTCTTTTTCCTGGTCTGTTCGATCAGTAAAACCAATACACCTAAGGTATTCGAATTCTAGTAAGAACAAATCAAAGATTGATAAAACATGTTAATATATATGTAATATAATCACACCATGCATAAAAATAAGTTACACCATGTTTAAAAACCAAAAACCCTTATCGGGTTGTTTTCTGAGTTCTAGTCGAGCAAAAACAACTCCCAAAGCCCAACTTGTGACCTATAAATCAACCCTCAAACGACCTTAATAAAATCTGGTTTTTGGTATATACTAAGTTCACCCAGCTACCTATATTTAGGAGGAAGAATCTCGCGAAAAGGTTAATCGAGCTAAAAGATATCGAGTCCTAAAGATGGCCCTTTTATCGCTAAATCAAGAAACAAATTTTAGCTTATTTATTTTCCAGTTCTGGTCGACCAACTCACTAAGTTTAGACATATTTTTCGAACCTTATATCAACTCTAAAAATTCTGTATTTTTGGCACATCAAACTTCACATAGCTAACTTGTTTTAGAAAAAGGAATCACGTAAAAAGAATAATCGAGTCAAAAGTTATTGAATTCCAAAGTTTTGCCCATATCGCTAAAAATAGAATTTAATATTCAGTTATTATTTTTTTCAGATTTATTCGACCCAACTCACCAACTTTAGACCAAGTTTTCGACCCTCATATGATCTTTAAAAATTCCAACTTTTCGACATATCAAAGTTTACCTAGTTAACTTAATTTAGAAGAATGAATTTTGAAAAATGATCTAATGAGCTAAAAGTTATTTGTGTCCCAAGTATGCCCTATCGCTAGGCTATAAAACCTATTTCTAGATTTTTATTAAAATCTTGTCTCATTTTCGTTTCAATCGCCCGACTTTAGAAATAGTTTTCGACCAACAAATGAATTTCACAAATAACGGAACTTGACCCATTTAACGACGACCTGGCTAACTTTTCATAGAAACAGAGAACTCGTAAAATGATCCAGTTTTCATTAAGTTATTCGAAACCAAAACTCTAGCAATATCACTAAGTCCATGTGTATTATGTTTACTAATTTGAGTTTTATTAGGCTAAATTTGTAAATATCTTATATTTATTAAATCAAGGACCCTTTTGACAATAACTAATACGAAGGGTAAAAAGTGTCATTTTCCAAAAGTTCAGGGTATAAACTGTCATTTGACCAAACCTTAGGGATTAAGTGTAACTTTTCATAACTAATATTTTATTTTCCGATCTAAATAATACGTTTATTTCAACGACGAACCAACGAACTGAGGAACAAACAAACGAACAAAAGATATAATAAACGAACGAACAGAAACATAAGAACGGGTAATAAGATAAAATCTTATTTTGAAGAAACTTCATGTTGTCTCATTCCAATACTTAATTAACAACCAAACAACGAAACGAAACGAACAAAAGAACTATAATCATCTGAAAATGATTACTGAAATTTGACATAACAACCCAGGTTTCTTGTCCGGAGACGTTTATCAACTTCATTTCATTTTGTTTTCCATCCAGATTGCTAAGGCGAGTTCATAGTCCCACTTTTTATATACGTTTTTCCAAATATGTGGGGAGATACATGCTACTAAACCGAACATAAGTATTTTTCTGTATGCTTTCCTGATTAATATTGCCTGAAACACCCCATTCGTGTTAGCCGGATGGATAGACTTTGTGCTAGCCGGATTGATAGCCAAATGCACCTTATTTATGTTAGCCGGATGGATAGTCTTTGTGCTAGCCGGATTGATAACCAAATACACCATTATTTATATCATTTTATGATATCACACACACACACACCCCATTAATGTTTAAGTTCATGAGACTTAGTGCAATATATAACGAACTGTGATATTACTGATTTATTTCCTACTTAGTTTATGTTCAAACTGATTTAACTCTAAACACTATGGATTCACTCAACCTTTTTGTTGACTTTTTAGCATGTTTATCTCAGGTAATTTGAAGCACGGCTTGGCACGGAATGGCTATGGACTGTCCATTTTTGTTATCATTCAACAAATAACGTATTTTATTAATGTATTTTGGAACCTCCTGCTGGGACCTGAATATTGTAACTCTGATATAAATAAATGAATGATAACAATTTTATCTAAAACGTCTCTTTTTGAGTCATTTTCTATTATCATGACTGTGAACTGTGAAGTAGCACCCCAACTTATATTTCCGCTGCGAATATCGAAAACGGGGGTGTTACATGCTCATACTGAATGTACTAGAAAGTAAATAAAGACACTGAAATAATAAAAACATCATCTTATTAATATTATTACAAGTCCTAACAAAACTATACATAGTACAAGGATAGTGGTGGTGTTGGCAGATTCATTCAGTCGATCTTATAACCTAGGGCTTCAAGCTTTGGCTTCTTGGACTCTAGCTCATGCTGGTCAGGATGCTCTTGAATCTTTGTTCTCAAGTCTTGGCAGAACCTCACATTCTCTTGAGTCTTGATTGGTGAGGCCATCATGAGGAAACCTAGCATTGCCTTGATTCCTAATTGGTCAATATCACTCCATCTTTGAAAGGCTGGGTCTCCAAACTCATCAGTGAAGAACAAACCTCTTTCAGGTTGTTCGATGACCAAGTTGTTCCTGAATGGAACTCCTTCAGGGAGGGCTCTGTTGCAATCTAGACCAGGGACCTTAATCTCAGGCTCAGCTTCAATCTTCTTTCTCTTTCTTGAGGAAGACTGAGAGGGAGCAGGTTGTTCTGCTGAAGCAGGAAGAGGAGAGGGAATACCAAGTTCCTAAGGTGTTGCTGCCAATCTTTCATACCTCAGACTCAGGGACTTCAACAGACCAGGGACCACAACATTTGATTTTTTTCGCTATTATTGGACCCAACTCATCCAATTCAGTGATCCCGAAGTCAGCGAATCTGAAGGGGTTATGAACCTCAAAGTTTCTCTTGTCAGCACCTCTGTAGACAGTAACAATGGCAGGCTTGGTGTTTCGATGAATCTTGACATCAGTGATTGGTTCTAGTTTCAACCTGCTTGTCATGACCCACTAATATCTCTCAATCCTGTTCTGCCTAATCTCTTCAGTTCTCTTTAACGTTTCTTCCCTTTTCTCCCTGAGAGCCATCATCTCAGCGGACTGAGCTTTCATGAAGGTCTCCCCACCTTTCCTTCCTGAGACAACTTTTGGAGGCAACCCAATCTTTTTGGCCTCTTCGTGTACCACCTGAATAAGAGCAGCCTTGCTTGCCCTTTCTTCTTCAGCTGCCTTCTTCATTGCCTCCTCTTTCTCCATATGAGCCTGAATTTCCTCATTTGTGAGAAGAAGTATTTTTCCATTTACCTCATAAGGGACCCTGACTGGCTCATCAGGGTCTTGCCTTCTTTCAGAGGAAGCAGGCACCAAGATAGTAGATTCAGGCTCAGTGGTTGTTAGAATGCCTTTGCCTTTGTCTTGGTGGGATGAAGATGGGTTTGTCTCAGGAACCTCCCCCTCAGTGTGAGAAGGAGGTTGTTCAGGTTGTTCTTCTTCAGTGACTCTCTCCCCCTCAACTGTTGCTTGTCCTTCGGTGAGAGCAAAATTTGGTGTGCTCACTGAAGTTGAGGGAGCCTGACCTTTGAAGGCCTGATAGATCTCAATCATCATTGATTTGATGTCTGAGGTGTCCTTCTGAAGAGTTGAGACCTTAGCCTCAAGAGAAGCCTGAGAAGCCTCTAGTGCTGTCATCCTTGGCCCAAGATTCCAAGCCATGGAAGAAGAAGAATTAGCCAAAGATGCCATGTAGGACTCCATAAGACCCAGGGAAGACCTGATGGAGTCCACTATAGAGCTGATTCCCTGAAGATTTGAGGAGGTCAGCATGTTTACCAGCTCAGCCAGCTGAGTAGATTGTTGCTGGTAGATCTCAGAAGCCTGAAAAATTGTCTTGTTAAGCTCAGGGTCATCTTTCACTGACGTTTGAATAGTTTCAACGCTCTTTTGTATTTCAGTGAGAGACTCGTTGAACAACTTAATATTATGATCAAGATTCGTCAAGGAGAAAGAGATAGATGACTTGTGCTCATTAACATCATCATGATAGGATTCCACTGATTCCTTCAGATCGACATAATGAACATCAGCTTCAGTGTGTTGATCAAACAATTCTTCAGTGAGCCCAGTAAAGAGAGCATTGTTGGCCTTTTGTAGGAACTTGACCAATTGCCTTTCAGTCAGAGGAAGAATGTTATCATACTTCTTGAGTTCAGGAGGGCTGGATGATTCAGAATCTGAAGAATGATCAGCCTGAGATTCAGATTCTTCACAATGAGGAGAAGACTGATGCGATTGTTCAGTAGGTTGGGCATCAGTCTCCATGTCATCACCTGCCTCAAAAACTTCCTCCTCACTCTCTTCCTTGAGATCATCTTCAGAGTCAAGAAGAGCCTTAATATCCACCATAGACTCAATCTCCAAAAAGGTACCCGGCTCCTCTTCATAAGAAGACTTGCCTTGGTTTTGGCCAGGTCCTGACCCCGCCATAAAAACTGAGTGGGTTTGCTCAGCCTGGCTAACCATAATAACTGATTTCTCAGCCTGGTGTTTGGGGTCAGTTCCCAAGAGAATGGATCCGCCTGAGGGGTTTATGGGTTCCGTATCAGCGGGTGGTTTACATCCCTCTGAGTCTTTGTCCCCATTAGCGCCTTCAAGTCCTGATGGGTGTTTTTCATAACTATCATGAGGAACTGTTTGTGATGATTGATGGACCCCCTTCCCATCAGGGTTGTTATGCCCTTTTGGAGATTCAGGGTCCTTGACTCCTTGAGACCCTGAGTGTGATTTCTCAGGGACGTTAGCGGGATGTGATTGGGTGTGGGTCCCCTTCCCAGTTGAGTAGTGCTGCTCAACCGAGGATTCAGGACCCTTTTCTCCCTCAGGCCCTGAGTGTGATTTGTCAGTGCCTTCATCGGGATGTGAATGGGTGGAGGTTCCTGACTCCAATGACTTGTTTTTTTCAGTGGAATCATGAGGAAAGGGTTTGCCCGAGGACACTGAGGATGATTTCTCAGTGTCCTCCGTTGGCGTTTGTTTTTGGGTCAAGACGGTCTCAGAGGTCTCGGCCAAATTTAACCCTTGTTTAGGGTTGTTTGAGGCATCAGTCTCAGTGGCGAGTAGTTTGGGTTTAACCACCTTACTGGACTGACCCTTCTTTGTCTTCTTCACCTTCTTTGTAGGTGAAGGTACTGGAGAAACAGCGTTCTCCCCCTGATTAACCACCAGCATGTAGTTGGTCAGGGCAATGGGTTGTACCTCAGTAATGCCACTCGTATAATTGGTCTTGTGTAGGACGTCAGGTTTTGTACCTTCAACGTCAGACCTAACATAGTCAGGGCCTAATATGTCCTGAAGCACGCAGGAAATAAACCTAGGATAAGACATAAGTCTTTGCCTAGATTTCCCTGAGAGCTTGGCAACAAGGTCACGGAAGATTATTCCTCCGATATCTATTTTTCTACCCTCCAGGAGACTGAACAACATCAATTGTTGTGATGAGTTCAACTGCTCCGTGGAGGATTTATTCCCTCCAAGGACCTGAATGATGAAGGTCATCAGGATCCTCCAGATAGGGTGGAACCAGGTTTTAACTATTGGAGCCTTCTCCAATAAGGCTTCGGCGGCCAGTTTAGGACGCTTAAGGTCATGAGGTCTTAGATAAAGCAATTCTGCTTTAACCTCTTGGTCAGTAGGGTTGGGCTCAAAGGCCTCAGCGAAATCAAGACCAGTGGCCTTGATGAAGGTTTTGTAATCCAGGGAGAGGGTCCTTCTCCCATTCATCACTGTGAATGTGATGATGGATTCTTTGTTGTCCTCAGGGTTGGTTGCCACTGAAGTACACCAGAATTCCCTCAAATAGTCATGGTAGATGACTGAGGGGGTCTTGGTGAATGCCGTAGCAAGAAAGCAGTTTTGAAGATACTTCACTACATTCTTGTACGCATAGAACTTTTGTGGATAGGACAAGTTTCCTACCACATTGTTCTTGGTGAGGTCTACACCCTCCAATGTGAATTCCACATTAGGGGCGCATATGATAGCTTTAGAAGAAGCCATTTGTATTGGTAGGTCTGGGTTAACAAATGATTCTGGGTTTCTAAAGGCTAAGAACACACACACAAGATTTAGTTTTTTTTTAAAGAAAAGGGCAAAATTTTGCTTAAGATTTCTAAAAACATGTGTGTGTTTTATTTGTGTGGGGGTATTTATAGGGAAGTGAAGTGGAGGGTAATTTGGGTATCAAGCGGATTTTATTTATTCAAAAAGAATTTTTGGAAACTGTTTTGAATAAAATGTTTTGGGATCCGCATTTAATGCCACCACTCCACTTTCCCTGGTTTGGCGTAACAGTCAAGGTGAACAGTTGAGCAGTTCTGCAAAAGTGTAATTTGCAGAGATGAGTCATCACATATTTGTAATGTGATTGGAGAGGCATTTAATGCCAAGTGGGAATGTGGGGGCCCAGATGTGGAAGCCAGAAAGGCAAAAGAACAAATATTCTTATATTAAATAAGAATTCAGTTACCAACCTCGGACATTTACTAACTAGATACTTAGACCATTTAAGTTAGTATTTAATGTCTCTTGAGGGCCCTGAATGACTTTTCATTCAGTGAACCTGATTTTCAGGACTTGGGTTTAGTCACTGATGGTTCTAGTGTTTAGAAATGTGGGTTTAATTCCTGAGGTTCAAGGGTTCAGGAACTTGGGTTTAGTTCCTGAAGTCCAATATTTCAGGAACTTGGGTTTAGTTCCTGAGGTTTCAGTGATTCTTTTCACTGAAGTACACATAGAGTCAGGGACCTGGGTTTTCAGAATTTACACTTATTTGGATGGAATCAATCAGTGGACTGATTCTCAATGTCCAACATTCCAAGTTCAGCTTTCAGTCTAGTGAAAGTTGGTTCATCTAATGGCTTGGTGAATATATCAGCTAGCTGATATTCAGTGGGAATGAAGTGTAATTCTATGTCACCATTCATGACATGGTCCCTGATGAAATGATATCTAATATCAATGTGTTTTGTTCTCTGATGAAGAACAAGGTTGTTTGAGATGGCAATTGCACTTGTGTTATCACAAAAGATGGGAACCATCTTGTACTGAATTCCATCGTCAATGAGTTGACTTTTCATCCAGAGTACATTTGCACAACAACTTGCTGCTGCAACATATTCAGCTTCAGCTGAGGACATGGCAACTGACTGTTGCTTCTTAGCACTCCAACAGACTAGTTTTCCACCAAGAATTTGGCAGGAGCCTGAGGTGCTTTTTCTGTCCATGTTGCATCCAGCATAGTCAGAGTTTGAGTATCCTTTAAGATCGAGGCCTGAGCATTTTGGATAGTATAATCCAAGGCTTGGAGTACCTTTCAGGTACCTGAATATCCTTTTCACAGCAATGATATGAGATTCTTTTGGGTCAGATTGATATCTGGCACACAAACAGACTGAGAATTGGATATCAGGCCTTGATGCAAGTAGATACATCAGTGATCCTATCATTCCTCTAAAAAGAGTTTGATTTACTGGTATTCCAGTGAGATCAGGACCAAGGTTGTTTGGGGGTACCATGGGAGTTTTGACTGAGGCACAGTCACTGAGCTCATACTTCTTCAGTAGGCTTTTGACATACTTCTCTTGACTGATAGAGGTTCGTTTATCAGTCTGCTTGATTTGAAGACCAAGGAAGTAAGTCAGTTCTCCCATCATGCTCATTTCAAATTTCTTTGCCATTAGTTTTTCAAATTGTTTGCAAAGTTTGAAACTTGTTGAGCCAAAGATGATGTCATCAACATACACTTGTACTAGTATGACATCATTATTTGTCTTGTAGATAAACAATGTGTTGTCTATCTTGCCTCTGACAAATTTGTTTTGGATCAGGAAGGCTGAAAGAGTTTCATACCATGCCCTGGGAGCTTGTTTCAGTCCATAAAGGGCTTTGTTAAGCTTGCAGACATAGTCAGGAAACTCATGGCTTTCAAATCCAGGAGGTTGCTGAACATAAACTTCTTCTTTCAGTGAACCATTTAAGAATGCACTTTTAACATCCATTTGATACACATTGAAGTTCATGTATGTAGCAAAAGCAAGGAAGATCCTAATGGCTTCCATCCTTGCTACTGGTGCAAATGTTTCTTCATAGTCAATGCCTTCTTGTTGATTATAGCCTTTGGCTACCAGTCTGGCTTTGTTCTTAATGACTGTGCCATTTTCATCAGATTTGTTTTTGAATACCCATTTCATGCCAATGACTGAAACATCTTCAGGACACTTGACCAAGGTCATTACCTTGTTTCTGTCAAATTGTTTCAGTTCATCATGCATGGCCTGAACCCAACTTGGGTGGTTAAGTGCTTCCTTGACACTTTTGGGTTCTATTGTGGAAATAAAGTCCACAAATAGGCATTCATTGGCTGAGGCTACTCTCAGTTCAGCAGCCATGCTTCTTGTGAGCATGCCTTCAGTAGGCTCACCAATTATATTGACAAGTTCTATATCCTGAGACCTAGTCCAACTGTCCTGAGGTCTTGGAAACTGATTAGAGCTTGTTGAGGCCTGATTAGTAGGATCAGGATCAGACACATGATTATCTTCAGTATCTTGAGTGTCTGAGTGGGTTGACTCATCACTGCTATTGTTTGTTTCCTGAGTATTTTGTACTGAATGAATGATTTCATCAGTACTTTATGCTTCAACAAACTCAGTGATGGTTGGGTAAGGAAGGTTATGGGGAATGATGTAATAGGAGATGTCAGCATTTGCTTGGTACTGAGTGGAAGGACCATTTTCAGGATGATGTTCATCAGGAGGATATCTTGATGATTCATCAATACCTATCTCTTCCACTGAGTTGTTAGAGACACTGATAGCATCAGTGCTCTCATCAAAGGTAACATGAAATGTTTCCTCAGTATGTTGTCTCCTAGTGTTGAACACCCTGAAGGCCTTTGAGACAAGGGAGTATCCAAGGAAGTATCCATCATCAGCTTTGGCATCAAATTTTCTTAAGTGATCCTTGTGATTATGAATAAACACGGGACACCCAAAGACATGAAAGTAGCTGATGTCAGGGATCCTTCCCTTGAATAACTCATAAGGAGTCTTGCCATGTCTTTTGACAATGATGGATCTGTTTTGTGTGTAACAGGCAGTCTTTACTGCTTCAGTCCAAAAGTGTTTGGAAAGGACTGATCCATTTAGCATTGTCCTGGCTGCTTCAATGAGTGTTCTATTTTTCCTTTCAGTCACACCATTTTGTTCAGGTGTGTATGGTGAGGAAAAAATTTGGGAAATTCCTTTCTCATCACAGAAACATTCAAGTTTATAATTTTTGAACTCTGTTCCATTGTCAGTCCTAATCTATTTGACCTTGATGTCATTTTGATTTTCAATGTTCCTGACAAAGGACATTATTGTTTCAGCTGCCTGACTCTTTTTGATCAGGAAGTATACCCAAGTGTATCTTGAGTATTCATCTACAATGACCAGAGTATATTTCTCATGGTTAATGGATCTAGGACTTATTGGTCTAAATAGATCCATATGGAGAAGATGTAGGCAGTTCCTGATGGAAAAGTAGGTTTTGGTTTTAAAGGATGCTCTGTGATGTTTACCTTTTTCACAAGCTGAACATGGTTTATCCTTTGAAAACAAAATAGATGGTAAGCCAAGGACCTTGTTTTGTTTAACAAGGTTGTTTATGTTTTTGAAATTCAGGTGGGAGAGTCTCTTTTGCCAAAGCCAATTGAGAGTATTAGTGGCCTTGGTAAAGTGACAAGTTCCATTCTGAGTCAGACTGGTCATGTCCAACACATAAACATCATGTCTTCTTGGTGCAATAAGGACAACTTCCTTATTAGCATTGAAGATGATTCCTTGTTTATCATCAAACTGAACTATGTATTTAGCATCACATAGTTGACTGACACTGATCAAATTGTATTTAAGACCATTTACATAAGCTATCCTAGTAAAGACTATACCATTGCAGTTTACTGAACCATAACCTTCAGTGAGACATGATGAGTTATCAGCAAATATCACTTTGGGTCCTGATTCATCAACATACTTGTGCAGATACTCCTTCACACCAGTCATGCTCCTTGAACATCCACTATCTAGATGCCAAATAGGATCCCTGGCATGTTTCTACACAAATAGTCAACTGGGTTAGTTTTTTCTAGGACTTCACTTCTTGGAGGGCTTAGCTTTGGGGGTCTTTTTAATATTTACAATTGATTTATGGTCAGTGGTGGAGTGGACTGAGCTACCACAAATTATGCATTTGATTGCAGATGTAGACTCAGTAGACTGAGAGGCTGACTTTGTCATACCTTTTCTGGCCTGAATGGTCTTATCACCTCCTAAGGTGTCATGAGTGGAACTTCCACTATTTTCACAACAATTGTCAATTTGACAATCCTTAGGATGGTGATCATTGAACCCACAGTAAGGGCAAGGTGCAAAAGGTTTCGCCTTTTGTTTCTGTTTCTGTTTAGAATCAGAAGGGTTGTTTAAAGACTGAGCTTTAAGGCTTGCCATCTTTGATGTGACTGAGTGTGTTTTATGATCAGAGGTCCTGTGATCATCTTTTTTGCAAATCATGCAATAAAGAATTCTATAGCAATCATCAGTGATATGATTGGTATAGTTACACAGTTCACATCTTTTCAGGGGTTTTGAGGGTTTGGGTTTGATCTGTGAGGAAGCTGGTTTTTGTTCCTTCTTGGATTGAGAAGGTTTCTCAGAAGATGCAATCTTCTCACCCAGCTTCCTGACCATTTCAGCCAACTGATCAAATTTTGAGTCAGGGCTTTGGGTTATTACTTCAGAAGGGACTAAAGAAGATGAGTCATCAGTATTTACTGAGACTTCAAACGTTGGTCTTTTCAGGATTGTTTTTCCCATTCCTGACCACTCCTTTGGAGAGTGTAGAGAGTAGACCATTGGTGGGAGGCCTAAGTTGGGTGCAGCACCCTGAAGGGTATTCAGTGGTGGGAGTGGTGGATATGATTCTGATTCAGACTTATTCACTGACTCAATATTACTGAGTTGTTCAGTGAGTTCAAGCTTACTGAGTTGTTCAATAAGTCTAAGCATATTTTTCAAAGCCTGACTTTCAGGAAGCAAGATCTTTCCAGTCTCAAAGTTTGGTAACTTACTGACTAGGTTATCCCTGAAAATCCAGTCATTTGACTTGGGAAGCATTTCTTGCTTCAAATGATATGCCAGCTGGAACAAAGGTCAATTCACTGGGACTTACATAGGGGTTAACCATGTGATGGTCAATTCCTATTGTTTTCCTAGGGATTAAACCCACAGTATCAAAGACCTTGGGGTTCTTTTTGGTCCAGCCTTGGATGACAGCCTTTTCTTTGTTAAGTTCAGTTTGTAGGGCTTGGTTTTGTTTCAAAATTTCAGTGTTCTGAATTTGTAGAGTAATTGTTTCTAATTTGGCTTGCTTCAGTACAAGCAATTCATCTCTACATTTATTCAATTCTGACACTATGTTGTTATATTTTGAAAACATGTTAAGCCTTTGTTCCTCAACAAATTTAAGATCTACACAAATATAATTCATGTAAGACTGCCAATCAGAATCATCATCCATAGAAAGTAAAGTGTTTACCTTCTTCATGGTGATGTTTACCCACTCTCCATTCCTTGCATGGCTTTTCCCAACTGCCACTTGATCACCTTCAGAGAGTGCCATCAGTGCACTCACTCTAATTTCCTCATCTGAGGATACCTCTTCTTCATCCCAAACATAAGCTTCAGCTACTAAAACCTTGTTCTTTGCCTGAACAGGTTTGGATGTTTGAGCAGCCTGAGACATAGAGGGATTAGTTTCAAGAATTGCAAGTTTAGCCTTGGCTTTCCTATATTTTGCTTCAAAGTCTTTTTGACCCTTGTTTTGAAATTGTTGGGTCGACTGAAACATTCTAGGTTGAAACTTGCTAGTTCCTGAGGAACTATTTCCTGAGAATTTGTAAGAGGGTTCTGAGGTGGTTTTAGAATAACAGTCCCTAGCAAAATAACCCTTTTTACCACAATTAAAGCATTCAGTGGTTTCATTTGCTTTTCCTTTTGAAAAGTTGGACTGGTTTCTTTTGATGAAACGTTTTGAACTAGCAAGGAGTGCCCTCTCTTGGAATTCCAAGTTTAAATCTTTTAGGTACTCATCACTAGTCCTTTCATCAATTTCATCCTCAGAATCCTCTTGAAAGTCTTGCACAACACCATTAGTATAAAAGGCAGTTGATATGGGTGTGGAGGTCAAGGCCTTTTTGGACTCAAGAGCTTTTGAGTCAGGGTATCTCCTTGAGATTAAGTTGTCTTCATAGACAAACTTCCCATAGATCTCAGGGAGCTCAAGGGTCTGAATGTGATTAGCATTCCTCAGGCCTTGTGAGAAGTTTAGCCACTTCTCAGGGAGACTGTTGACAAAGCCAACATTTGTCTCATGCTTAGACAAAACTACACCATCATTTGATAGTTCGTTTATCAAGGTCTTGTATCTGGTATAAGTCTGAGAGAGACTTTCAGAGTCTTTTGCCCTGAAAGTATTATACTCAAGTTTCAGGTCCATGACCCTGTTTTCCTTGGTATCTGAGGGACCCTCAAAGCGCTTGGCTGTTGAACAGTTGATGACTGATTCCATTATATCGTCAGGAAGACATGATATAATGATGCTTTTCAGGCGTTGGTCTTGATTGACCACCCTCCTCTCATCAATGGTCCATTGAGCCTCAGGCTTGTTTAGCCCTTCAGCAGTCTTTGGGACATAAGGACCATCTTTGACACAAGTGATGTAGTATGGTTCCATACCAGTCAAGTAGCAAAGCATTCGCTTTTTCCACTTGCTAAATTTACCAGCTTCAAGTCGTGGGGCAACAGCTGAAAAGCTTCCACCCTTTTTGTCGACTAGCTGGGGCACATTTGCATCAGTCATAGTAGGATCTTGGTTTTAAAAACCTTGAGCACTCTTGGTTAATTTTGAAATATTTTAAAACCAGAGGCTCTGATACCACTTGTTGTTCCCTTAACACGCTTAGAGTTAACTAGAAAGTTAATCTATTTGTGTTTATGACTAATAAAATGTAATGATTACTTCTAACAGTTAATGAAACGTTAATATAAAAACACACAGTATTTTCAACGTTTAAATTCTTATTAGAAATGAATCAAAGAATCTATTACCCAAGTGTTTTGCGGAACAAACACTTGGGATTGAATAGACAAGGTATGGTGTCTCCTATCTAAACTCAAGCTATGCTTAAGTGGTAACAATTCGACCTACTGAGCTATCTCAGGGATACGTTACTCTTTGTAGAAGAAAAGGGGTATTTGTGAAAGTCTAAGCTTTAATTGCACAAGAATACCTTACCCACTTTTCTCTATCTGTTTGCTATTTATAGACAAACAGATCAAGAGTACTGAAGATTAAAACTAGATAAACAAATAGGAAGCGTGTCTGACAACTACAACAGTAGTTGTCATTTCCAAGAACCAATAGGATTGAGCCAATAAGTCTTCTAGTGTCTGACCTTACACTTCTTAGACTTTTGGCCACTTGAGGGATGGTTTGTCTGACCCCGATAAGACTTGTTCTTATCTTCTTAAAACCATCCCTCTTTTCCCGCCTTTTATTCAGGCTTTAGGTTCTTCAGGCATTTGTCTTCAGTCTTCAGTTGTTGTTGTTGAGGAGACTGGGTTCAGTGAGCTCTTGTCTAAAGCTCACTGATCCATTACCTTCTTCTTCGTCTCAAGAAACACTTCAGTGAGTACCGCCTCACTGTGTGATGAATCTTTCTTCTTAGACTCGTCCTGAGCATCTTGAAGGTAACTCACTAAGTGACTGTTCACTCAGTGACTTGGAATGTTTTCGGTTTAATTTACACTTAGCTTAATTTGTATTCAAATCTTGTTTTAACGACTCTTGGGTACTGACGGACCCAACAGTTTTGGCAACCCTTTTCATAGCAAGCCCACTACTAAACTCAAAGTCCACACTAGCCGGGCCACCCATTAATTTAACGCCATGTAAAGGGCGAGCAGTATTAGGCGGGAAGACACCCACGAGCCTGCTTCTGGGATCTTCGGTTGGCCAAAAAACCTCAGTTTTATCCACGTTAAGGTGCAAGCCACAACTAGGTCCATCTGACATAATAAGTTCTAAAACCTTCCCCACGACCAGAGTATCACCAATAATAGTGCCATCATCCAGGTACCACGCTTGAAGGGCAAGATTAAAATAGTCTCTAATCTTGCATACCCGGGGGTGTAATACTAGGGCAAAGAGTAGAGGTCCGAGTGGGTCGCCTTGTTGCACTCCTTGGTGTGACCATAAGGTGTGTTCCCCATAATATAGTCTAGCTGGGCTGGAGTAACAGAATTCCACCTAGCGTGAAATAGCAGGACAACGAAGGCGAACCTCCTGTAGCATAACCTCACGATCCACCAAGTTAAAAGCGTTTTTGAAATCCACCAGCAACATCGAAAGGCCCACCTTATCCCCACAGTCCTCAAGAAACCGATTCACAGCGTGGAGGATAGCCTCCCCTCCTCTAGAAACCCCAACGCCGAACTGTAGATCGTTCAAAAAACCATCTAAAGAATGACCAATCAAGGAAGCACCAATCTTGGAGACTAAGCGCCTCCAAATGGTCCCCACTGCAATGGAACGGATACCACCTCCTGGCTTGATCAGCGGTGTGAGAGGAACACTATCAATGTATTCACCCAACGCCCTGGGACATTTGCCACCAAGAAACAGGTTCACCACTTGGGTGATAGAGGCGATTAACTCATCAGAAACAGCCACAGCAGCGCCACTCAAATAATCCAAAAGGTGTTGGGCACGCAGCCCATCCTGACCACAAGATGTACCACGAGGGAAACTCTTGATCATGTCAAGAGTCACAGTAGGAGATGCAACTAGGTTATGATGTTCAAGGGATACGTACGGCAGAGACGGAGCTGACTTAAAAGGGTGTTTAGCCTTAAGGTCCTCAAGAGTAGCATCATTATAAGGAGCAACACCAGATGAGGAGAGAACTCTGACAGCCGCGGTACAATGGCCATAACAAATTTTCCACTTACATTGCTTGACATTGCGCTCTCCCAAATCCAAATTCTCCTCGTCAATATGAGACCACGATGTGGAGGGTTCAGCTAAAACCTCTTTAACACGCTCCGAACTACCGCCAGGCGTACCCCAAGAACGAATAGCGTTAGCAATATACTCTTCTTGGCGCTGGCGCTTAACTGCAGACCTACACTCAATATTACTCCGCAGGCAGAAGGTCTTGAGGAGACAAAGGGGCAGGACTAACAAACTAACCCAACAAGAGATGTCATCAGGTGTGCAGATCACCTTATCAAGAGCTCTTTTCAACACGCGAGAAAACCCTAAGCGACACTTGGGAGGGATGGATTTGACAGTGCGCAACCCCTTAGAGAGCAAGGTATCAAGTAAGGTTAGATCAAAACCAAAGTGCTCCTCCCGAACCAAATCATCACCCCGGGCCAGTTGAAACGAGGAAGGAACTTGTGGCTTGGCAAGGTCAAACAGCACGAACCTAACAACGCCATCACCACATAGCCTCTACGCCGTAGAGGAAAAAAAACTCTAAGTTGTATAGCCTCTACATCGTAGAGGATAAAATCCTCTACATCGTATACACTTTCTGGCCTTTTCATTTTTCGTAAACCGAACATATCTGACTAACCAAAACTTCAACTTTTGAAAACATATTTCATTTATCATAAGCATCATGTCTAAATACAAAGTTCACTTTTAAAGTGCACGGAATTGATATTAGGTGATAAATCAAACACTCAATTTCAATCTATGAACTATGAAAATACATAAATTGAACATATAACTCTTGGTACTACTTTGACACTTTTTTGAGGCATTCCAAATCAATAAACATTAGATGGATGAGAAGTTCGTTACTCTAACCCACGAGCAACACTGTTTTGACTCGCTACATGCCCCACATCAATACATTGCTTGGCCTCAATAAATTTATGATATTGCACCCTTAAACGTCCAAAGTATTAGATGATCCAAATTGCCAAGTTCATGGTACTAATATGTGTTTTGGCCTTTTAATTCTAGGGTTTTGTTAAAATAATCCTAGAAGCTACGTTCAAAGAACACAAACATGTATAACTTGTGGTACATAGAGACGGTTGAGAGAAGTTGAATTTAAAGAATTACAGTTATTATTGAAGGTACCCCTAAATAAGGGAGAATTACATGTATATCCTTCTTAAAGTTCAATATTACGTAAATATCTTTCTCATTTATATAAATATCCTTCCCACTTTTATAATTACATTAATGTCCTTCTGAAACTTTTGTAATTACATCAATATCTTTTCCGAACTTTTAAATTCTCATATATATCGAAAAACCAATTAAATTATAATTATATTAATTTTAAATTCAAAAACTATTATTTATCTCTTATTTATCTCTGATATTAATCATAATTATATTGTTAATACGTATTTTTTGGCCTCGATTGATGAAAGAACATGATGACGTGATTACAAAAGTTTGGATATATATATATGAAAAGAACATATTGTTCATATTTATTTATTTGTTCATATATACATTTAGCCTCGAGTGATAAAAGAACATGTTGATTTTGGGATATATACGAGAATTTAAAAGTTTGAGAATTATATAGATGTAATTAAAAAAAATTTAGAAAGATATTGACGTAATTACAAAAGTGAGAAGGATATTGATTTAATATTGAACTTTAGTAAGGATATATATGTAATTGCCCCAATAAATAATGCGTGTCTAAATAACTTAAATATAGCTTTTAAGGCTACGTTGAGTGATTTCCTTATATTTATTATAGTTAAGTTGAACAATTGCCGTGTCGCCTTCACTCTTAAAATATTTATCTTTTAGAATTTTCAATCTATTTATGAAAAAACATTACATCGGTTTATTTTGTGGGGGTAATAGGTTCCAAACTTCAACCAACAACAATCCAGGATTACAATGTCAACGATGATTAAAATAGAAAACTTAAAAAACTCTAAAGTATTTCAAATAATACTAGCTGTATGGTCAAAATGACGAATAAAAGTAAATAAATATGAAAGCATCAAAATTATATACTACGGAGTACTACATTTTTTAATCTGATGGTCAAAATTAAAAGTTGATTCCCCGTTCACCCTTTTGGCTTTTTTTGGCAACAAAATGATCCTCTGTTACTCTCTTTGTTTTAAAATAATTATTTTCGTTTGACTTTTTAAAGTTTTAGTTTCTCAACTTTAATCTTTAATATTTTTGTATTTTTTATATAATATTTGATGAAAATTATACCAATGAAAAAACATTTAAAAACTAATCCATTCATATATTTTGCATAAATTATTATATAACACAAACAAAAATATTTAAAGTCAAAGTTGAGAAATTAAAACTTTAAAAAGTCAAATGAGGACAATTATTTTAGGACGGAGAAAGTATTTATTTTTGCATTTTTGGCTTCTTAAATTGTTTCATGTCCTTCAAAAGTTATGCCATTGTTTATTAGCCACACTAGTGACAATGACTAAAAACCATTCTGTTGTAGTACATACCCAATTAATAAAATAGTGACAATAATCCAATAAAAGATGAATATTCCGGTTACAAGTGTACCTTATTTAATCGTGAATCATATATGTTGGCGAATTAAAGGTAAACTAGTTACGGGAATAAATCTTGTGATTTGCTTGTAGGTATTTATAAGGGCTAATTCTTAAAATGGTATTTTGAAAGAAAAAAAAAATCAAAATATAGTAGGA
This sequence comes from Artemisia tridentata subsp. tridentata, assembly GCA_021014915.2. Lineage (NCBI taxonomy): Eukaryota > Viridiplantae > Streptophyta > Magnoliopsida > Asterales > Asteraceae > Artemisia > Artemisia tridentata. The sequence continues at coordinate 118,414,512 of CP139507.1, forward strand.
AAATAATGGCCTTTCCCAAAAAGGTCATGTGCGAATGTGCGACTCCATCCAATGTGCGACACGTATCATATTTTTTAATAATAAAATACAGTTGGTAGGTGGCTTTGTCTTATTATTAAATTTGTTAAAAGACTATAATACCCCCACCAATAATTTCTCTCACCTAACTTATCTCCACCTTCATCACAGATTCATCACATCTCAGCCTCATCTTCCATATCAATCAAGATTCAATCACACATTTAATAAACAAACAAAAGATATCTAATTTTCTTCAAAGGCTTCTTTTAATAAACCTTCATCACAGATTCATATCAATCAAGAATAGTTTTAAGTTATTTATCTTCAAAGGCTTCTTTTAGTAGATCGAGTAATCACATCAATCACATCCGAAGTTTCAAATGATTAAATAGATCGAGTTATTTCATAATAGTTTTGTAATTTCAGAATAGTTTTAAGTTATTCATCTTCAAAGGCTTCTTTTCGTAGAACATATATTATCTATATTATCCTTCTTATTTTTATAATTTCAGAATAGTTTTTATTTTGAAATTGATATAGTTAGAAATAGTGGTTATTGGTTGTGGTAGTTAATGAGTTTTGTTGTGGTGGTGATGAAGAGAGGAAGAAGAAAAGAGATGATGTGGTAGGTGGGGTGAAAGAATCAGGGGAAAAAAATATGACTCGCACATTCGCACATGACCTTTTTGGGAATGTGCGAATGTGCAAATATTCAATATAAGTATCGGTTTGATTTTCTTTATAGCAAAAAAAGATTGCATAATCTATCACAGAAAAGGCTCATTAACAACCATAAAAAATATTTCTAAGCCTTCGCACATTCCCAAAAAGATCATGTGCGAATGTGCGAAGGTGCAAATGTGCGAAGGCTTAGAAATATTTTTTATGGTTGTTAATGAGCCTTTTCTGTGATAGATTATGCAATCTTTTTTTGCTATAAAGAAAATTCTAAGTCTTCAAACCGATACTTATATTGAACATTCGCACATTCGCACGTGACCTTTTGGGAATGTGCGAATGTGCGAGTGATATTTTTTTTCCCTGATTCTTTCACCCCACCTACCACATCATCTCTTTCTTCTTCCTCTCTTCATCACCACCACAGCAAAACCCATTGACTACCACAACCAATAAATAAATCCGATTGATAAATAAAATAAATCGATATAAATAATCCTATTGATAAATAAATCCTGATATAATTCTTGTACCTACAAAGATCCTATTCTGTGGATAAGAAGCAGACAAAGTAATCTCAGATTGACTTCAAAATAACACTTTTATCTTGTACCAATAAATAAATCCGATTGATTTCAAAGTAACACTTTTATCTCAACAAAACCACCACAACAAAGTAACACTTTTATCTCAAAAAAATCACATTTCAAAATTATCTCAGATTTATTTTCGTGTTCGTTTTGATTTATATCAAAACCATTAAAGGTTCACACGAAATAAAAAATCATCATCGATCTACTCTTTTTGAAGCATAGCTCCTTTTAATATCCGAACTAAAAAGAAAAGATGAATAACAAACGTGTTATCATCTATTATTGGCTCGTTTAAAGACCACAAACAAAACGAAAATACACGAACACAATACCTACCTGAGACCACCAATGGATCTTGAAGTTATGTTTGTGTTTGATTCGGATTAATGAAGTTATGATGATGGAGATGAGATGAGTTTTAGTTTTGGATTGATTGATGAAGGAGATGAGATTGATTGATGATAATTATTTATGTGATGAGATTTTTTAG